>CM068953.1:112183468-112201817 GCA_035128595.1 Eptatretus atami | reverse complement strand
AGGCCTCACCGTAAAATACAAAAGGACAGTAATGGTGCTTTGTTTGAAGGGTGCGCAGTGATGGTCATGTTTACCTCGACATCAAACATCCGGGGGGTAAACACGGAAGGCTTGTAAGCCTGGTATTATTGTGCTTGTCTTCAACTTTTTTCTGTCTTTTCTGCGTCGCATCGCTACCTGTCTGCTCCCGTCATGTGCGTTCCCTCTCGTCCCTCGCCCACCCTCTCTGTCCGCCCACCCCCATTTTCTCCCTCATCCTCTCCCGCATTCTCCCTCCTCCCCAACCATCTCTATGCCGCTCTCTCAGGATGCCTCAGCAAGCGATGGTGGTAATGTGGCTTATATATATCTATTACCACCAGTCGTCGTCGCTTAATGACGACCTGGATGGTTCCGACCGACAGTCGTAAGTCGATTTGGTGCGTAAGTTGCGATGCTTTATTTTGTTACTTTTATTTTAGTGTATAGGCTAGGCAAAATTACCGAATGTATAGTTATATGTATAATGTATATATAATATTAGGAGCTTACAGGGGAATGAGGGAGGATTTTTCTTAGTCGTACGTGTCGGTGACTGCATGCAGTAGGTCTCTCTGATCCGAGTCGCTGGTCATTTGTGTCCGGTGGGGGGGCCGGATGTGGTGTGGGGGGGGGGGCATGTGTGGTCGTGGGACGGGCGTGCAGAGTTGGTTGGTGTGACGAGCGTAGCCCGTTTGGTTGAACATGTCATGTGAGGGATCTATGGGAGGTCGATGAATAGTCTTTGAGGTATTTAGTTGTTCGGCGTCGGGGCGGGACTTCGACAGTTTCGTGATGGTGCGGGTTGTCGTGTGGCGTGCTGGATTCGTATCGATACTGTCGTTCTTTTCGATTGGTTGGGTCTATGTTCTCTATGAGTTGGTATAATGTGGTTGTCTTCGTGGGAATTGAAGCGCTATGGAACTCATGATGTATGGGATTTGAGCGAATATTAGGATACTAAGCTAATGTTAAGGCAAAACATATAGGTTGGTCAGGACAGTTTTTTCCGAAATGCGGTTGTGGTCGGATAGATCGAGAGTTTATCATGTGTGTGTGGGATCTAATGTGGTTGATGATTTGGGAAGGGGTAACATGAATAATGTCGCATTCTCTTGTTGTTAGGGAGGATGGGCTGTTGATTGTTTTTTACGGGATCAGAGGCAGTTGGTGTAGCTATTTGTTGGCATGGTGAGGATTAGGCTTGTTAGCTAACGGGATGCGTACTACCCCATGTCATAGGACAGATTGGTGTTTGGGGTGAGAGTTATATTTAGATGTTGGGGATTTGACAGAAAATTTGATTAGCACATGGTGTGTGGTGCGCGGGGTTTTGCTGAAGCGGGGTAATTCTGAAGGTCAAATAGGCTGTGGATGATGGCTTTGCTCACGACATTATATTTTTCAGTTCGAAGGTATCGTGAGGTGCAGGGGGTGAAAGGGCTGCCCAGTCTTTCACGAGACGTTTGGAGTCCAATTCTTTTCATCGACGTTTGACGCCCCTTTTGGCAGCTCTGTTTGAGGTTGTATTTGTTGATGTTGGATTTTATTGAGTCGTATCAGTTTCGGTAGTACGGTAATTCGCAAAGTGGAGGAGGTGTTGTAATCTGCATTGCGAGCACAAAAACATTGCAGTCGGGGAGAGGTGTTAAGTGGGTAGAGCTGTACTTGTACTTTTGAGAGTGACATCTTGTACTGGTAAGGAAGCGAATGGTCACGAATTGGCGTTTGTAGGTGAATGATGCGTCAATAGCCGGTGATTTGGCTTGAAGTTGGCTTGAGGCTCGCCAGTGGTGCCTATTATAAAGGACTGGGCGAAGTTTGTGACGTTGGTGAAGGTGGTGCGGCGTGTTAAGAAAGCTCGAAGGTTTGTGATTAGTTTGGTACAGCTGTAAGGCATTTCCACTCCAGTAAGATGTGCTAGTAGTAACGGGATGGTAGTGAGCGGGACGTTGGAGTTTGGTGAAGTTGGTGAAGCTTGCAGCTCTGATACTGGTGACAGCTAATCTCAGTGTTACAGAGTCTACAACGCCTTACAGCTTCTAAGGTCCGTGGTTGATGGCTCTGGTGGGTCCTGACGTGGGTGATGCTGACTGTTATATGTTGGTTGTGCTGAACGTGCTTTGCGTACTGATTCTGGCTGGATTCGCTGTGGTCCTGGGGGTATTGAAGTGAGGTCGATTGGTCGTGCAAGCTAGTGCAGTGGGTGCAACAAGGCAGGGCTGGAAGGATCAAGGAGTGACACATTGGTGTGATAATGCGACGACGTTTAACGTGTAAGTATGGGATGACTGTTATGATTATGTCCTGAATGGTCTTTGGTCTGGCGTGGCTTCGTGTGTAGTCGGTTAAGAGTGAAAGGGCATTGTGAAAAAATATAAGCGTGTTGCTCTTGTTTTGTGTTGTGTTCTCAAGTAGCGGTGATTATTCTTAGGTGTGCTTGAGATTTATTTGTGATTGTGTTTTGTAATAGAGAATTTATGGAGTATTTTCGTCTACTCACTTAGAGTGTTATATTATAAGTTATGTCGTTATTCATTAAGTTATTTGTCGTTAGTTTATAGAAAGTTATGTTTTGTTGGGAATATGTAAACCTTCATGGGCTGCGGTGAGGGGGTGTGGTGTCTTGTCTTGTCTTTAGGATTTTTTTGCGTCGTGAGCTGATCTGTGTGTCCAACCTGGAGTATTGATGTGTGGAGGGGAGAGTTTAAGATAACTGAATTGTACGAGGGGGGTCGTGAGTCAGCTCTGTCTTTAAGCATTTGAGTGCGTATGGTTCGCTATCGCGAAGTTTAAGAGTGTAATTCAAGGATAGAGAGTGTAGGTGCTTAGTTCGGGAGCTCTCGCGGCTTTCAGAGCTAGTCATTGTTTTAGCGTTAATCGCGGAAAGTTGAGCAGTGGAGGGGGAGCGCTGGACTCGTGGTTACGTGTGGTGTTTGTTGTATGTAATGGAGAATTGGTGTAGTGGCTGGTGTGTATGAAGACGCTGAGGCCCGGAAGGAATTGTGGTGAGTGGTGTGCCTAGGTGCTCTTTCCAAGCGGAACGGGGATAAGGCTGCTAATAATAGCACGTTCGGGTGTTACGGGTGCGATAGGATAAAATATATATATGATGGTTAGGTTAGAGGTGTTTACTGGTTGACGAGAGGTGAGTGTTATATATGGGTGTCTGTTATATTAGGGAGAGAGGTGTAGATTGGAGATGTGTTACGATTATTTATATAGTCACGTTGAGAATGGGCTAGTTATGTACTTGGTTAGGTGAGTGATTTCGGTGACAAATACTAAGTTTTATTTGTATTAGTGGGAATGATGAGATAAATAGATTGTATGATTGAGTTTGTTCGGCAACGTGCCTAGATTATTGGCTGGTCGTGTTCGGTTGTGTAGTTGATTCGAGTGGTCTTTGTTTCTAGTGATCAGGAATCCTTCGAAATCGTGCAATGAACAAAATGGGCAATTCAAATTACGAGTTAGATTAGATGTTGAGGCGATCGCTAGGTGATATTTAGCCACTCGTTTAGCGTTCATGCTGCATAGGGTCAATCAAAGTTGTGTCGCAACAACGTCAGACAGCAATGCATATCTTATGTTAAAGGTGACTTTGTTTTAATATCAATTTTTTTCAATATTACTACCTATGATTATGTAATCATACATGTGACTTTATATTGATAATAATTAGGATAAACACTTAGCGTTGCAGAAATTCCATATTAGAGTAGGCGGATCATCAGAGTATATGATGCTTATCCTTAGACTGTTTGGCGAGATGTGGTTGGTATGAGTGGTGAGTTTAGGGTCGTGTGAGGAGATATACTTTATTAAAACAATAGAAGATATTTTGAACATGTGTGTGAGTGGGTTGGTTGTTAGCAGCGTGTGTGTTGGAGGTATAGTACGTTTTTTCGCAACGACAAATTAGATTAATGCTTATTTATAATGATTTATACATAATATTTTTTTTATTGTTTTCATTAAATATCATTATTTATACGTTATATAATAATAAAGTATATACTGTGATTGTTGTGTGATTAATTAGATATGATATTATACTATTTTTAATGTTGTTATATATATATATATAGTATTATTAACACAATTATTAATGAAGAATTTACTTCCTTAAAAATTATCATTTATTATCTCAAAAGAATGCTGCTCAGATAATTCTCAAAGATTCTAGAGCTTTTCGTTTTACGTATCGGAATTAATAAACAATTTTCCAGTTCCATGTGTCACTAGCACCTGATGTGGTGGCGAAATATTACATTAAATTCCTTTGGCTCAAAGTGTTACTATTTCACATTTCTCGTACAGGCAATGTGGATAAATCTGATAGTTAAAAGTATATAATGAATACTGATTCGGATTTGAGGATCAGATAGGACAATAAGGGTGCCGAAATTGAAAATGTTATGAATATCATTTCTTATAATAAGCGATATAAGTATAGTAATTTTAAGGTAGGTTTGCTTCAATTTCCATATTTAAATAGCAGTGAGAGCGATGTGTTGAGATCGCAAACATTAAACTGAACTTATGTTCTCTTCCAAACAATTATATTGAGTGACGATGTAATGATTAACAATAGCCGAGTGTACTTCATTGGTGAACAAAATAATTTAAAAGTAGGCGAAGCTTAGTCTTAACGTGATCAAGTGGAGAGGAATAGTGGGCTTGCTTGCTGCGGGGATGTATTGCATTCGTAAGTCGGGTAAGTGTGTTTTTTCCGGAATGTTGAAGGCGATGAAATAAGTATTAGATTTGGATTTAGAATGAACCAGGCAAACAATGAGTTAAAGAGAGATTAAAATTTTCAGTGGTACAAATCAATGCATCTCACCAAGGAGGATGCAGAGTACGCAATCGTTAACTGTCTAGTGATTAAATCATAACAGCTATAAACTATCATCTCAATAGGGCAGGCTGATAATCAATGTGTGTGTCAGTCCTCACGTGCGGTTTGGACTTAATTCCGGGCATCGCATCTGCAAATTACGTTGTGGACATGTAAAATCCACCTTCCATTGTCCAGACAGAAGGCAGCGGAGATGTCGATCCCTTGGCAAGATCACAAATTACTCTCTAATACACAGGGACACGTGCAATCCAGCAGCTGTATTAGCATATAGTCTGTCAATGAATGCTGCGCTTCGCAGCCTTGTGTACTGCCCAGGAAAAAAAACGAAAACAACTATGTATCCGTATTTTTACGTAAAAATATTTAATTCATTTATTATTAGAAATTCCTGAATTGCAAAAATTAAAATATATTCGGTGATGGCAATAGAGATGGAGGAGAGAGGAGGAGGCGAGGAGAGAGCGGAGGCAGAATGGAGAGGGGGGAGCGGCGAGAAAGGATGAGAGTGAGCTCACCACACCATATATGACACTCAGGGAAGGGGGTGGAGTGAGAGGTGGGGAGAGAGGAAGGTGGGGGTGCTTCAGGGGGGCGGGGGTGACAACGATCGCCCTTACATCGTAGTCAACTACTCGGCAGGGGTGGCGCCCGAGCAAACAATGGAAAGAGCCGCGGAGCGGACCGCGGGAATGGCGAGTGGAAGGTGGCGTATGACTTGGCGTTCCGTTAGGTTAGGGAGGGGTTAAGTACTTGGTATTGAGTTTGGGAGAGGGATGTGTTGTGAGGAGACGTGACGTTTTCGACTTGTATTGCGTATGTGGGACCTTGAGGCTGGTGGGTAGGGGGGTTGATGTGTTTGTGCTTCTTGGTGTATGTTAGTAGATAATGGGCGTGAGGCGCGGTAAGAGAGGGACAGCGGGGGGGCATTGGGGTGTACGTGGCGACGTGTGGGACGATTAATGTCAGCGATTGTAGAAGATAATGTGTATGGATAATTATTAAACGACAGGCATCTTTCTGACATATTCGGTATCTAACAAAAAGAACCGGGTAGGGTACTCTTAATGTTGGGTATCTGGATAAGGGGGGAGGGCTTTGGGGATATGTGAGGTATGAGTGAGAAGGCGAAGTGAGGTGAAGATGGGCGTGTTGTTTGTTTCAATTCGGTGCGAAATTCTTGGACCGGTGTGGGTGGGTGGATTAGGGGTACGGGTTGGTTTGAGCGTTGTATTTTGGGGTCTAGTTGTGCACGTCTCTGATTTACAAATCTTATGTGCATATCAGGTGCGTCAGAACATCTCTTAACCTTGTCGCGAATTTTGCCAGAAAATTTTTAAGCAAGATGGATTTCTAGTCAGGGGCAGTTGACTTGTTGGCATTCTGTTTTTGGTTCTGTGTATTCTCGAGTCTTTTGTTTCTGTGGTTTATCTTGTATCGGCCTTGGTTGGTCTCTCAGTGCGACTGACTCGAAGAAGAGGTTTGCGTGAGCGGTGGTTGCGGCGGGGTTTTGGAAGGGGTCAGCGTGAGGGGGGGAAGTAGAAATGCAGCCCTGAGGGAAAGGCAGCATGGCAGGGGGAGGGGGAAGGGAAGGCGCTTAGGGGAAGAGAGAAGAGAAGGGCTAGCATGAGGGTGAGGTTGGAATAGGGGAATGCTATGTGTGAGGGGGGTATGGGAGGGCAGCACTGAATGGGAGGGAGGGAAGGGAGACACTATGGTTGTAGAGTCGATTACTTAGATGTCAATATTGTGTCTAGTAGGAGATCTGATGTCTTTGGGTAGAGAGATAGTTGAAGTGAATGGGGAAAGCAAATATATTTGTTTGAGAATTCTCAGTTAGTTTCTATTCGCTAGGATCATCTGCTATAATATTGCTGTATGTGGCGTCTCAAACCACTGGCTGGTTGGACAATTCTGGAGATGAGACACACTTTGACCAGTAAAGCGAAACAGCGGTGATGGAGGATGACCATGCTCATGAAGATCATTAATCTATTGTATGCACCGGGGGTAGAGTATGTAGTTAACGCCGACTCTGTTGTGATGGTGTTTGGACAAGCAATGGAAGCGTTGCTTCGTGCTATCGGCGACTGCTTCGCATGGGGTGTCTAACATCCTCGATGCCTTTTCAAGTGCTTGTGTTGGAGATTGGACTGAGGACACAGCGTTGGCAGTCGACTCTGTCCGATGGTTTTGAGTTAGGAAGATCCAGACCCTAATGCCAGATTGAGAACAGATGGTTCGAGAAAGTCCGGAGACAACTACAGTTGATCCATTCGAGGTAACCGAGTTGGGGAGGACATCTCAGGTGGACAGAACAAACATGCTAGATACAGGTTCCAGAGTGAGCAGATCAGACGCTCGCGTGCGCTGCCGGCGAATAAGTGTGTGCTGGATATTTATTTTTTCACTTGGTACATTTTCTGGAGGAAAACATGTGTTTCGGCGGGTTGGTCTGTGATAAATACCTTACTCTGACATTGTCTCAGGTCTACGACACAAATGCGGTTTGGAAGACGAAAGTCGGTGGAGAAAGAGGAGAGAGTATGGGGGAGGAGGGGAGAGGAGAGAGACATTGGAGAAGTAGGAAGATGTAGAGAAGAGAGAGTAGGAGAGAGTTGAGAGGGGATGTGTATGTCTGGTGGATGGATCGTGCTGATCTGGGTGAATGGTGTGGTGTGCGGAGAGAGCATGATTGAGGATTGGGATCATTGGAGAATGGGATGTTATGAGATTGTATAATAGGTATTGTTGTTTGAAGCAATCAGCGCACACACACGAACAACAAATATATGGGTGGTGGCTCTGGCTTTCAAGAGAGGATTAGCCTAAGTTGGTGGCGTAATGCCAGGTGATGATTATAGCCCGGAGAAAGGAAATGCCACATGTATTCTTTATTCAGCGGAAGTTTTTTTTTTAAACGCGATATATTGAAAAGATAAGGTTAATTTTTAAGGGGCGTTATGTAGTTGTATTTGAATTGGAAGTTGTGTGATGATGCGTTGTTGGGTATTGATTGGTAGGTTGGATTATGTATAGTATTGTGTTGGGAGTATTGATTGATTGTTTAGTTCTGCATTGTGAGTGGTGAGGATTGGTTGAATGATATCGACCATCCGGGGGATGTGGGTCGTGGTGATTGGTGGTAGGTGTGGTGCTTGGTGGGAGGTGTGTGGTTGGTGGGGTGATTGGTTGGTGTGTTGTGATTGTGGGGGGGGGTATGTAGGGGGTCTTGTTATGGGGGTTATGGAGTAGTGTTTGTGTATGAGTTTGGATGAGTCATCTGTGCCTTTAGTAGGTGGTAGTGGGGGGGGAGGTGGGGAGTGGTTGGAGATTTGTTGATGATACGACCATTACTAGGGAAGTGGTGATTTGTGAGGGATGGGTGTGGTGTATGTGTGTGTGTGTGGTGTGTGTGTTGTTGGGGGGGGGGGTGGGGTTGGGGGTATGGTCGTTGTGCCTTTAGCTAGGAGTGGTAGTTGGGGATGGGGGTGGTGTGGCCCAGGATTGGAACCTCATGCGAGGTAGACTACTTATCTGTTCGTCCAAGCTCTGACTGTATCGGAGGAGTTTGACTGGGTATGTTTCTCTAATTCTGCTGCGAAGACAGTTGTCTGTGTTCGAGTGACCGAGATATGTTCACACATCAATCACTCATCCAATAAAGTTTCAGCACACATCAAACTCACACTGTGTTATGTCCAGACCAATGGCACATAACAACTCACTCATCTCAACAATCTCACCCACAAACTTCACTAATCCAACAACCAAGTCACCCATAAACTCCTCATCAAGACAGAACTCGTCTAGCTGGACAAGGTATAGCTATGATTGTGTAACTCACCTGGCAACACTGACCAGAAGCAATGTAGCGCCGGTAGCGCCGGAATCATGCTGAATCATTCGGAAAAAATAGTTATATATTTCTAAAAGGAGTTAAGAATACATTTGTGAGACGAGAATCATAGGGAATTCATGTTGTAAATTCTTGGGTCTGATTGTTTTTTTACTAGAAATGTTAAAACTACTAAACTTATAGTATATATGAAGCTTGTAACGAATAGGTTGATTCGGCCGTCACAAAACATACAACAATGCGGCGGTCTCAACGAGGTTGAATTCTGTGGCTAAATTCACCAAATTCCGTGCTAACAACTGGTACGATAATATGCTAAAACAAGATTATCTGCACAGTGCTAAGTGGTGGTTTAAGAATATGTGATGGTTAGGCAACAGTGAAGGGTGTGTAGTTGTCGGCTAATCTGTGGCCAGCGCAGGGCCACCCGAATAAGTTAGTTGCTGTATGGTCGCTTTGATTATCGGTCCTATTTCAGGTAATCGGCAAATTGTGGAGTCCATAGTGTGATTACCCTCCATGTCGTAGTATCGGTATACAGGCCAAAAACCTTGAGTAGCTTGTCACCCTTTGGTATGAGGTGGATTTCAATAACATCTTTTTTTAATGTTGCTAGATAAACACTTTCAAGGATGTGCATAAACTTAATGTTAATAAACAAACTGGCAATCTTCATGGTTGAAATGGGTGGAAAAAAATCACGATCTACATTTAGTGAGTGTTCTTTTTCCCGAGAACGGTCTGAAATCAAGTGTTTATGAATGTATTTGTGTTGATACCTCTCACAAAGATGAAACCACATAACCTTTGTAAAGCAACCGGGTTCAATAAAATGAACCATTCCTTTTAGAATCAGTCACTGGACAAAGGAAGAACGGATTCGCGTCAATACATTTCTGAGGACGTGGCATTTACAGGCCTCGCGGCTCTGATAATGCCACTTACTACACATAAAGAAGAGACGAGACGACGGCTGTATGCACTCAAAAGGAAAAATTGTGCTTCACAGATATAGCTAGAGTTGAATCAGCAAAGCACCAGCTCAAATATAGACTTGAGGGTGCGCGAATAGTGGTTATGATATCAAAACATTATATCGGTGTGTGCGCCATGGAGATTATTGAATGTGATTATCATGCCGTCATGCGGCGCGTGCTATCACTGAGAAATCAGTGGCAGAGTGCTTGTTCGCTGTCGTTATTGTTCGAGTGTTTTACTGAGGAGACAATGCCGGGCAAAAGATCAAGTTTGTGTGCAGCCAGGCGGTCGAATTGTTCAATGTAACTGTGTCGTAGTTGTATTATTGTGCGTTTGTGTGTGTGCAGGTGGCATGAAGGCAGTGGTAGATGAGAGGAATGGTCAGGAATGGGTGCGCTGGATCGTAGAGTGTGAGTATGCGTGCTCATGGATGTGGGCTGGTCTAGCTTCCGTACGGTGAAGGGCATGGCTAGGTTCCTGTGAGTTGGGTCGTTCAGGGGAGTTGCGCTTGTTCAAGTATCGAAGGACGCGAATTGGTATATGCTGTCTGGTGGTCTGCTTCTGCTTCGGACCAACACCCATCTCGTCATCATCACGGTTGGGATGAATCGCTCTTGCAGGCTCTCGATGTTCTCATCAACAGCCGGTTCAAGGACGCTAATACATCCTGCTGGTCCGACTGGGATCATGAGTGGGGAAAGACCTAACTAGAGCGGGAGAGCTGAGAAAGGGCTTTGATGATTGCTGCGGCTTGGATCGTCACAGGTTGTGGGAGGAGACTACACAGAACATCCATAGAAGCGGCATTTGTCAGACAGTGCTGCGATCTTTCATCAACAGTTGAACGGCACAGGGATACATCAAATTTGGAGGAGGAGCTGCAATGAATGTGACAGCGATGTGGGACAGTGACAGGGACTGTGCTCTACCCTGATTCGGACAAGGATTAGCTGCTGTTGTCGGACGAGGAAAGATTGACGAGGAATTTCCTCGGATTTATCTGGAAGCTCATCAAACTCAAACGGGCTTTTTCAGGGCAAGAATCACAAGAAAGATGTTGGATACGTATGAATCATGTTTTCCCCATTTTCTAGAAAATACAATCCTCTTGGTAGAATTTAAAGAAAGTCAGGACGAGATACAATAAAAAATTATGGTCTTCCGCCGTCTCAACTTTTAAAATGAGAAGTCAGACTTAATGCAATTTAAGCAGATCCAGTCTGCAGAAGTAGCGATGGGTTGATACTCGTCATTGTTCCATAGAAAGTTTTCTCCACAATCATATTTAGATAATAGAATCAGAATAAGCTGATGTAATAATTCATTTTTGAGGGTGGAAACATGGGCATGGTAATACATACCGAAAGTGTTGATTGTTGTTTTTTTTTGATGGGTGAAAAGCAGGGGTAGGGGTTAATACATGCGTGTTTATGAGCACCGGAAATGAGGAATTGCATAAAAACTAAAAATCATTTCGGATGATATCAGTGAGGAAGTGAAAAAGAAATTTGAGTGCTTTATCGTATAATAAACCGTGTGCGGCTATGTTCCAATCAGGCATTGTGTCAGCAATGGGCGAAGGCGAATAACAATTCGTGAAAAAGGCGAATTAAACAACCAGGAGGTAACCCAGTGATGGTGCTAAAAGACCATCAAGGGAGAGGTGTCCGGGATGTTGCCTGATAAAAGGATATAATTAATAAGGCTGTGAATTATGTTCAAGGGAGTTTTATTAACCAAAACACAATTTCGTCCAAACGGCACGTCTCCTTGGAGTTCCTAAGGTAATGCATGCATCATTTTCAGGCGTGAATTTTATTGGTTTGGGGTTGATTGGAGGAGACACACACGAGATTCAACACACGAACCTAAATTCCACACCGGGAAGTTCCTGAAATGTCAAATAAGAATTCCTCCTTAGGTGGCTCAATCCACACAAAATACTGTCCTCTGTTCTCATTGATGCCTCACCCCCCCTCCTGAACCCAATCCCTATAGGCTGCACTATCCCCCCTCACCCTTTCCCTGCTCATAAAAGCAAAGGACATTTTTTAACATGGTTCATTACATATTAAATATCGTGTCACCACATTAATCACAGAAGTTTTAGACACCATCTCGTGTGCCTCTGTGGTCTGGTTGCATCAATTGGTGGAAGGTGCAAGCTCTGCTGCTGATGCATGTGCCCTATTGACCAGTCTAACAGGTGATCATTTTATCAACCATCAGAAGGATGACAGGGCTGAGTCAACCCCACTAGTGTATATTCAGCAGCCACGATGCAAGTATTCAGGATCTAGAGAAGTCCAAATGTACAAGCACTCTAACCGGGAAAGTGTCCAAGCCAGAGCTTTATTTACAGAGGTGTGTGGAAAAGTTGTATTACTTGGAAATCTCCTTAGTCATGTACTCATCATAAATGACACCAGTAAGTCCATGGTGTATTTGTGTTACTGAGAGTGAATTCTAAGCTTTGTACGCATGTTTAGGGGAAAAGAAAAAGTAATAAATAAAATAAACGCTTTAGGATTTCCGTACAACCAGATTTTAATGTCGCCTCTAATTTGCCAATGTGTCATGTCGAAATCCCCCCCTCCCCCGCATCGAGGATCATGTCATTGAATGTGGCCAAATATCTGTTGCCCTCGATTAATTTCCTCGTCACGGACGTAATGAATTATGGTCAGTTAAGTTTTCTTGAAGGCTGATTTGCAAGTGGCTTAGCACTCACCCTTGGGAAAACCATTGATAAGGAATGCTGACTTGGCAAGCTCAGCTCGCAGCTTGGTAAAAACTAAACCACACCGCCTGGGAAACTCGACAGCATATGATACAAACACAAAGGACACTTCAATATTAATACAGGACTTTTTTTTCAATTGAATGAAAAGTGTAGCTTGTTCAGTTTTCAACACGTTTATTTTTCTTTTTTAAAAAATGTAACTACTCGGAGGGTGCTTGGGTTGAGTGTTACGGTGCTGTTTTGATTTGTTAAAAGTTGCATGACATTTTCCATGCATACTTTAAGTGTTACGGTGTAACATGTATTATATAACTTAAGTGTATAACGTGTACATTTCATACATACTTTAAAAAGGTGTAACAAGGAAAAAAATCGTATGAAAATGTCGTTATTACATGGACAAATTAACAGAATAACAATAGCTAAATACTCGAAGGTCAGTTGTAAGCGATACGTCGCAACGCACGCATGATCTGAACGAGAAAGTATCAGGGCCGATAATTGTGAAAGATAATAATGCCATGTGAATCTGTTTTTGTGGTATTCTTTCAACTGGTGAAGAAATCCACTTTTAAATTAAATATTCTCAATCTGGATCGGATTCAGATTTCACAAAAATCGTAATATTCGTCCTTGTCAACACCAACCTGTCCAGAAGTTCTTCTGAATACACACCTAAAGTTTGAGATCGGGTCGTGCTTATAATATAATTTTTGGCCCCATCTCTCAAAATGGGAGAATTATTAAAAAAAACTTATTGGATCCGGAATTTGGATCTTTCATTCAAAGATTGATATCATTCTTCTTGTCCAATCACCCAACATGTCTAACAATTTGCCCGACGTCCTTAACGGGTTGAATATATCCTGCACACAACAACCAGAACAGACAGATAGGTTAGAATAACATAACTCCTCCACTTCGTGGCGAGAGGAAGTATAGCAGTTATAATTCTTTGCTCAGAAATCTGGTCCATGGTTGGGATGTCCTTCCGAGATAACTTCAACTAGTAGTCCTAACATCGCTTATAGGGAAGGGTTGAAGTAATAAAGAGAAATGTTGTTCGAGTAATCAATTGACGACTGTAGATATAATCTTGACTTGGATTTGAATGGGAAAGGATAGATGTGACAATGATGATCTTTTCAGATGATCACGCTCTTGTCATGACATAACCTATTTAGGTTGGTGATAGGTACATATGAGTCGTGCATACGATAACAAGTAGATACTAACTGGTAGACAGCTTCGTTCTATTTGGTATAAATGCAATATGAGACTAGTTACCAGTATGACCAATCCAGAACACTAGGTAACGAATAGGTATAGTAAGAGCTTAAAGATAACGAGTCGTTGTCATCGTGTTAAAGTGCAGAGTTAATGGATTGGTCATTAAAGCCGGTGTGTATGAACAACTACTTTGAGTTACGACGCAAACCAGTGGAGTCAGTGTGTTCATCTGTGATGAAGACAAAGGAATTAAGACATCTCTTTCATCGGACAAGTATAAATTTGCGTTCTTTGAGATAGGCAGCAGGGTATTGTTTAGAAAGTGAATCAATAGTTTTAATTTACATTTGGGAAGTGTTTTGGTTTGACTAAATCATGAAATGCGATTCATTCGATGTCAGTATTTTACGTGTTAAAGTTCCGATATCTTCAAGGACTGTTAAATGCAAGGAGTTTATACTACTTAATTTCAAGTTTTACTTCAATGAACATATGTGGTGCAGATGCAGTCATTGGCAGAAAGTTTCCATGTCAGCTGGATAACAGGTTAAATGTAATCAAAGGAGTCAGGGAGATGCAGTGAAGGAGCAAGGGTTACATGAAGAGATAAGGGCTACTGGGGAGAGAGCAGGCTGATGATTGCCGGAAAGATTCTTCAATCAGGCGGCCGAGCCCCTTATGTATTTCTTTAATTTGGTGTTTCTTTTCAGAAGCATACCTTCTATGTCCCCTGCTCCGAAGCCTAAAAGTGGACCACAGCAAGATATGTTGTGGGTCCACATAGATCAGCTGTATTTGTGGTGCTCAACTCTACTGGTGAAACTATATTTACGCGTGTAATGATCCACAATCCATCCTTGGACCACGTTGTGGGAACATCACTGAGGCTATCGTGTGAAGCTAAAGAAATGGAGAGGATAAGTGAAGCCAGTGAACACAAAGGTTCAGGAATAATAGTTTTTAGTGCACATTAGCTTCTATGTTGTCCACACACACGTTGCTATACATAGTAGTAAGACGTGTGCAAAATTTTCAAAAAATTTTTAAATATTTCAATGCAGATATTCTTGTTGCTTCACACAGGGGTGGCAAAGGTTTCATATGCTTGAACTGTGTCCTCCTGAACCAGATAGTATGGACAACCGACTGAAGTACAACATTGACTGAGAGATCACAGGTACAAGAGGGCAGAATCAGTCAATGTTGCTGTGTTTGCTTCTAATCTTGCTTTTTGCTCTTAAGAAGTTTTAGGTGCTCTGGATTTTTGTTATTCCTTGTGTCCTGCCTTTGTTCTTTGTCATATTTTCATTGTTCTTCTGTCTTCCTCTTTCTTCTACCTTCCTCCTTCTTCTGTGTTTCTCTTTCTGCCTTTCTTCTCTTTTCTGCTTTTCTTTTTCTCTTCCCGTTTTCTTTTTTTCCACTCTTTTGCATTTCTCTCTTATCTATTATTGCTTTTCTAGCATTGTTTATCCTTCACTTGAGGATGCCATCAATTTTTCAGTGTTTACAATGTTTTTTTTATGGTTTTTTATCTCTTTGGATCGACATTCTTTTTATTCTTTACAGTCATGACAATTGTATGATGTTTTTCCCTATGTGGAGAACAAGGAAGGTTTTATGCCATGCAATGAAAAAATTAGTTGTGCTGAGAGTGTGGGTTGAGTTGGGCGCAACAATTGAGTGATCGTCCTTGTGCCTTCTTGATGCTCATGGCAAAAATGAGGTGGACAGGGAACTGGAGCCTTCTAAATTTAAATGGCAAGTCAGAGGGGATGATTGGAATTCCTGGAATGAAGACATCCTGTCCTGCTGCAAGGCCAGTTATGATTGTGGCTTCAATGACATGTGGCATAAGCTTCTTGACAGCCAAACGTGTTCCATTGCAGAGTATTGGTGGGCCCAGACTCCTGAGAAGCATAATGGGTGCACCAATCTTGAGCTCCAGGTTGTGAGGAGGCACACCTGGTAGTTCCAGAGAGTTAAGAAATAATGTGGGGTAGTG
Source organism: Eptatretus atami (assembly GCA_035128595.1). Classification (NCBI taxonomy): domain Eukaryota; kingdom Metazoa; phylum Chordata; class Myxini; order Myxiniformes; family Myxinidae; genus Eptatretus; species Eptatretus atami. The sequence continues at coordinate 112,186,123 of CM068953.1, read as the reverse complement.
GACTGTTTCATTTGTGTCTAGTACAGTGTCAACCGACTTGTACGTTTGCATAGTGCCAGGCAACTGTGTAAGAAGGCCTCTGTTTGTGGAATTGGCGACATCATTTTTCGGTGCCAAGGTGACTCTTTGGCTGAGCCACTTTTGGTCATGGAAATTATGTGCAACATTTGGAAATGCTGCATCTTGTCGTTGTTGAAGTGTTGCAACTGTTTTCCCAATGTTGTTCATCGAGATAGTTACATCTTGATTTTCAGATGGCATGGCTCCATTTCCCAGTTTGAGCAGGCTTACAGCAAACACCCCAGCAGATGAGTCACCTGTAAGAAGCAATCACATGTTGGTCATTAGGCTGAGTCGCTGAATGTTGTTCCAAATGTAAGAGGCTTTGAGGCAGGCCTGCAGTTCATCAGCTTTCCTTCCATGTGGAATGACTGGCAGCATCTGTCAAAAATCCTCAGCCAACACCAGAGTCACTCCACCCATTCTTCTGTCATTATGGCGAAGATCTTGCATGGTGCGATCAAGAGCCTCTAAGGCAGCTTTGTAAGACATTGTACATCCATCACAGGCAATGAGCCGGCACTCCTGCAGGAGCTTGGCTTTGCCAGTACCCCTGCCAATTTAGCAGGTTGGTGCCTTCTTACTTGCCAGATTTAAAGGCAACTTGAAGACTGAGTGAGCTGTTCTGCCTCCTGTCAACAGTGTGGCAGCAATGCCTGATGATGCCACTGCAAGGGCAATCATGTTTCTTTGCTGGATTTTTGCCAAAAAAAGATTGATCAGAAAAGTTTTGACAGTTCCACCGGGCGCATCCAGAAATAAAGTGCCACCACTCCCATTGAAAACTGCTTGCGTAATCTTATTGGAGGCTTCTCTTTGGTCTGAAGCCAGACATGACTCATTCTCCTACATGTATTCATCAAGCTGTTCCATGTTGTCGTTGATCTCTCTCAAAATTTCATTTGTAAGCTCATTGTCATTGTGACGTTGAGTGTCACGAAGGCCAAAAGTTTTGAGGTCAGAGCCACACAAAGCCTTGATCTTGTCTTCAATAATAATGAGAGTTGATTGAAAATGGAATCACTGTAGTCCAATTCCAGGTTAGGATTTTGCACTTGTGCATGACGCAAAATGTCCTCTGCCATATTCTCCTTGTAGTTGTCCCATAGTTGTTGAGGATTTGACATGGCACATGTCTGCAACATGATGGCAAATAGGTTTTGCAGCATCCATGGTGATAGAGTTGCAGCTGCCTCCTCCAATGTGCTGTTCCAGTGTGTATCATCCTCCAGGAGTCCTCTGAGCTGGCAAGCCTGTTTGTAAGTTTCACAGATTGTGGGATCCACTGTTAGTAAGTCCTCAAAAGATGTTGGACCTTTGACTGCAGAAGCAGTATCAGGTAAAAGCATTCAAAATTATTTGGATAAACAGTGTACACTCGGCCAAGTGCATCATTGGCTTTGATATCTGGCTTGTCTGGTGCAGTTTTGTCCTGCTCTGCAGCGAGCCCACTTCTTGCTGCCAGCATTCCATATGCAGTGCTTGGGTATCTGATGATACAACAGTGTTTTAGCAAATTCATCATCCTGACAGATTGAAGAATGCAGTGAGAGTTGTGTCTTGTAGGACTTGGACATGCTCACATACATTCTCCTCAGTGAAGTACACTCTCTGGCTATTGTCAAGGTGCACAATGAGATGAACCACAGTGGGATGTCGCTCATGATTTGGGAAGTTCAGGATCCTCCAGATGGCTTCATTGCTAATGATACATCTTCCCATTTCATATTGCCAAACCTCATCATGCACAGTCCCATCCATCATCAGGCCAAATACAGCCATGTCAGATCCTGTGTTGACATACTTGCACACATATTTGATGGATTTCACAGAGTGGCATACTCAACATTGATGTGTGCATTGAATAGCCATGTGAGTAGTGGACATTGTGGAACAATCCACCTGTTATCAAATTCAACCTCACAACTATGAACTCTGATGATTGTTGTGAATCCACCATGTTCTGGTTTTCTCCGAAGATACAGTGGGTATCCATCTTGTCCAATCTGTGTCTCTTTCAGAAGATATTGAGGGAACCTTTTTATGTGTTTGTTATGTTTCATGCATGGTGAATTTGGATTGATGCTTTCACAGTGACCATGCACCACCTGTGTTTTGACAGTGCTGAACAGAAGTGGATCAATTATTGGGTCTGGAAGTTTTGCACTGATGACGTCATCCACTCTGTGCACATGAAGTTCATCTTGAAGCCAAGTCATAATGTGGCCATGTGGCAGGCCACACTTTTCCCACTCAATTGTTTGCATGTAGCAATTAGTGGCTCCAAAAATCTTTCCCTTGGTGATGACATTCACCAATGCCTTCATTTTTTTGTCAGAATACTCTTGCCAGCAAATCATGGCGATGCTGTGGTTTTTGGCCTGGCATCAGTTCATTAGCCACTTCCTCACAAGCTCAATTGCAAGTGAAAGTGATGAAGAGACCAGGACGGCCATAGTTTCACACATATGTCATGGCATCCTGAGTGTGCTCAAGCATGTCGCAGGGACCACTTGTGAAACTGGAAGGCAAGATGACCAATTTGGACACATTGGCAGCTTTTCCATCATTGTTCATGGCATCCCTGAGGTGAAC
>CM068953.1:112166495-112179866 GCA_035128595.1 Eptatretus atami | reverse complement strand
GTACACATGTAGAATAATGTATTCCGAACAATTCTAGACATGGAGCCACCAAAGATTGTGCCTTGGACAGCTTCGGCGACCATTTTCCAAAATGGCCGCCATTCTACTTTAGCAAAATTGGCTATATGCTCTTATTTTCTTATTGTATTGGTGGTTAGATATAAGGAAAGTGTAAAATTCAGTAAATTGACCATGAAAAGGCGTATTCAAATATTATGAGCCAGTATTTTCGGTAAAAAAAGCCATTATTTTGATTTGTAAATTGCTGCTCTCCTGAAACTTTTTGCTGAAAAGTACCCATTATTGCCTGGAGAACAAGAGTCAAATGATATCCATCACATTCAATGGGATTGGAATCAACAAAAATTGCATTATAGATTACATACTTTACTCTATTTTGAAAAGGGAACTGATAATCGTGATAATGACAAACTCAGAAAATATAGTCAAATTATTGCACACTTCACTTTGAAGCGGCTACGGTTTACTGTCTACTACCATTGTACCAGGACACATGGTACACGCATACATCAGTCTAGTACATATGAGTTTCTGAGCTCAAGTGTACTGGCTCTGATCAAGAAGTCAACACTTTACAAGCAATGCGACTTTGCATTTGCACATTCTAAACTAGGCGATATCTCAGTCTGTGTCTACTGCTCTGTCTACTAGCATTCTCCTTCACAAGCACACAGTTCAGTGCATTGCAGATTAGCCTTCTTGCATTTGCAGCGGTTTCTACAGCCTTTTTGCAACCGCACGACACCAGCTCGAAGCAGCTTTTTGAAGCCTCAGGAGTGTGGTCCAGAGCGGTTCGTAGGACCCATCCTCTGTTTGCCGCCAGCCCCAGCTTGTTGGTGATGGAAGCACGGGTTGCGGACCAAGACCTGCCCAGACATAGCCACCCTGGAAGACTGATCTCTTCACATGCTGTTCCAAAGCATCGTAGGTAGGTGGGATGCGCTGGACGGAGTTTGGCGAAGTTTCTTTCTGGCCTCTTTGACGTCCGTATATGGACTGGTGCGGTCATAGAGGAGCACCACAAACCTTTCAATGCAGTGCATTGTGTCATCCTGGATGTTGACTGACGTGGTGGTCAGGGTCACAAGATAATCTGTCAGTTCTGGAAACGAGTTCCATGTGGCCCAGGCAGATTTCTTCCCATGCCCCACGAATGCTGATTACCGTGTCACATCCGGTCATGGCGTGGAAGACAGGGAGGGCACGTGCCTTCTGTGGACCGAGGGAGGCAGCTATTTCATGGGCAGGGATTGTAGCGGTAGTTCTTGCCCTTCCCAAAGGCAATCCAGAGTTCATCCACGCATGGTAGTGCCTGGCTACCATCACCGCCAAGCCGACGACGTCGGTGTCTACGGTTCGAACTTGAATCCGATGGTGGTCATGTTCTGCAGCATGGGCCACATGTAGCATTGATGCGAGTGTCCGCCTCTTCTTGACCGCATGGAGCCAGAGAGCTTTCATCTTCCTGCCTTGGAAGGCAGATGACTGCTTCACCATCAGTGACTACCAGCTCCTTTGCCTCGTCATGGAAGGACTGCACCAGCACATCGCACAGGGAAGTGAAGAGCTCCACCTTGTTTGCGTCGACACGTAGGAAACTCTGCCAGTTTCCTGGTATGGCTGCGGTGCTCACCCTGCGCCATCGCACACCTTTTCCTCGTTTCTCCCTTTGCGTCGTCTTCAAGGAGCCATCTTCGTAGCTATCCCAAGCCGAGGTCGAGACGTGAAGCATGACGCAGCTGCCCTCGACGTATGGGATGAAGACTTGGTGGGCATATTCTTCAAATGTCTTGGCAGTACTAGGCTTCAACATCTGCACGATGACAGCGCCGTCAAGGACAACAGAAGTGACAGCAGGTGCATCAGACTGATCTTCAGCAACGCCTTCAAGGCACACCAGCAAGTCGCATTTGCTACCCAGTTGTAGCTTACCTGCATCAGATAACGCGGGAGGGCATGCTTGATTTTCATGATGGAAGAACTCCTCCAGGTTCCCATCGCGGTTCTGGCAGCCTATGTAGAGCCTTGCAAATAAGGCCATTATCATTCTTCACAGATGCTTCCTTTCCTTTGGGTGCTTTTGGTCTTCTGTCTGTTCCGAAGAGGGGAGTTTGTCCTCTTTTATAGTTCGTCAATAGTCTTGGTTCTGTCGATGAGGCAATCCTTTGAGTATGCCTGAAACTGTTCTTGTCCAATCTGCTTGGCAGTGCGAACTGTTTCAATCACTGCAGGATCGGCAATCTCCTTGGTGTCTAGGACCAGCAAATCTGGACTATCCTCCTTGAAGGGATTCCCCAGCTCTTCAATGACAGCCACAAGTGATTGTACATCTTTGGCAAATGCTTCCTGTGCACGCGGTGTTTCTTCATGGTAACGTGTCTCCTCATTCGCATTTGGATGCATGTTCGCCTCCTCAAACTCCATAATCACTCTGGCCACCTCGGGTCCGGCGACCATCCAGCGCCTCAGAGCACTGGGATTGTCCGTCAGGCCAACGGCACCTCCGTCACCCTTGACATGGCATTGTTTGTTCATGCGCTTGGTCAAGAGGAATTTCTGAGAATGCCCTCTTGGTCTTTTGCACTGTGAAGTGGCCTGCCTTGAACTCATTGTAGATCATTTAAACCTACAAAGAGAATAACAATGACAGATATCCCATGTTGTTAAAGTAGAATGGTGGCCATTTTCCAAAATGGCCGCCAAAGCTGGACCAAGGCAAAAATCTCGAGTGGCTCCATATCCAGAATTGTTCAGAATACATTAGTCAACATATGTACCAATTTTGGTGCTTTTATGAAAAGTCGAACAATTGGTTTGCTATGCTGCAGTACTAAAAGCATTAAACTTACCTTTTTTCTGCTGTTTGGAGAATTATTATATTGAGTAAACATTTTTTTTTAGGATCATCACAAAATTAACTCTGAAGGCACTTGGTGGAGGCACATACCTCCACCATGCAATGCCTTATCCAAAAGAACATTTCTGGCCAATAGATTTTTGAAATATCATGCGATATATCGTTGTTGAGCCCTTTTCTCAACGGTGAAAATCGCTAAAAATTCTAGGAGTTCAGATCTGGATCTGAATCTTCACCAAAATCTAATCAGTTCGGTCCTTGTCACACACCCAACCTGTCCACAAAATTTCATCTGGATCCATCCACAACTTTTTGAGAAATGCTGTACACAGTCAAACAAACAGAGAAAGGGATGAAACCATAACCTCCTTCACCTTTGGTGGCGGAGGTAACAAGCTTCATTGATCTCCATGATTTAATGCATTCACTGCAAGACCTTGTGCCCTGTTTACCAGAGGGACTGCCTATTCAGAGCGTCTGCCAGATCTGTGTCTATATTTTCGGAGGTTTTGTGAGGTGCTCCACAGAGAATCAAAGCAAATCTGATGAAAAAAAGGGACTTTTTACAAAAAGTTATAACATTTGCGAGGACTCCGTTCCGATGTACCACGCAACACGTGCACAGACGAGCAGGCAAACTGGCGGATTTTCTGCAATGTTTATTTCAGGGCGATTGAAACTTTGTGATACTTCCAGGGGTTGTTGCATTCAGCAGCAACTCCTTTGTGGATAGTAATTTTGAACGAATTCATTTTATTACATTAACTGCTGCGTGTGTGTTGAAGATGGGCTTTAAAGTTAAAGGTATCCTTATGGTATGCAGCCACAGCCTGGCCAACCATTCCTTATCAACCATTGAATTGAGTGCCTGCATGAGTGCTTAAGCCACCTGCCGAGCACACATTGTTGACAGCGTTACCGGGCTACTCATTCTGATCGAACCGTTCACTCTCTGCAGACGCTTTTGCTGCGCTACATCATTCAGAGCGAGTGGTTCTGCTCTGTCACCCTGAGTGAGGTCGTGCTCGTCACCCTGAGGAGGTTCGTGCTCCGTCACCCTGAGCGAGTGGTTCGTGCTCCGTCACCCTGAGCGAGTGGTTCGTGCTGCCTTCACCCTGAGCGAGTGGTTCGTTTGCCTCCGTCACCCTGAGCGAGTGGTTCGTGCTCCGTCACCCTGAGCGAGTGGTTCGTGCTCCGTCACCTGAGCGAGTGGTTCGTGCTCCGTCACCCTGAGCAGTGTTCGTCTCAGTCACCCTGAGCGAGTGGTCATGCTCCGTCACCCTGAGCGAGGTTTCATGCTCAGTCACCCTGAGGGGAGGGTTCGTGCTCCATCACCCTGAGCGAGTGGTTTGTGCTCCGTCACCCTGAGCGAGTGTTTCATGCTCCATCACACTGAGCGAATGGTGTCGTGCGGTTCGTGCTCTGTCACCCTGAGCGAGTGGATCGTGCTCTGTCACCCTGAGCGAGTGGATCGTGCTCCGTCACCCTGAGACGAGTGGATCGTGCTCCGTCACCCTGAGCTGTGGATCGTGTTCTGTCACCCTGGATGAGTGGTTCGTGTCCGTCACCCTGAGCGAATGGTTCTGCTCCATCACCCTGAGCGAGTGCTTTGAGCTCCCTCCCCTGAGCGAGTGGTTCGTGCAATAACATCTGATTTCTTCGCCGTTTGCAGAATACCATGTTTTCTAAATTACCGAGCCAAAATTTTTCCACCCATCACTCGCAGCTGTTTATCTGTACTAATAAAAGGCAGTGTGTGTGTTCTCTTTCATAACTCAAAACTATAAAACCTAGCAACTGAATCTTTGCATGCACACTAAGGAAAACTCCAAGGAAGTGCAAGAGTTAAAATTGGTGTTTGGGTTAATTGAAACACCCTTTTGAAGATGATTAAGGTATTATTTAATTATATCCTTCATCAGGCGATCCACGGCCACCTCACTCTCCGGGCTTTAAGGCGTTTCCTGGGTAACCTCGCTGGGGTCTGAATCCGCCATGTTTTCTGGCCTGCTCAACCATGCCTTGACTTTGAACAGGCCGTAACGATTTTTAATGATAAAGTTGTTTTTTCACTTTCCTCACTCATATTATCGAATGCCTGTTCATCATAGCTACACAATTCAGAGACGATTTGACATTTCAGCGTCTCCGGAAGGTAAACATAACGTACACACGTCACATCGACCGAGCTGGGAGAGAGCGGGCGCTCTCTCGGGTGGTGCCTCGCCAGCTGAAAAGTTGTGCAATTTAATTTTTAGATGACATCCTTTGTTTAACATCACATACCCGCACTTCGACAGTCAACATGAAAATAAAAATAAAATAAAAACTATCCATCGACTTCGTGGTCAGATTCCTTCATGTCGGTTTGAGCTGTGAAAAGTGTGTGCCGACATTTTGTCGTCGCTTTGGATTGTTCTATCTTTGAATTACATTTTTTATTTGTTCGCTTGATTTCCGTATTAATAAAAGATTATATTTGAAAGGTAAGCTTTGTGGTTCTTTTTGTGTGCTTTATCTGTGCGAACTTGGAACAGGCTGTGTTGCTTTCACCCGGTGATTTAACAAGCTTAGTGGGAAACCAACCATTACCTTTTAAATGTGTAAAAAACAAATTTACTGATTATTTAATGGAGTCGGGTACACCTTAAACATATGATGTCAGGTATTAATGCTCGGTATCACCAGTGCCGGATTAACCTCTAGGCCCGTGAGGCCCGGGCCCTGGCCTACGAAAATTTCCGACGACGTTTTTTTTCAGTCTTAATTGAACGCTCATTCAGCACACTAAAGCGGTGTGAAAATTGTCTTCTGTCACCGTGGGGCAGGTGCGCGTGTCCACACCTCGCTCTGCTCTGTGTTGAATCCGAGCTGATGAAGCAAATCGATTTCTCCGAAGTGATCGCGTCGTTTGCCAACCAAAAGGCACGAAAGAAGGTATTTCAGCAGGGTGGAAATTGAATTTACATATATTCCTCCGAATTTGTTTTCTGTTCGTTCGTTTCTCAATTTCGAAGCCGAATTGGATTTTACAGGCACTTGTATCTATCTATAATTCCAGCAGTGTGTGTGTGGTGTGTGTGTGGTGGGGGGGTGTGTGTCTGTGACCGCTCTTTCTCGCCAACCACTGGTCCAATCTAATTGAAACTTGCTAGGTATATTGTGGGGACCTGTGGATATGCCTTTTCAAGGTTTGATATTAATCGGACAAGTGCTTCCCAAGTTATGGCCATTTATTTACCAACCAATGACATGACACGTTACTGCGGCATTTATTTACCAACCAATGACATGACACGTTGCTGCGTAGGCGTAGCTGCATAGGCCGGTGCGCGGCCCGGCCGACGATGACGTCACGGCCGTGCTGGTTACATGGCAGCGAATGCCATGGCAAGCAAAGACAGGGAGGGGTAAACTGATTTTAATTTTGATTTTAATAATTCCATGCTGTGTGTGTGTGTGTGTTTGACCGCTTTGTCTCGACAACCACTGGTCGATCTAATTGAAACTTGCCAGGTATATTGCTGGGACCTGAGGATTGCCTTCAAGGGTTGATATTAATCAGACAAGTGCTTCCCAAGTTATGGCCATTTATTTACCAACCAATGACATGACATGTTGCTGCGTAGGCTGGCTGCATAGGCTGGTGCACGGCCTGCCGACGATGACGTCACGGGCGGTGCCGGTATCCTCTCTCTTTCAATTTTGGTGCTTTTATGCAAATTTGAACAATTGATCTGAAATATCAGACTACGCTGCAGGACTATTTGGAAATTTCACATTTTCTGGTGTATGTATGGTGGAGCGAACATAGCCTTGCTTGCTTAAAGTAAATAGGTATATTGACAGAGTTATAAGACTCATAATTTCTTTAAATTATCAGATTTCACAAGAGATTTCGACACTTTATTAGTCCGGACAATATCCGATCATAAAAAGCGAAATAATATTTCGATGATATACTTTAATTAGTCCGTGAGAGTAAATCATGGAAAATCGCATCAAGTAATGCAGGAAATCGCACCGAGCTCCTAATTTGAAAACTATAGCACTCACAAAAGCGATGTACACAACAATTCCTAGCGATGATGAACAGGCAATAGAGTGAATGGATTAAAGTGTGTAGCTCAATGAAGCTGGTTCCCTGAAATAAACATTACAGAAAATCCACCATTTTCCCTGCTTGTCTGTGCACGTGTCACGTGGTACATCGGATTGAGGAGTTGTGTTGTGTGTTGTGTGTTGTGTGTTGTGTGTTGTGTGTTGTGTTTTCAAATATACATCAGACGCACCTCCTGACTGTTGTGGTGAGCATCGCCGCAGATTATGTCACACACAAAACTAGAGTAATTTGACTGCGTGCAGTCGACGGGTATGCCTCCGCTCTCCCGCACAAACACTTGAGTATTGACATATTTGACCCTTGACCTTTATCATATCTGGCCCAAAATATAAGCAGTTTATTGACATAATTGCCCTGTCTGACTTTACCTTTGTACCAAGTTTGATGAAATTCTGTCCAATATTTGAGTTAGGGCATAAACAGTAAAATTTCAGAGTTTGACCATGACCTTTGACCCTTGACCTTTAACACATCTGGCCCAAAATCTAATCCCTTAATTGCCCTGTCTCACTTTACCATTTTACCAAGTTTGATGAAATTCTACAATTTGCTTCTTGAGTTATCGTTCAAACAAAAATCCGGACGGACGGACGGACAACCCGGAAACATAATGCCTCCGGTACCCTTGGTGCGGGGGCATAAAAACCGCATAATCTGAAAAGAACAACCACCCGTCTGCCACCTAGATGATTGTTCCAGCTAATGCAAACCATTCAACCAGAAGGAACGTGATTTGATCGGCGGGTAAATCGAAACATGTGGAGTGTGACGAGCACTCCCCCGATCTCAATTTGACATAGTCCTACACCAAAAATCCAGATAGGGGGTTCCGTTTGATGCTTAACTGATGTTGACCATGTAATCTTTGTCTGGTTGACAGAGACGCTGGGTTGAGGCCTTTGGGCTGGAGGTGACGCTTTGGTGTAAGACTATGTCCAATGGTGATCAGGGGAGTGCTTGTTACACTCCACATGTTTCGATATGTATATATATATATATACACTATACAGTGCCTTCAGAAAGTATCCACACCCCTTGACTTTTGTCACATTTTGTTGTGTTCGAGCCTGAATTTAAAGTGGATGAAATAAAAAAAAATGTCACCGATCAACACAAAATACCCCACAATGACAAAGTGAAAACATGTTTTTAGAACTTTTAGACATTAATTAAAAATGAAAAGCAGAAATGTCTTGCGTCAACAATTAATTATTGAACCCCTTTGATATTACACTCCAAATTGAGATCAGATGCATCCAATTTCCTTTGATCATCCTTGAGATGTCTCCACAACTTAAATGGAGTCTACCTGTGGCGAATTTAATTGAATGGACATGATGCAGAAACACACACACCTTTCTATACAAGGTCCCACAGTTGACAGTGCATGTCAGAGCAGAAATTCTCCCATGAAGTCCAAGGAACTGTCCGTAGAACTCCAAGATAGAATTGTGAGGAGGTATAGATCTGGGGAAGGGTATAAAACAATTTCTAGTGTGTTGAAAGATCTCAAGAGAACAGTGAGCTCCTTCATTAGGAAATGGAAAGAATATGGAACTACCCAGACTCTTTCTAGAGCTGAACATCCAACCAAACTGAGCAACTGGATTGGATCTTTGTCAGGGAGGTGAACAAGAACACAAAGACCACTCTGAAAGAACTACCAGAGTTCCTTGGCTGAGATGAGAGAACCTGCCAGAAGGACAACATTCTCTGCAGCACTTCACAAATCTAGGCTTTAAGGGAAAGTGGCCAGATAGAAGCCACTCTCGAGAAAAAGGCACATGACAATATGCCTGGAGTTTATAAAAAGGCATGTGAAAGACTGAGAGCATGAGGCAAAATATTCTGTGGTCTGATGAGACGAAAATTGAACTCTTTGGCCTGAATGCAAAGCGCTACGTCTGGCAGAAACCGAGAACAGCTCATCACCCATCTAATACCATCCCTACCACGAAGGATGGTGGTGGTTGCATCATGCTATGGGGATGCTTTTCAGCGGCAGGGATTGGGAGACTTGTTAGGATAGAGGAAACAATGAATGGAGCCAAATACAGGCAAATCCTTGAGGAAAACCTGTTTCAGAGTGCAAAAGACCTTAGACTGTGGCGAATATTTTCGTTCCAACAGGACATTGACCCAAAGCATACAACCAAAGCAACACTGGAATATGAAAGTCCTTGAGTGGCCCAGCCAAAGCCCAGACTTGAATCCCATTGAGAATCTGTGGAAAGACTTGAGAAGATTACTGTTCACCGACGCTCCCCATCCTTGGCAGAGCTTGAGCAAATATGCAAGGAAGAATTGGAGAAAATCCCCAAATCCAGATGTGCAAAGCTGATACAAACATAATTAAGAAGACAAAGCTGTAATCACTGCCAAAGATGGAACTACAAAGTATTGACTCAGCGGATGGAATACTAAATGATGCAAGACAATTTAGCTTAAATTCATTGTTGATGAAAAGCTAAAATTTGTAAAAATTTCGAAAAACATGTTTTCACTTTGACATTTTGAGGTATTTTGTTTAGATCAGTGACCAAAAAAAATTACATTTTAGCCATTTTATATTCAGGCTGCAACACAACAAAATGTGACAAAAGTCGAAGGGTGTCAATACTTTCTGAAGGCACTGTATGTGTATATTGTCCACCTTTTGCGTTCTCCCTTACCCCTCGTCAGGACCTGTATCCCTTGTTTGTCCATATACATCGACTTTCTTCCTCCGCCCTGCTATCAGTGTTTCGCCTTTCTCCTGCTATTCCCTTTGGTGTGTTGTGTCCTAATTTTGTTCTGTATCATACGTCTTCCACGAGCCAATAGCATGTATTCAGGGCTTGCAGGATCATTGAGTGAATTTCACTGTAAACAGTTTAAATACGAAAGGAGCAAATTTGTTGGTGGATTATTTGGCAGTTCATCAGTCTACTTTCAGTTATCCTTGAACCTTAATATTTTAGAGAACCCATAAATTTGTAACAATGAAGGCACGTCATTGAGGATTTGATTATTGGATCCTGCTTGACAATCTGCATAAAGTAAATTCAAAATCGGGATTAGAGGTCAAATCAATCGAAGAAAAAAAATCAGGCAGACGATGACACGTGAATTGACCATGATAGTTACTATTGTAATATGACCATATCAGGCAGAATACATATAGTTAACCTCCGCCATCGAAGATCGGAGGTTACTGTTTTCACCCCTTTCTGTTTGTTATCTTGCCAAAACGAAGTTTTTGCAGATAATGTTAGTCAGCTTGTATGTTTTTTTTTTTTTGTCTGTAATCACGTATAAAAAATTCTGCAGAGCACAGTTATCATTGGAAATTTTTGTAACCGCAATATCAGAGGCCTATGGAGGTCCCTTTCAGCGCACAAAAATTTTGAAGGTCAAGGTCAAAGGTCAAGGTCACTTTGTCGCAAATCAGGGGAGTCGACGAAACCCTTATTTTTTGAGTAATTTTGATCGGATCGTCTTCAAACTTCATGGGAATATAGTTTCATGGTCTGGCGCTCACTGATTAATTTTTGGTGGCGATTGGCCTTGACTTCATGTTTTTTTTTTTTTTTTGTCTGTAATCACGTATAAATCACTCTGCAGAGCGCAGTTATCATTGGAAATTTTTGTAATTCGCATATCAGAGGCCTATAGAGGTCCCTTTCAGCGCACAAAATTTTGAAGGTCAAGGTCAAAGGTCAAGGTCACTTTGTCGCAAATCAGGGGAGTCGACGAAACCCTTATTTTTTGAGTAATTTTAATCGAATCGTCTCCAAACTTTATGGAATGTAGTACATGGTCTGGCGCTCGACTGATTGTTTTTTGGTGGCGATTGGCCTTGACCTTCATGGTTAGCGCCTGAGGTCAAACATATTTGACCCCAAGGTCAAATTTTCAAGTTTAGGAACCATATCGTGTAGTACCTCAAATTGAACACCTCGATGAGTGCTTTCTAGCTATGTCAAGCTTGGACATTATGACGTACATTTGGTGACGTTATGAGGCAAACACATTTTCATGGTTACTCTGTAGAACGATTCTCATCGATCTCGTAGGCAGATATCCTCAAGGATTCGCTCCGTGGATAGCAGCTCTGTCACCTCAGTGTGACCTTAAAGAATCACACGTGGTCACCTTTTGGCAGATAGGGTGACATTGGTTTATTTGTTTGTTTGTTTGTTTGTGAACAGTATTACGGAAAAAATCCTCGACGGATTTCGACGAAACTTGGTGGGGGGATCAGGTATGGTCCAAGGATCTAGCCATTAGATTTTGGACTTGGTCCAAAATCCAATATGGCCGTATGGCGGCCATTTTGAAAAAATATTTGAATTTTTTTTTTGTATTTTACATTGTTTTAAGGTGATTTCAACCCCCCCCCCCCCCCAAAAAAATATTGTTAGAGAAAAAAAATTTGCAACTTTTTTTTAACAAAATTTCAATTTTTTTTTTTTTTTGCATTTCTACATGTTATAAGTGATTTCCAACAAAAAATGCCAAATTATAATTGCGGCTGATTTGGAACTTCAGGTGGATATACCCACGTAAAATCAATTTGTCTCAAGAAATCTTGTTATGACGAATGAATTGAGTATGTAAAAGTTAAAAGTAAAAGGGAAAGTTGCAAACTATAACTCTGTGAGCACTGTTGACGTCAAATTGAATGAATAGATATCAGGTTCACTTGAGTGACCTAGCAGTATTGGCGGTGGAGGTTTGCACTCTACCGAGTGCTCCCCCCTCTAATTACTATTGTATTCATCGCAAGTGGTGAAAGAAGCCTCAGAAAGGGGATGTCATCAAAAAAGATAGTTCTCATTGGTTGTGCATAGGGACTATGAGATAACTCAAGACAAGGAATGGTCAAGGCAGCAATGCAAGGTGTGTGTGCGTGTGCGTGTGCGTGTGCGTGTGCGTGTGGCGTGTGCGTCTGCGTGTGCGTATTACGATATCCCCACTTTTACAAAGCCATCTTGAAGAAGATCACCAGCCTTATTGGTGTATTGACATCAGCTGAAATACAATGTGTGAGAGTTGGCCATCCTCTCGAAGGATCTCAGGTCCATGGAGGGTGATGGAAGATCGTCTGAAAGTAAAGTGTGTAGAGTTTGCCCGGTTCTGTCCAGCTTCAACTCCTTCATCAACGCCAAAAGCCACGTGTTATGGAAACCGCTCATGGGAGAGACGTTTTTAGCCGGATGGAAAAATTTTCACCCACACAGCCAACGCACTTTATTCCCCCATTGGGAAAGGCCTCTTTGCAGGAACCAATGTGGTTGGGGTAAGTAGGTTTCTCCGTGCGACGCCCGGGTAGGTGTGCAGGTGTTTTTGTTTTTTTTTATTATTTTGGTCTAGCTGAGCAGCTTCTCCTGAATATTTTATCCTACCAATATCTTCACGAATGCCTCAAAACTGTTCAGTATATCTTTACATAGTCCAATTTTCTGTAAACCTATGGCTGAATGTATGGTGGCTCATCTTACTTGAAGGCCTCAAATATGTTGGCGTTCTGTCTGTCACTCTCACTCTCACTCTCACACTCACACACTTAGGGGATCATTAATGTCTACCAAACTAATACCCAGCAGATGGAACATCCAGCTTAAAGGGCATCTGAGGGACAGCACACATTGTGATGCAACACAGTGCCTGTGAAGCACCAGTCAGACTGTTTGGAGTTGGGTAAGATATCAAACCCAGCAAGATAGCTCTAAGGCAAGTGTGCTACCTGTGCACCATCCTTCTAGACCTTGAATGTAGGCACTGTCGTCGATAAATTGATTCAATTTGTGTGACTGTTCATTGTTCATTGTATGGTACAAGCCATTTGTCTTGTTACCCCGTGTATTTTTTTTTCCTCCTTACCTATTCACACTGGGAACTTCAACGCAGGAGAACATTAATGCCATCAAGCCTGCACAATCCTGTCAACTCTCACATACCCCTTTGTCCACCCTACTTCTTGGTACCTATCCAAATCTAGTTTAAATCCGTCCACTGTCCCTGCTGCCTCCACATTTCCAAGGAGTATATTTAATGCGTGGGAGTAAACAAATCCCACAGCTGCATGTCAGAAAAAACATTTTTTTTAAATGAAAAAATATGTTGGGATGGCATCACCAAAAAATAATCAAACAGGTAGGAAGGAATGACAAGGAATGGTAAGGTATTTATGACACCACAATACAACACCACAATCCTTTAATGGATTGCCATCACGACATCTTTTGACATTTTTGTCTTAGGTGGCAATAGTTGCAATTGTATGAAAATGTCTATGTTGGGGGTAGTTGTAGATTTGTGGTGTGGGTTGGTGTAATTCTCCCGTGCACGTGAAGCAAAAAGCAGGGTTAAGTAATTGGTTAATACC
>CM068953.1:112137505-112149809 GCA_035128595.1 Eptatretus atami | reverse complement strand
GTGAGGAATAAGTACAGTCGATCAAGTAGAAGGCTCCGGCCAACAGATCAACCAAATATTGATGAGGTCGCTGACAGTAGTGAGATATTAGGGATATGCATACTAATAATCAAACAGGTACGGAGAGGGAGAGTACAAATGTAAAGACATATAAGAAAGGTAAAGATCCAGAGAAAATATGGAACTCTAGACCTGTACTTATCAGTGGGAAGTTTGGACATTAATAGAAGCATTGGAGGCTATTCATAAAACAACGATAAAGTATCCATTGTGGTAACCAAGTTATCCTGTACACATCGTAAGCAGTCGATAGCTGTCGATTGTTGGAAGAGGAATGCGTGCATAAGTATTCTGACTTAGTCGATTGTTTCTATGGTGCAACAATGTTGTTTTTGCAATTGCGGTTTATCTCTGTGAACAACCATGCTATGCTCACTTACAGCTAGGAGTACAATTGATATAACGAGATTAGGTATTCATTGTGTGTGTCTATGTCATGAGGGTAATAAACCGATTCAAGGTAATGCCGTAAGTCATGGACACTCCTCTTGAAGATCCAATTGTATACAGCATTCGGTCCTTTAGGGGTAGGATTGTGTTGATGACTGTCTCATCTTTGGCTGAGGGCTTTATATGCATATGGCAGTCTTGTGCCATGCTTGCATCGGGTCAAGGTTACGTCCAAGGTTTAATGTTTTAATTTTTTCACCTTTATATAAAAAGGCCTTTACCGTTTATAATAGGGAAATAACTGAAATCCAGATATGCCCATGATGTCTAACCAAGTGCATATATCTCCTGTTTGTTTGAGAACAGAGTCGCCGGGCTGAACTTCCAGATTGTAGGTGACCTTGGTGGAGGATCACATCCATTAGAGATGGGGGGCACTGTCATCTCACAACTTTCTATAATTTAATATAATATATATATATAATAAATATATATATATATAAAGTTGCCCGATAGCGCCACCGCAGCGACGGCACGTAACTCGAATCGCGCAACTCGCCCACGGCAACGACAATTCTGTCGGACCTCTCATCCGAACAACGCGGAGCCTAGTCACGGTGGGTTAACCACGACGTGCCAATTGCCATCGCGCAATAGGTCTCGCCAAATCGATCTACCCTAAGTACATGCGCGATGGTCGATCGGGCAATCGTTACCACGCACAGGCCGCTGGACCACGAACCGCTTAAGCTGTCCGTTCTGTACAGTGATACCGAGCGGTGTATAGTCCCTTAGAGTCATTAAATACTGGATGATGCCACTACGAAACTAAACCCTACGAAGCAGATGATAGTCAATAAAGAAGAATGAACAGAGCGGGACGTCAACAGCAAGCATTTTAATCACAGAACCAGCACTGAAGCATACTATTACAGCCATACAAAGCTAACAAAATAAACGCAAATGTATACAACCGATAACACTCACACGCAACACTACATTTTTACTTCAGACGCGCCAACACAACATTTCACACAAAGCAAAAGAAAGACCCACCTCAAGACAAGGAGCAGACAGGCCTAGCCAAATGTCCGGGCCCTGAGAGCGCCAGTTCCGCGAGGACGGGAGGTCTTCCCGCGTCCTCGTAGTGGCGAAACCGCAAAAGTCCGCCCCGTGCCCGTCTCGTGCACACTTTGGGTGGAGGAACGGGCCCCTTTGCACTATCCTCAGCGGGGGGGGGAAGGGGAATTGTTGACCCTGGGAAGAGTGGATGCTGCATGGGCCCGCGAGATCGACGAGCTCCCCACGAACTCGCCGACGCGTCTCCTTGCCTCGACCCGAGCTCCTTGCCTGCAGCCCGAGGCGTCACACTCGACACCACGCACGCTCTCGTCTCAAAGCACCCAGACGACAACTGCTCCCACTGGTAATCTCCGCGCTTATAGCGGCAGGAGAGCAATATGCAAATCCAGATAAAACGCGATTGGAGGGCCACGCGCCCGGTCACCATTGTCGGCAAAAATGGCGGAAACTCCCCTGATCCTAAAATTTGCTTTACGGATTCACATACACTCCGCTTGGAGCGGCAGCCGCTCGCCTCGGCCCTGCATGAGAGAATGGCTGTAGCATTCCGAACTGCGGATGACCTTAGCTACGCCGAACGATCGACACGAGTTTGTGTGACTGGGTGGAAGCCTAGAAGCGATGATGTGATGATCTGATTGGGTGGAGGAGGGAAAGGCAGTGGACATAGTATGTCTAGACTTTAAGAGGGCATTTGATGAGGTACCACATCGGAGGTTGTTAGCCAAAGTGAGGGCTTGTGGAGTGGCTGGTCAGGAAGCGAATTGGATAGCAAACTGGCTACTCAATGGCAGAGTATTGTGCGCCAATCTGGTCGGCAAGTGCCCATCCATACGAAGGCAATCAACATTCAGTTAAACAACATGATGAGAATAGTGTCTGGAACGCTCAAGTCAAAAAATACTGAGTGACTCCTATCCTCTGCAACATTGCTGTGCAAACCCTCCAAATGGATGTGCTGTCCTCCTGTGTGACACGCTCCAAAATTACCCTTGCATCCTGTGATCTCTATTCTCATTGTTTTTCCCATCCCCAACACCTTACACTTCCTCAGGTTAAATTACATCTGCCAGTCTTTTGCCAAATCTATGCAAGTATCAATACTTTCCTGTATCTGATCACCACCCCTCTGCTATCCACCTCACCTCAAGCTTTGTGTCATCTGCAAATTTGAAAAGCCTACACTTAACCCCATTGTCCAAATCGTTGATGTAAAAATGAATAGTAATGGTCCGAGTATTATCCTGAGGTGCCCTGATACTTACATACTCCCAGAAAGACATCCTCCTAATCACAGCCACTCTTTGCTTCCTACCACTAAGCAGTTTGCTATCCAATTCGCTTCCTGACCAGCCACTCCACACAGCCCTCACTTTGGCTAACAACCTCCGATGTGGTACCTCATCAAATGCCCTCTTAAAGTCTAGACATACTATGTCCACTGCCTTTCCCTCCTCCACCCAATCAGACCCTGCTTCATAGAACTCTGAAAGATTTGTTGAACAGTAACTACCTTTGGTAAACCCATGAAGACTTCCTTTAATTAGTTTGTATTTGTTTAAATGGTTCCTCATCTGGTCCTTAATTAATATCTCCAACACCTTCCCCACAACTGAAGTCAACAAAGAGGTCTAGAGTTTCCCAATTCTCTTCTGGATCCTTTCTTAAATAATGGTGTTGCATTTGTACTCTCCAATCCTCCGGTACCTGTCCTGACTCCAGGGAACTATTGAAAATATCCTTGACATCTCGCATACCTGCTCAGCCCCCTCCATCAATATTCTCGTTGCATATTATCTGGACGCGGAGCCTTATCTACTCTTAGATTTCCCTGTGTTCCTTTACTTCATCCACTCCAACCTGGATCTTCTGTAAAAGCCCTTCCTCACCACCTTGATAGATACTCTCAGCTATTGGCAATTTACTGACTGTCTTGTGTAAAATTTGAAGAAAAATCCTGTTTATTAGCCTGCCATCTCACTTTCATCACTAACCACTTCCCCAATGCTATTCCTCAATGAGCCCCCACTGGTCCTAACACTGTTCTTTTCCCTGATATTTTTAAAGAAAGCCTTGCTGTTGTTTAATATTCTTAGCATGTCCTTCTCGTACTCTTTGGCTTGCCGAGTTATTTTCTCACTTGCCTCTGTTTACTCCGATAGTGATATAAATCTAACTCCAGTCCTGTTATTTTAAACCTCATAAATGCCTTCTGCTTTCCTTAATAGCGATCCTTATCTCACTGCTCAACCACCCTGGTCTTTTCTGCTTCTAGTTTTACACCTCATTGGAATGTACTTACTCTGCACTCTACACATTGGTCCTTGAAGGTTTCCCATTTCTCTTCATGCTGATTGTCCTATTGTTAGAGTCTCCCAATCTACATCACCATTCTCTGCTCACACCTCAAAGTTGCCTTCCTGAAATCTAATAGCCTTACCATACTATCCTGAACTCCAACCATGAACAGAATCTTTGCACACACAATGTTATGGTCACTTGCTCCTTAATGCTCCCTGACCTTCATCTCCTCACCATCTTGGGATCGTTATTTAAAGGAGGTCTAACACTGCACTCCCCTCTTGGCTTATCTCCAACTAGGTTAAAAAGCATCCAGGACTAAAACTAGGGAATCCTTATCTGGCTGCCCTTTCCCTGTTCCTGGACCAATCATCCATGGTAAGTTAAAATCCCTCATAATCAATACTCTTCCCTTACCACATGACCTTTGAACTCTTCATGTACTCCTCCTTCCTCCTCCTCTTCCTTCACACCCAGAGCCCTAAAAAGCATCCTACCAGTATCTTACTGTTTTTACAATCTTAATCTCGACCCAAACAGAATCCTCAACATTTGATTCCTTCCTTAATGTCCTCCTTTCTTCTTGATGCAATGCTGTCCTTTACCAGTTTCTATCCTCCTCCTATTCTCTCTCCCTTTCACACGATACACCTTGTCGCTTCTAATCCTGTCCTCCAGTTATTCTCCTCCTTAAGCCATGTCTCATCACTGCAACTATATCATACTCCTCACTATCTACTTTGGCTTCAAGCTCTTCCATCTTATTGTTTAAATTTCTGGCATTGGTAACAGAATATATTTAATTTTCCCTTCCTGAAATTCTATTTTCCTGCCTGGCCTCTACTCATCACAATCACATCATCCATTCCTTCCTTAATACCTTCTCACCCTCCACTGACCTAAAAAAGCCTGAATTCCTTCTCAATTCCCATTGCAAACTTGCTGCCCCTTCTATTTAACATACGGCCATCATTCGCGAAACACTCCTTTGTTCCTAAATGATTCCCACTGCTTCTTAAATGTAAAACCTTCCTCCTACCCATTCTTCCAGCCATTGGTGACGTCAATTGTTCTGCTCATATTCTATATCGTTTCCTAATCTTGGAAGAATCCCAGAAAAACATGACCACACAACTCTTTGCTTTCAGCCGCTTACCCAATATCCTGTATCTATTTTTCAAACCTCTGAGTAATCTTTCCCTACATCATTCACACAAGGTGTACACAACCAACTTCTTCCTGCCGTGGCCTGATTCATATCGCTTACCTTCCTTCAATGTCCCTAACTCCTACTCCTTCAAAACTACACTGAATTCTGTGTTTATAATCCTTCCTGCAGAATGAAGATCTACATATTTAATAATCTCATTACCCACAAAAACTATCTCCCACACCTCATTTCTACCAATTTCTATTGCTGACCTTCCACCACTGCCTGCACCCAGAGCACCTCCACCACTGCTGACCACTGAACCAGCCGCTTCTGAACACCGCACCTCCACCACTGCCTGCACCTGCTGCACCTCCACCACTGCTGCATCCACTGTACTTCCACCACTGCCTGCACCCACTGCACTTACACCACTGCCTGCACATGCTGTACCTGAACCACTTCCCGCACCGTAGCACCGTCACCACTTCCAATATCTTTAGCAACCTCATCCACAACCGACCAACTATTATCCTCAAAATTCTCACATTCTGCTACTTGCTGCAAATTATCATGCATTCCTTCAACCCAGTAATAAACCATCCTCAAGTGGACGATCTCCTCACACTTCTACAACAATAAGGTATGTACTACTCATATCATTAACTTTCCTGTTTGGAATGATTTCCAATTTTGGTTGACTGCTAGTTCGACAGACAGAGTAAAAAGATTATCTCACTCTCCTCTGCGTATGTGTAATCGGGACGAATTCAGAACCAAAGTACGTAACATGGTAAACTTGTCTTCCAATTCATATTCCGATTCATGTCAAAATGTAACATTCGATTTAAATAAGTTGGTGCTCGATCATAAACTGAGATCAGAAGCTGATAAGACAAACAGAAGACCGGGGGGGGGTATTAACCAATTACTTAACCCTGCTTTTGCTTCACGTGCACGGGAGAATTACACCAACCCACACCACAAATCTACAACTACCCCAACATAGACATTTTCATTACAATTGCAACTATTGCCACCTAAGACAAAAATGTCAAAGATGTCGTGATGGCAATCCATTAAGGATTGTGTGTTGTATTGTGTGTCATAAATACCTTACCATCCTTGTCATTCCTTCCTACCTGTTTGATTATTTTTTGGTGATGCATCCCAAATATTTTTTCATTTAAAAATGTTTTTCTGACATGCAGCTGTGGGATTTGTTTACTCCCACGCCATTAAATATACTCCTTGGAAATGTGGAGGCAGCAGGGAAGTGGCGGATTTAAACTAGATTTGGAAGTACCAAGAAGTAGGTGGACAAAGGGTATGTGAGAGTTGACAGGATTGTGCAGGCTTGATGGCATTAATGTTCTCTGCGTTGAAGTTCCCAGTGTGAATAGGTAAGAGGAAAAAAATACACGGGGTAACAAGACAAATGGCTTGTACCATCAATGAACAATGAAGCAACCAAATGAATCATTTATCGACGACAGTGCCTACATTCAAGGTCTAGAAGGATTGGTGCACAGGTAGCAACTTTGCCTAGAGCTATCTTGCTGGGTTTGATATTCTTACCCAACTCCAAACGTCTGACTGGTGTTCACAGGCACTGTGTTGCATCACAATGTGTGCTGTCCCTCAGATGCCCTTTTAAGCTGGATGTTCCATCTGCTGGGTATTAGTTTGGTAGACATTAATGATCCCTAAGTGTGTGAGTGTGAGAGTGAGAGTGAGAGTGACAGACAGAACGCCAACATATTTGAGGCCTTCAAGTAAGATGAGCCACCATACATTCAGCCATAGGTTACAGAAAATTGGACTATGTAAAGATATACTACAGTTTTGAGGCATTCGTGAAGATATTGTAGGATAAAATATTTCAGGAGAAGCTGCTCAGCTAGACCAAAATATAAAAAAAAAACAAAACACCTGCACACCTACCTGGGCGTCGCACGGGAAGAACCTACTTACCCCAACCACATTGGTTCCTGCCAAAGAGGCCTTTCCAATGGGGAATAAAGTGCGTTGGCTGTGTGGGTGAAATTTTTCCATCGGCTAAAACGTTCTCTCCATGAGCGGTTTCCATAACACGTGGCTTTTGGGTTGATGAGGAGTTGAAGCTGGACAGAACGGGCAAACTCTACACACTTTACTTTCAGCGATCTTCCATCACCCTCCATGGACCTGAGATCCTTCGAGAGGATGGCCAACTCTCACACATTGTTATTTCAGCTGATGTCAATACACCAATAAGGCTGGTGATCTTCTTCAAGATGGCTTTGTAAAAGTGAGGGGGATATCGTAATACCACACGCAGACGCACAGCACACGCACCGCACACGCACACGCACACGCACACACACCTTGCGATTGCTGCCTTGACCATTCCTTGTCTTGAGTTATCTCATAGTCCTATGCACAACATGAAACTATCTTTTTGATGACATCCCCTTCTGAGGCTTCTTTCACACTTGCGTGAATACAATAGTTTGGGGGGACTCCGGTAGAGTGCAAAACCTCCACGCCCAATACTGCTAGGTCATCTAGTGACCTGAATCCTATTCATTCAATTGACGTCAACAGTGCTCACAGAGTTTATAGTTGCAACTTTCCTTTTACTTTTAACTTTTACATACTCAATTCATTCGTCATAACAAGATTCCTGAGACAGAAATTGATTTTACGTGGGTATATCCACCTGAAGTTCCAAAATAGCCGCAATTAAATTTTGGCATGTTTTTGTTGGAAATCACTTATACATGTAGAAATGCCAAAAAAAAAAAAAAAATTGAAATTTTGTTGAAAAAAAAGTTGCAAATTTTTTTTCTCTAACAATTTTTTTTTGGGGGGGGGGGGGGGGGCGGAATTGGGGTTGGAAATCACTTAAACATGTAGAAATACAAAAAAAAAATTCAAATATTTTTTCAAAATGGCCGCATAGCGGCCTATTGGGATTTGGACCAAGTCAAAATCTAAATGGCATGATCTTGGACTCACCTGACAATTTCCCTAGGAATCCGGTGGATTTTTTCCCTGCGTGAATCGACTCTAATCGGATAATCTCTATTCTAGCCCATCGATGGAATTAGGTACTTTTCCTCTCTGCGATCGTTGGTCGTACAAATAACTTTTCTAGAATCCGATGCGCTGGTACTCGAGTACTTGTGATGCGCATATGTGAATTCGATGTGGAATCCGAGTACTTTTTCCTCCGGAATCGATGGAAGAGATTACTTTTCACGTCGGAATTGATGGATCGATAGTACTTCCTGATTGATGATGGTTATTTTTCCTAGGAATCGGATGAATTTGCTGTACTTAACGAATACGAACAGGATCCGAACTATTTAGGAATTACGAGTACTATTTCGACGAATCAGATGTAACTTTTCCTTGGAATTGAATGGCGCAAATCGAGTTACTTAGGAAAATATGATCGAGCATTCTCTGATGCCTATCTTGCACAAAATAAGTGACCAGGTAAAGTTGACCTTTAAGGTCACTACTTGAGACTCTGTGAACAGAGCTGCTATCCACCAGGCTAGCGACTCCTTGAGAGGAAATATCTGCCTACGAGAGAGATTCCGAATGAGAATCGTTCTACAGATGTAACCATGAAAAAATGTTTGTTTGCTCTCATAACTGTCACCCAAATGACGTTCATAATGTCTCCAAGCTTGACATAGCTAGAAAGCACGTCAATCGAAAGGGTGCTTCAATTGAGACAGGAGCGGTGTGTGGGACAGTGTAACGGTATTACGACTCGAATTCTCGAGAGGATCCGTGGAGAAGAGTGTCGAGTGTATATCTGAGGTCTCAATCGTCGTTCTTTATCGGATAAAAAGAGACAGCTCTATAGAGTCGTGGATTTGAGGTTCATTAGGAAGCATCTTATATATTTACCATGGAAACATTGTAGTTCAATAAATTAAACACTTAATACAGTGGAAGAAAGTCAATTGTATGTAAATGACTAATTGCATATGACTAACAGAAGTGGTGTTTGCAGAATCGTTAATCATTGTTCTGTTCATGAGAACCCCTACATCGATATCACTGCCATTTTGGGTTTAGTCTGTTCTGTTTTGCTATGTCAACTCCCTGCTTTGGAAAACACTGTCAGCAGGAACAGAAGTTTCAGGAACACAAAGGTATTTATCTGGCCGTTTGAAGCTTAGAAAATGCAGATTCATTCACTTGTCCACAGACCGAGCAACACAGCCGTTCGTGGATATTGTCTTCCTCCATGAAACGTATGTATACCACATCTTCAACAATCTGGCATCATGCCACGTGATGATGTAGCTTTGTTGAGTGTTGAATGCCTCGATCGAACGGACCCCAAAGAGTTCAGTGCTCTCACAGGGGTCGGCCTAGTGGTTGTTGCGTGGATAGTCAAAGTTGAGGTTCTTCACTGATATGTGCTTCTTTCTGATCAGTGTGCATTTTCGTGAGTAGATCTGTCCTGCGTCAATATTCGAAAATGGCATTTCGGCCACCCAATGACACTCCACACCGCTCACACTCATTGAATTTGAGCGTTCAAGCCTCAGTGATGGTTGCTACAATTATAATTTCTCCAGTGAAGTGACAATTGTGTGCTCTTTGACTTCTGAGGTCCGAAGCAAGGGCTCTTGTTCGAACAGACTGCTGGACATTCATTCATGCGGTTATGCCTCTGTCAGTGCATCGAAGCCTGATTGCTAGATGTTGTGTGTTCTCTTAACATTTCACTGTTGGCAGCTCAAAAAGAACCAGAACTTTATGGTCATCATCTTATCAATTCTCTCCACAATCTTCATACACTCAAAGTGTCGCAAATGCAGTAGTTATACAGGTGACTGGTACAGAGTAGTTATCGTTATGAAAACTATGGAGATATCGTCTAATCAAAAGATTAACGACGTTTCCAAATTTAATGGGTAGTGTGCCGCCTTTTCGACTATCTTGCATCAGCTTTGTTTGAAGCCATCTCAGTATGCTTTGATTTCAGTCAATCTGTCCATCGGCTTTAGTGCCTAGCGTCCGTCGGAAGTGGGCTGATTTGCGACACTTACAACAGAGTACTGACTTGCTAGCGAATGATATGTCCGCCTACCCTTCACTCGTCATCTGTTGACCTTATGTTTACCCGTGATGTCTTAGAATCATTTCAGTAGGAGATGACATATTTGAGTGAGAGCACCAGCAGCTACTGTATATTGCGCATTGTGTGTCCTTTGACAGATATTCGTCTGGAATATTCTCAATCCTTGGCTACTTTTAAGAGTTCCTGTTGTATGTTGTCTGCTGGTGCTCTTTGGTCATATGCCAAATGTTGGCAAGAACAACGCTGTCACATTCCCAATCCAGCCTGCTCGGGACTGGAGATGAAGCGCCGTGGTGATTGTATACCTCTATGCGCCCTGAGTTTGAAGATATTAGCCCGTTGTCTGTTGTGAGCATGGAAGTTACGCCATGACGATTTGCCTGAATCCTGCCAAGCTTTGTCCTTAGCAATTATCTATATAACATCTTTAGTCCATCGTCGCCATGGATAACATGCAATCCTTGCGCGCTCTTGTGACGACTTTGCAGTGATATTTACACTCCACAAAGCCCTTAACAGCTTTAGAAGTCAGGATCTCAAACAACAGAAACAGGCTGATGTCCTCCAACCAGTATCATATAGTATAGTATATATTATTTAATAGTGGTGATTGTTATAGCGTATGTATAATATTTAACAGTGAACTAAAATAATAATAAAATAATATAATAATTATCAGAATCTTAGTCAATAGTCAATTTTATGCCTTGTGGATCAGCACAATTAACTTGAAAACCTTTTCAACCAAAAGCGCTTTATCCAATTGTCAGAATCGGTGAAGGAGCGAAGTTTCTCTGTTGCAAACATTTGGGTCATTTTGATAGCCTCCCAATTATACTCGACCTAACGGTCCTCTCTCTGCGATGAAAATTGGATTTCAAATATTTATCTTATGATTTGGACTTATTACCCAAGGATGAGGTGGCCTTATTGGGCCCAATGGAGCGCCAGACCATGAACTATATTCCCATGGAATGATTTGAAAGACGATAGTCGCATCACATATTCAAACTGTCTTCTTTACACCTTTACTCCTAACAATGCTCAAACATGACACCATAATTTCTAGACTGTTGAACACACGTTCTCAAAGACGCTTTAACAACAATACTTATTCACTTATCCGTTCAATGTTTGGCCTACCCGCTCGGTCTTGCATACAAGCCAATCAGTCACACTTTCTCACAAGCCTAGCTGTGAAGTGCATTTCTGATTTCATTAAAAAGGTAAGCACCCGACTTAGAGGAGAATGTTTAAATTTCGCAAGTCACTTTTGCTGCTATATGCAAACGGGATGCCTCAGGAGCTGCCCTTTCAATCATAAGTTAATAACATTACCAGGATGTATTCTAAGTACGCTGCCGCACAGGGCCCCCAAACAAATTTTTTCTCGGCCACCTAAAGAAAATGCTTATTCTCGAAATTGACTTAGGAATTGAGTTAGACTGGGCATCAGACAATCTATATTTTCCGGTTTTTCACCACTCGATTCCTTTGGATTCAGGGTTGGAATCGAGAATGAATGCTTTGGGAATCGGATTCTGCCACTCCAGCCACTGTGACAATTCTCATCTGACCTTGTTTTGAAATTTGAACTCTGGGTATACAATCCCTTTGTCGTGAGGCAGGATCTCAAGATTCTCTGACTATTCTGATGTTTGTACGAAACAGCTTTCTCTGGTGAATTGTTAAACTTGATGGTATGCGATTGCAAAGAATATTGTTAAGCGATATGAATGTTGTGGACTTTCCCCCCCTCAAAAGTTTAAGGGGCATGGCATGGAGATTTGTAGTGAAACAAGAGAAAACGCTGGCAGGTGTTTCGAAGTCTCCTTTTAAGTTATTATACATGTATTGATGATTGTGAGGGCAATTCAATCTTGTCATCTTCGTGAGACTTGCAGTTCACGTCTTCCTTCAGATCCTTGTGTGCCACAAAACGGAGACGGGTTGCGTTTGAATCCCTCCAGTTTACTGATGTCGATTTTGTCATCTCGTTACACAGAAACAGACTCCCAAAACGAGTCGAAATAAGAGAAGAGCCAAGTTCTTTTGTTGTTTTTCCCTTTTTTTTTTTGTAGAGGTCTGTAAAACAGCATTAACATAGAACGACACTGGGAGACCGCAATACCCTCCGTAGGCCTTGAACAGTTTACGTTTTGTATCAGAGCTTAAATTGTACACTGAACAGATTCCAGGGACTCAACAGCATGCGCTGAAAGGAACCT
>CM068953.1:112106601-112127767 GCA_035128595.1 Eptatretus atami | reverse complement strand
CATCCAACAACAGAGACTTTACGGGCACAGTGAGTTTTACAGAAAGAATGAGTTTACGGCAGTCGAGTTCCCACTCTGCACATGCGTAAATGGCATTCAATAGGTTGTGTGTTATTGAGCAATGAAGTGAGATATTGTTACGAATTTGGAAGCCATTGCACACAGACAGACAGCGGTCCACGTAGCTCAGTTATTTCGATAAGTATGTGTTTACAGTTAGAATCCCCACTTTGTCTAATGGGAATTACATGTGTGCGCTACGAATTATTGTATAGTCAGGTTTCTTACATTTCTACATCCTCATCAACAACAACACAACAATGACAACAACAGCGTGCCGTCTGGACTCGACCTGTCGCCATTACGCATGTGTTTTTGGCTGAGGATGTGGGCGGAGCCTTCGTCACCTCGGGTCAAAGCTCGGCTCGAGGAGGAGCAGAGAAAGCGTTTCCTCCAGCCAATGAGCGGAGGGCGAGCACCACACGCGCACCCCAGCCAATCGGGAGGCCACCACGAGTGCCTGACAACCCACCGTCCAATCAGGAGGCGAGTGGCGGGGAGAATAAGCCCCTCCCTCCTCAAGAGGAGGGGTGTGGTGGTCTGGACGAACGTTCTGCAGACGGTGATCGTGGCGATTGCGGCGTGGTCTGTGGTTGTCGACGAGCATTCTGCAGACGGTCGTGGTCGTGGCTGGAGCGGTCTGAGATAGTGGGATTATGGTTGAGCGGCCTCGTTCGTGGGCCGTGGACTTCGGGTCGTGGGGTTTGGGTCCCACCGTGGTGGTTTCGGAGTCGGTGCGCCACGACGCGGACAGGTACCCCGCCAGGCTTGAAAGAGATAGACCCACGGGGTCCAGTTCTTTTGGGTCTGTGTGTGTGTGGTGTGTGTGTCCGTGGGCTCAGTCTGTTAAGTAGAATTGTGCAAGTGCTTTCCTTTGCTTGTAAATTACATTCCTTTTATTCGGTTAACTCTGCCTTCTGCGTGCTTCCCTGCCCCATTATAAATAAATATCCCTTTTGTTAAATGTTCCAGCTCGTTTCTGTGTTTCTTTCATTGGCTTAGCATGGTGTGGGTTTGAGAAATAGCGAGGCTGTAAATTCATTTGGACCGACGGCCTTGGTAACCTCCGCTCGGTTACACATGGTTCGGGCACCGGTAACGGCTAGTTCCACTCGAGGTCCGTCGAGGGTGTGAATTCCTCGGTAGCTTTGCCCGCGTGGGTAATTAGGTATATTGAAGTTTGGCAATTGACCCTACACCACGCGGTCGAATTATTGGCGATTCGTGGTCCAGTAAGGGACCCGTGCCTTTCGGACTTATCCAAAAGGCACGACCTCAATTCTGGTTCTGGTGGAGCCGACTCTACTGCTCCTTCTAGGGGTCGTGTTCGCCACCGATACCCGCCCAGTAACAATTGGTGTTCAGGAGTGGGGTTCGAACCCTCCACCTCCACGAAATTAACAGGATTTGGATCAGGGGTGTAGGGAGCAACCCCCCCCCCCCCCGTTTCCCCCAAATTGCGGCGAGTAAAATTTATTCTCAATACGCAACATGGCAAGCCAGATGAGCTGGTTCAGGTGGGTTTAGAGGTAGGTTTAGGGAATCCATGGTCCAGGATGACACCCCATGCAGGAAGACATTTCCCCGCCAGCCAACCCAGAAGGGGTAGTGGGAGTGGCCGGGGCGGCGTATGAACCCCCCCCCCCTCCTCAAAGTCCCGCCCCCCCCCCCGATTTCTGCCGGTTCCGCACGCCATCATGGCGAATCGGCTGCCTCAGGGTCATTTGAATGAGACAGATGTTGGAGGCATTGATGCGGAAGAGGACGGAAATGCGCAAGTAGCGCAAATAATGGATATGAATGCGCAAAAAAGAAGGGAAACATGCAAGGAATGCAAAAAAAAATGGATGCGAATGCGTGCAAAATGGATGCGAATGCGCGCAAAATGGATGACATGAAAGGGGATTTGGAGCGCAAAATGGATGACAGCAGGGGTGAAATGTAGTGCATGGGGTTAAGCCTGCAGGCGAGCTTGGACGAGGTGAAAGGTGAGATGCGGACCATGGAACAAAACATCGAGGAGGAGATCGGCACGATACGTGGGCAGATGTCCGAGCTACAAGGGAGTGTAAAAGGTGTTTGGTCTGCGATGGAGGCGTGTAAGGAGGACGTGACGGACAAAATAACTACGGTTGGATGGAGGTAGACAAACTCGGACAGGGGGTGAAAGAAATTAAAAAAGGACAAGCGCAATTAAAGAAGGAGATGGAAAGAAACGCAATGGCAATAGAAGGACTGAGACAAGGCCAGCAAGAGGTAAGGGGATAATTAGAGGTCGTAAAAAGAAGGGTGTAGGGTGAGACACGAAGAGATGACGGAAATAATTGGAGAATTGGACGAAGAGTGGAGATGGAGACGTGGGAACTGAGAAGAACGTTTAGAAAAAACACATGGACGAGACAAAAGAAGGTTTAAATTGTCGAAGGAGGAAATTAGTAGAGACACAAGGGGAAATAGAGCAGGTAAGGACGAAACTGAATAAGTAAAATACGAGCAGGCACGAATGGAGGGGAAGGTAAGGGAAAGTAAACGGAGGTAGTGGAATGTATTGAGACCCGATGCAAGAGGCAGGATGGCCTCCTTAAAAAACAGAGGAGAAAATACGCTCCCTCGAAGCAGATCGCGACCAGGCGAGCCCGATGAGACCGAACGAGGTAGGACGGTCCGTGGTGCGAGCGTATATAGCGAGTTTGGGGGGTGGCAGAGGCCGCGGGGTCTCTTGGCCTAATACGGGCCCCCAGTATGATTGAACCGGAATGTATGTGAATGGGAGCGGGATGGCATGGGGGAGTACGCAGATGATGCGGGCGTGCACCGACCCAGATAGGGTTGACAAATTGGCCGGGCGAATGGCTCGGGCTCCGCGGGGGTAGGGCACACCGGAATCCGGGGGGTCAGGCCCTCCATTTGTCCTCAGGGACTGGTGAGTGGGGTTCGGAACCCGGGAGGCCGGACGGTGCCGCTGCTCCGTACGACGGAAAGACCAACCTGAGGGCGTATTTGGCCCAGTTTGACCATGTGGCCAGGGGTAATGGCTGGAGCGTGGAGGAGAGCGGGATCCACCTTGTAGCGGCGCGGCAGCCGAGGTGCTGACCACGATGCCCCGGGGGATAACATTGGCGGCCTCCGTTCGGCCCTAAACAAACGTTTTGGAGTAGAGCAGCAGAGTGAGCTTGTTAAAGCTCAGCTCAGTGGGCGTAAACGTCAGCCCCATGAAAAATGGGGGATTTGGCATACGACATTTGCTGCACGGTAGGGATCGCACATGCAAACATGGCGCCGTTCTACCAGGAAAACCTTTCCCTGGACTACTTCATCCAGGCTCTTGCGGGCACCGACACCGGGACCCTGCTGACAACATTTCGCCCGGAAAACCCTAGAAGGTGGCCGACGCTGTGCCCGATGGGAGGCAGCAAAGCCGCCGGCTAGAGGATCTGAGTGACATGCGATAGCTGTCCGGCAGGTGGGCCCCGTGGATAACCATGCACCGGGAGCCGAGGCTGGTTTTGGCTCCAAGCAGAGCTGGAGGGAATGGTCCGGGACATGGTCGCCGCCGGTTAGCGGGGTCTGGGCCATGGCAGGCAGCTCACAGGCGGACACGTGACGGGCCATTGGCAGATACCCAATTCGGAATGAGGGAGGGTATAATTTTGGTGAGGCATGCACCTTAACGGTGAGGTGTTTTTAACTGTGGTCGGCAGGGCCACCTGCAGCGGCAGTGTAGGGCCCGCACAGGGAAAGCCCCGGCCCCCGGACCACCAACTCCCCCAGTACAAACTGGAATAGCCGTACTCCAACACCACCCCACCCCCCCCCCCCGCCAGTCCCGGGGAAACTAACAAGTGCCGAGCATATAGGGCCGTGTTCGGCAGACCCAGATGGGGAAGCCCTCAGAGGTGCGACAGGTCATTTATTGTGGCCAAATTGGCACTGGTAGTTTGACAAGTAGGTGCAAAATTGCCGGCGTAGGGGTAGACGCTGTTGTGGACACAGGAGCAAGTGCTACGATCATCAGCGCTGTGGTCCTTAATTTGAGTGTGGACGGGTGGGATGAGATGCACCCTCTGCAAAATCATAGTTTGCAGCTAGCTACCGGGCAATGCCCCCATCATAGGGCGTGGTTTCGTGACCCTTAATTGGGCACGGTTAAAAGGAAAATAGAGGTTGGGTGGTGGAGGTGGCAACCCATTCAATAGAGTTGGAATTGTGCTGACCGCCGGTGGTTGTAAAATCGACTTAGGCCGAGGAGTCATGCAGTTGGGTGGTGAGGAGTTGTAACAATATCACTTTGGCATGACAATGCTCGACTGGTGCTGAACAAACTAACCCAGGCACACGCTCACTCAATCAAACACGCTTTGCATATTGAAGCATCGCAAAATATGGCTGCCTGTGGATTCCCTCACTAGATATTTACCTTTGCGATGAAGCAAAGTCATTGCATAGAGGAGAGAATAGTTTTAAATTGGATCATGTGGAAAACCTTTCATATTTTCCAGGAGAACTTTGAGGGAGTTTTTCCAAGTTAGCATGAAAGAGAAATGTTTGAGTTGTGTTATGGATTTGCCATCATCTCGCATTCTGTACAAGCGCATGTGTGTACCATTGTCCCTTCTTTTCACTCTTATGTGTGCTTTGGAAACTCGTGTTGGGAAAAGAGAAGAGTTCAGCATTCATTATACAGATTAATAATCTCACATCAAATTCTTTGAGAGTAAATTAGATTCAGGACTTTATTATTTTACAGATACATGCTTACAAAACGGCATGTCAAGTGTAATATTTTTTGTCCTGATAAAAGTAATAATGACTCCTCCCTCACATTTACAGGTATGGCGGCTGTTATTCTTGGAGAAATTTTGCATTACACGCACCAAAGGCAACTTCATGGTATTTAAGAAACATCATTTCATTTTTTATCTGTTATCTAAGCCGCTGTCACACCTTGAGATTTAGCCAGCGTATGCCGACGTATGAAAAATTTGTCTAAAACGCTGGCACACGTCGAATACGTTATGGTAAGTTTTGTATACTTAAGAGCACACTGAAGCACGCTGGCATACGTCGTAGTACGCCGAGCTCGTCGACAAATTTTAACATGCTCAAAATTTTTCGACGTATGCCGGCGTATGACTCACACGTTCCGCATACGTGGCCATAAGTTGTAGGCACGTTACGCGATCATTGACACATGTCGACACACGTTACTTGTAAGTTACTACTAGTGAAACACGTCGAAATACGCGTACGTGTTCAGACTCCATGTTTTTTTTTTTTTTTTTTTTTTTTTATTTGGCATGACGGTGATGTTGACACTTCGATTTCTAGTGCGGTTATATAATATAATTAAAGGCTGCACGCTCAACGATTTAAATCATAACCGCACTAAATATCGAAGTGTCAACATCACAGTCATGCCGGAAGAAAAAAAAAAACCATGGAGTCTGGAACACTGACGGGTTCCTCCTTTGTGAACCCCATTTTATATACCAATTCCCCTAAACGCTGCCATACCCATTATACGGTAGCTGTAAGTTAGAACACGTTCAGTAAGTTCTGTGGTTGTCGGAAAACGTCAAATACATCTACATAGTCAATGTGCGTTGGAGATACGTTGCACATAGGTTCAAAGCACGTTACTCATAGGTTCAGCAGTTACTCATAGGTAGAAATAAGTTTGGGTAGGCTAAACATTACCTCGACGTGTTTCGACTTATGAGTAACTTACAAGTAACGTGTGTCGAAGTGTGTCAATGATCGCTAACGTGCCTACAACTTATGGCCAGCGTAGGCGGAACGAGTGAGTCATACGCTGGCATAGTCTAAAAATTTTGAGCATGCTTAAAATTTGTCGACGCTGCTGTACTACGATGTATGCCAGCATGTTAGCGTGCTCTTAACGTATACAAAACTTACCCATAACGTATTCGACGTGTGCCAGCGTATTCGGCAAATTTAAATACGTCGGCATACGCTGGCTAAAACGTCAAGGTGTGACAGCGGCTTCACACTTCGATGTCTAGTGCGGTTATGATTTGAATCGTCGAGGGCAGCCTTTTAATAGGCTACGCCACTTGATCGTCGGCGATACGCTGCCGGCGCTTTGCATACGTTAGACTATCGTTGGCATAGGTTGTGAAGCCAACAACACGCTAAGCATTCGTTGGTATATTAAGTTATCGAAACGTTCTGTGTACGTTACTAATACGTTATGCATACGTCCAACTCGTTATGAATACACCAAAAACTGAAAAAAACATCAATAGTTCAGCGTACGCCAGCATTTTACATACATTTTGATACGTTGCAACACGCTGGCTAAAACGTCAAGGTGTGACGCGGCTTTATTGCAGTACCAGCAAATACCATCTGTCACTTTGCTGATAGGAATGCAGAGAGAGAGAGAGAGAGAGACGGACGGGTGGGGTTGAGAGAGAGGGGTGGAAGAGTGAGGAGATGTCCTGGAAGAGAGGAGGGAGGGGGAGCGAAGAGGAATGGGGGGCGAGGAGGGAGGGGAGTGAGGAGGGATGGGTGAGTAAGGAGGGGAGGGGAAGGGAAGGCAGCGTGAGGTGAGAGGATGGGAAGGCAGACGTGCGGTGGTGCATTAATTATGATTCATGCTGTCTCATCAAAATGATTCTGCATAGAATAACAGTGAATATGGAAACAACATAATGTCTGAATCCATTTTCTACCGGTCATACCATAAATACTGCCCAGAGACAAACACCCAGAACACGTCCGGAGATAAACACCATCCAGACACAAACACCGCCAGGACACGTCCGGAGATAAATACCGCCCAGAGACAAACACCACCAGGACACGTCAGGAGATAAACACCGTGCAGAGACAAACACAGCGAGGACACATCCGGAGATAAATACTGTCCAGAGACAAACACCGCCCAGACACTTTCAGAGACAAACTCCCATCTGGCCATAAATACCGTCTGGAGATAAATACCGTCCAGACACTTCCGGAGACAAACACGGCCCAGCCATAGCCATTGTCCAGACACATATGGAGATAATCATCTGGATACTTCCAGAGACAGAGACAGAGAGGGAGAAGGGGGAGGGGAGAAAGATGTGGGGGGAGGGTGCTGCACTGTGTTAGGAGGGGGTAGAGCAAGGAAGAAACAAAAACAGAGAGGGGTGGGGCAGGTGAATTAGCAAAGAGAATATGTTATGCTTTATTAACAACACACACACACTACTCAAAGATATATATTAGTGTTTGGCCAATCTCAGCAATTTTTTGCTAATCGGCAGGTTGGAGTCAGTGTGTTTACCGACTACAGTACGTATTGTATACAACCCAAAAACCTTGAGCAGCTTTCACCCTTGTTTTGTTGGAATTTCAATGAACAAAGTTTAAAGAAACGTTGCATTTATATAGACGTTTCATGGAGATGTGCTGCATTCGTTGTGTGATGGGTGGAAAATATTTTGCTCGGTAATTTAGTAAACACGTTAATATGGCAAACGGCTCAGAACTTGGGTGTTATCAAATATATTTTTCTTTGATACTCACAAAGAAAAACCATATCACCTTTGTAAAGCACACCCAACTCATCATATACCTCTACCTTGCAGCAACGACTGATTGTACATCCCGATCGGGACACAAACTGTACCACTGTCGACTGGAGGGCGCTTGGCAAGTGCTTTAAGCAGTCCAATTAAATGGTTGATAATTAATAGCTGGCTTGGCAAGCAATAGCAAGCTGATTGGTCATGGCAAAAAAAAAAAACGAAAGATCGTCGATTTCTTAACATTTTCAGATTTCACTCCAGATTTTGAGTGATGTAGTCCATGTGATCTGATCCTCCAAACTCAGATTATATTTATTTTATATACTTCAATTAGTCCATGAGAGTAGATCTTGAAATATTGCATCATATATTATATAATTCATGAAATCACTCCAAGCTTCAAATTTGAAAACTGGAGCACTTACAAAAGCGACGTGTACAGCGATTCATCGGTTTGTACATCAGGCATTCAATCATATCACTGAAGAAAGTGAAAACAAACATTTTGAGTGCTTTATCATGAACAAACCGTTGTGACCTGTTCCAACTCAAGGTATTGTCGAGCAGGCCAAGCAAAATGGCGAATTAAGTCCCTGGCGAGGCAACCGAGGACGCCTTCAGATGCCAACAAGGTGGCCGAGGATGCACCTGATGAAGGATATAGTTAAATAAGGCTGTTGATTTTCTTCAAAAGGAGTGTTTCATTAACCCAAACATCCAATTTTCACTATTGCACTCGCTTGGACTTCCCTTAGTATGTATGCAAAGTTTCAGGCCACTAGGTTTCATGGTTTTGGAGTTTTGGAGGAGAAACACACACGCGCGCACACATTATTATTATAGAAGACATATGGCCATACTGGAGACGTACCCATGTAATTTTCACTGTGCATATTTACATGTACATTACGAAAAGGGTCATATTGTACACCTTTCCTCCCATTTCCATATCCAGGTGCTGCACGACGTCATCACCGGGTGCCAAAGGCACCCCGCCCTGCGGTAACATGCGCAGGAAGGGCATATTCAGTTTTCACTCCGTTTGTTTTTCCGGGCGATATCTCAACCATCTTTTGAGCTGAGAAGCAGACATTTGTGCTTTGGCAAAAATTGCGTTTATATTTTTTTATTGATCAATTAATTGATTAATTACTTAATTATTGTCGATTTATAAATTCCTTATTTATTTTCTTTCTCATCTGGGCAATATCTCAGGCACCTTTAGAACTAGGAAGCTGACATTTGGACACAACTGAACAAATGATTTGGCTGTAAAAAGGGCATTTTGATTCGTTGATTAATCAATAAACAATTAATGACTCATTTTTCAATGAATTATTTAATTTTCAAAAAGTTACAAATTAGGATAAAACGGTGGTGGTTTCGGTATGCTATTAAGCAATTGATTAAGAAATTAATTATTTTCACAATTATTATTTATTTATTTCAATTATGCAACTAATCAATTATTGTATACTGCTCCCTCCCAATTCCATCTCCATGTTCTGCACAGCAGCATCGCTGGGCACCGAAGGCGGCCCGGCAATGTCGCATGCTGGAGGATATGTTATTTATTTATTTGGCATGGGGGGTGGTGTACTTTGAATGTAGCTCTACTTGTCAACTTATTTTCATCAAGTATATTTAGCCCGAAATGTCAGTGGTCAGTGAAGTGAACTGTAAATTGTATGTGTGAGCACGTCTCCTATGATGATTTTGTGTCTATCAAATGGTAGTTACAGTAGGAGTATGAAATTGAGTGTAATTAAATAAACACCTCCAGACAGGTACATTAATTTGTTTTGATGCTCTGTTGAGTTGAGCGATTTTTGTGAAACTACTTAAATCCAGAATCACTGCTCACCTCCACTCATTTGTTTCTCTTTTTCCCCACCTTTGGAACCTCTTCGATCTCATTCTTCCCTCCTGGTCTTCAAGACAGCTTTTCACCACCATCTCAGATCGTCCCCAATCCAAAACAATCAATCCTCATTAACCCCCCCCCCACTCCAATTGCTCCTCCTTCCAAATTTCCAGTTTTCCCTCCTGAGAGTTTCCTTCTGTATCCATTTTGACCCACACAGTCCTACACCAAGTTGATTTTGGCCTGCCTGGTTTCCTCTTTCCTGAATGCGTCCATTTCAAAACAACCTTGGAGATTTGGTCAGGGAACATTCTAAGCACATGGCTAAGCCATCAGATGTGGCAACGCTTCATTTCAAAGCCAAT
Source organism: Eptatretus atami (assembly GCA_035128595.1). NCBI lineage: Eukaryota > Metazoa > Chordata > Myxini > Myxiniformes > Myxinidae > Eptatretus > Eptatretus atami. The sequence goes on along the minus strand of CM068953.1, from coordinate 112,117,940 downwards.
GCTGTGGCAACCAGTTCTTTCATGCAAGTCTTTGTTGGATATATTATTGGGCCAGAAGATGTGGCAGATTTTGCAAAGGCATCCATTGTGGAAGGACTCTACCTTGCTAATGCCTGTCTGACTTGATTACTCACCAGCACTCAGAGCCATATATGGAACAGACTTGACGTTGCTGTTATAGAGTCTTATCTTTGCATTTCGGCTGTACTGCTTAGACTTCCAGATGGGATGATGTTGAGCGAATGCATTGTGAGCTTTGCAGAGTCTTGCTTTGATGTCTTTCTTGGCTCCATTGTCTTTGCTGATGAGGCTGCCTCGGCATGTAAAATCCTCTACAGTCTCGAGCTTCTCCATTTACTGCAATGGGTGCAGAAGGCATGGCATTGATGTTTAACACCTGTGTCTTGGTGGTACCAATATTGAGACAGGCCCTTCTGAAAAAGCTGACTAGACTGTCAGTTTTATCTTGCAAATGGTTATGCATCAATGACAAAACAGCTAAGTCATCAGCAAAGTTTAGATCATCAAGTTGGGTGAAATGGGTCCACTGGATGCCTCTTGGTCTACCTGATATGATGTTATTCATGATCCAGCTGATGGCATTCAGAAAGAGGATAGGTGACATGCTACAACCTTGGAGAACTCCTGACTCCACAAGGAACCACTCTGATAGGGAGTTGTTCATGATGACACTGCATTCTGTGTGTTCATATAATTTGTTTATGGGGGTAACACATTTTAAAGTCAATGATGTTAATGTAAAGAGGTGTATTCCCTCCTAAGCACTATTTGATTATGTTAAGTGGTGCAAATATTTGGTCGATGCACCATGTGTTGTTTTGCTCCAGTCCTGCTCACTCCAGTCTCAGCTTGTTGTCAATAACCTTGTCAATCCTGTTGAGGAATAGCCTGCAGAAAACTTTTCTGTGGTTTGAGAGTAATGTTATCCCCCGACAGTTGTAATTTACCAAGATCACCTTTCTTGGGCAGCTTGAAAATAGGGCCTTTTGTCAAGTCATAGGAGATAGAGACTTTGGTTCAAACCATTCTGAAGATGTCAGTGAGCACACTTGGGGCAATGTTGATGTCATTTTTGAGCATTTCAGCATGGATGGAATCAATGTCAGGGGCTTTTCCACTCTTCATGTCTTTGATGGCAACTCTGACTTCTTGTTCAGATTGTGGCTAAATGTTGATCTTGAGGATATCCTCAGCTAGTGGAGTGTCAGTTGGGTCCTCTGGCTCCAGCCTGATCACTCTAAATCTAACCATAAAAATGTCTATCCTGAAGTTTTAATTGAGCCCATGCCAAGTAGCCATTTACCTGCCAACCTGTTGGTAACTAGCATTTCTGCCAGTTGAGAGAAGGGCTTTATTCCTCTTTGTGTAGCTAATGTTGGTAACACACCCTTGCAACTGCGGTCAGGTACACGCATCGGTGAGTCGTATGCTCTTAAGTACATTGAAAATCCTAGCGTGTCTGTATGGATGGAAGGGCCGTCTCGAGGTCGGTTTGTCGCGTCAAAAGAAAGGGTCTGCTGGAACTGATTAAGAAGTGTAAGATGACTTTCAACCTCCAGTTATTAATAGGAAAACTCTCTCGGAACAACAACAGAGACAGTGGTTTGCTACATGAACATAAAGACGTGGTCTCGAGACATGCCAATTATTTGGGTCGGGCAGACAGTGACCGATCAGATTAACAATGAGAACCATATTCTGATTAAACAGAGATGTCATAGGATTCATCTGCATGTGTTTCAAGACTTCATATAGAATATCCAGGACTTGGAAGACCAAGGAATTTTTAAAAAGAGTAATAGCCCCTGTTCATTGATGGTGGTGATCATCCATAAACCAGATAGCTCCACATGATTTTGCTATTATTGCCAGATTTAAAAAGTTCCACAGAAAGACACTTTTGAAATTCACCATGTGGAAGAATCCTTGGATGCCTAGGGTGAAGCCCCACACTCGACTTGACTTCTGAACACTTTCAGGCATCTATTGGCTGAGGAGAGTCAAGCAATGATGGTGGTATTCACTCCCGTAGGGCTGTATTAGCGAACTTGAATGCAGTTCAGGCTTTGCAATGCCTCAGCGAGATTCCAATGATTGATGGAGTGCTGTCTGGGGGATTTTGAATAGGGAAAGCCTGGTAATATAACTGGATGATGTGCTCCTATATAATCCTGACGTTGACACTCACTTGGAGCATTTCGAGAGCAGGTGCTTACTCCTCTGAGACAACAGGGATATAAATTGAAACTGGAAAAATGCCAGCTTATCCAGGATTACATCAAATTTCTTGGCCACAGTGTTTCCCGTGAAAGCATCGGAACAGACGCAGAGAAGACAAACGTTTTGAAAGATTGGTCCACTCCAACTTCTGCTAAATATGTAAAGGTTTTGTTGTTTCCTTGGGTATTACAGGTTTGTGCCACAGTTTGCACATTTGGCAGCCACACTGCATGGACTGGCAACAAATCCCCCAAAATGAACCGATGAAACACCCCCCTTTTGAATGGACTGAGAAGTATCGGGAATCTTTTGATGAATTGCATAATAAACTCTCTAATCCACCCATCTTAACATTCCTCTCATTCGTACTTCTATTTATTGTGAATATGGATGCCAATTTCATGGGGTTTGATTCTGTGACCTCTCAGTGTCCAGACGACAAGGAGAGACCGATAGCATATGCAAGCCGTGGACTGCGCCCGGCAGAAATAACTGACAAATATTACAGTGCATTCAAGTTAGAGCTCCCTGTGTCGAAATGGGCATTCACCAAAAAAATAAAACACTTCAGAACTGCCAACCTGAGTGCAACAGAACAATGATGGGTTACACAACTGGCTGATTTTGAGGTTGTGTACAAGACAGGGAGCACAACACCAACACTGATTCTCTATCTCATATACCTCATTCAACATAAGAATCAAAATTGACTTGGAGGAAATCATGGTGACTGTGGATGGCATCAAAGTGATATTCTGGTATTATATGGATGCATAATTCAACAATTATATCAGTGAACAGGAGGTGTCCTACGGCGTGATTGAAGTGTCATCATGCGCAGACTATTCTCGTGAAGAATTGCTTTCTTGCAGAGTAAAGAAAAGTCCAAAATACTTCACTATCTGAAGCATTATGTGAAACAGTCAAACTGTGAGGCAACAGCAAACCAAAGAGGTACAGAAATTGATTGGTCAGTTGGACGGATTTCAACTTGACATCGCACTGTTTCAACAGGGTGGTGTACAAACAAGTGGTGTTACCTCAAATGTTGCGTAAAGCCATGTCTCAGGAAAAAACATGACCATGATGAACATTCTGGGGACCATCAAACACTTTAATCCATGAGATGATGCTATAACTCGTCATCCATGACTGCAGATGTTCAACAATGGACTCGGAAAAGTAAACTATGTGTGTTGGCCAAGGACACTCCAACACCATTTCATTCCCCACTGGCAAGCACGGAGTTTACTGCACCGCTAGAGACAGACGCCATGGATTTACCCTTCTTGAATGGACATTGGATGGGTACGAAAATGTGCTTGACCGGTAGGCCTATGTTTACCCAACTTTTTGCAGCCACCCCAACCCGTGATCAGTCAGCCAAGAGAGTGGCGATGGCTCTGATAAACAACTGGATATCATACTTCAGCTGTCATGGGCATTTACACTTATACCGATGTCGATGTTTTGAGGCTGTCATCACATCCAACTTGTGCTGGTGTTATGGAATTGAAAAAGCAGGACATTACCTTACCATGTCCAGGGCAATGAGATTTGTGAGAAGTGGAATAGGACCATGCATGATATGTTAAGATCACTTCCTCAGGAAAAGACAAAGCATTGGAGAGACTATTTACTTGAACCTACTTTGTAAGCCTGGTGTTGGCTCAACGGTTAATATGGCTGCCTTAAGATCTTGGGGTCTTGAGTTTGACCCTCTGTCAGGCATTGAATTAAAACCAGGTGGAGTTGACTCAGCCTGTCATCTTTCTGAGGTCGGCGAAATTAGTACCAGTGTACTGGTAATAGAGGGTACTGCATCAGCGGCACAGCCGTGCCCCCAGGAAATTATGCAACCAGCAGCCACAGGCTGTACACGATAGCTCGCTAACTTACTTCATCTTACAACAGCAATGTACACTTTTCAATAGGGTACCCTCCATTTTACTTGATGATTGGCAGGCCATCCATGAATATTGTGTTGGAATCCAGCCAGGGCTCCAATGCAGTTGGGACCCTGGATCAGTGTGTCGGTGATGACAATGAGTATCGCTTGGTTTCGCTTGTGAAATTGCCAAAGAATGATCTTATGATGCTGGGCCAGCGAAGAAGAGATTTATGATTGAGTCAAATAAGGTGCCTTGAATAAGCCAGATGATTGTGTCCTGTTGAGGTATCACAATTTGTGGGAATGTAATGAAATAATGGAACGATGGGAGCCTGACACTTACATTCTGGTTGACCAGACAAATCCTGAACTCCCCGTGTTTACGATTCGGTTTGAACATGGGACAGGAGTGATGATGAAGACCCCAGTTCGGAATCAGTTAAAACCTGCACGTATTTTCCCTATGGAGTCTCCTTCAATGAAAGCAACGACAGTTTTGAAGGGAAGTAGAGATCACTCCACCTCAGAGACGTGAACAGTTAGATTGTATTGCCCACATACCCATCCCCACAATCCAGTGACTCAGCTAGTCTGGCTAAATGTGATTGTCCCACAGTGGTCATGCTTACCAATCCTTCTGTTGAGGTACATGAGCAGGTGATAGAACATGAAATGCTCTCTGATGAGTACATTGTGTCACATGGAGATTATCAGACCATACCCCTGTGGAGATCCACGCATTCAAACACAGGATAACCACCTCAATAACTTGTCTTACATATTACTGCAGACATGTCCATTATCAAGGATAGTGAAGAACCCAAAGGACTTTGGGACGTTGCCAGCTCATGGATTCCCTTACTTGGTCATGTGTACCATCTTTTGAGGCCAAAAACAGTATTAGTAAAGAAGAGGGAGGAAGTAAATGGAATCCGATAGTTATATCCTGTATATGGCGGTCCCCATGCCTATGGTGGAGCCCAATTATTCTCCATGCTCGACTTGACTTCTGTGGACTTTCAGTCATGTATTTGCTGAAGAGAGTCAAGCAATGATAGTAGTATTGATTTCCATAGGTCTCCATTTGTGGACGTGAATGCCCTTCAGGCTTTGCAATGCCTGTGGATGATGCTGTTTGGTTTTATCCTCGAGAGTTATTTCCCTTGTTTGGATCGTTTGTGTGGCCGGGGTGTCATCTTAAATGATCTCCTGTTTCAGTGTCAAATCCTTTGCTTTGGACGTTGTAATTTATTTTATTGAATTTTCATGATTTCATTGAATCATTCATTGAATTTCAATGAGTGATTTCTAAGTCCACAGATGTAATTTGATGATACTCTCACTCATGTGATGTGGAAAAACTAATTTCCACTCTAATTTCCTTGGTTAATGCATTGCTCACTAATGCTCTGATTTTGATGGTTAACACACTGTTAGCACTTCATACCATCATCTGGCAAAGCTAAAGTGCACGCCGCTTCCCCCATTGCTCTCCATTTTACTTCATTTTTTCACTTTTCTATTGCCTGTGGTACATTTCCATGTGTCCAGAATAATTTTCAACTCTGAAACCTCACTCTGGACTACAAGCCATATTTCTCCGGTTACACAAACATGCATTAACCACTCTTTGGATGAAACTCCCCTGCCTCAACGTTGCCCTGACTCTCCTCTTCTTTATTCACAAACTGTGCTTCCATCCATCCATCGGGACTATACTCTGTGCAGAACGTTGGTGCTGCCTGCCTAAGCAGTCTCCTTGGCTACTGGGTACAATCCTGGACGGGTCGCCACTCCGACACAGGATACCAGCAAGCTGGCACTCATTTTACCGACCTCGGAAGGATGACATGCAGAGTCAACCCCACCTGGTATTAATTCAACAGCCGAGTGGGATTTGCACTCAGGATCCTAAGATCTCAAGCTGACCACCATAACCATTAAGCCAACACCAGGCATAAATTGTGCTTCCTGGTCCTATAACTGTCAATCTTGAATTTTAAAAAAAAACTTCTACAATTAGAGTATTCCTTCTAACTTAAACATCTCACTCAAATCCCCTTATAATCACCTCCTTTCTAATGTACCAGAGTAGCCACAATGTCTTGGCACCCTTTGTAAATATTGTGACATTCCCTTTTTGTGCAGAGTGTTAATTAGTTTCCCTTTTATTTTGTTAGACTGAGTGAATACCACTGATAACCTTAAGCTAGCAGTGAGACTTGCTTTTAATTGCATCACCCCAAAATGCTCCTGCAAATGTACCACAGAACATGGTGCAAAATGACTATATGACGGAGCACAAACAGATCCATGTGACACTTAAGGCTTGCGTCATATGATGTAAAATGTGTAATAAAGTAAAAGAGTACTACAAATGCATGTGGAATAACTTGTAGAACCCTTCAGTGTTGTCAACTAATGTGATAAAGGGTTGCTTACCGCTCAGCAAGAGGCTTGCTTGATACAAAGTGCTCAAGCAAGCACTCAATGGAACGGAGTGTGCTCGGCACCGCTTAACAACGTGTCAGCCTTCAATGTAAACAATGATATCGTGGGATTCAAGCAAATGTGATTCGGGCCATCATTTTCAATATTCTACGATTCTCTTCTGCCAACTTCCCCCAACAAATATATTGTGTTCGCAGCGGCTCCAGGGTACGAGGAAGAGGGAAAGAAAGATAAAGAAGAGCGAGAATTGCTTTGCAATACATGTCCCCTACCGGTTCCAATAAATGTTCATTTATTTGGGTGTTGTATAATGACGCGTTTGATGCCAAAAATAATTTTTTTTAAATAACCCGATGTACATACATGAAGCAAAAACACGTATTTGGCTAATGTGCATGTATAATATATCATGGTTTATACACTTGGGATCATTCAAATTGGACTGGGCCATGGACTAACACCCAGGCCTAAGGCCTGAGGCCTCAAAATCTGTGCTGTTTCATGGAATGGCGGCACGTGATTTTATTGGGGTGGAGTTAGGGTGGATGAACACTGACCCATGTATAATATGTGATATTTTCTAAGTCCAAAAAGGGCATAACTCTGTGAAAAATTGACGAAACTTCCTGAAACTCGAACTTGTTCTGTAACTTGTCATAATAAAACCATGTACCAAGTTTCAGCTGAATGTGTTAAAGGGTATGGGAAAAAAGTCTGAAAAACCACAAGTGGGATGGACCGACAGACAAACGGAGAGCAAATGTATAGTCCCCTCCAGTTACCAGTAGGGGACAAATAAATGGGGATTCAGAAGGAGAAGCCGCTCTGTCAAGCTTAACTATGGACCCTACTACTGTGCATTTTGCGAAGCGGAAAGGGGGGGGGGGGGGGGGTGGTTGTATGTTTGTTGATCTTGAAGAATTAGGATGAAAAGTAGAAATAACAATAAAACTGACATGCACGTTTCAATAATATTATGAGTGTACATAAGAGGGATATGCTTCTGAACATTTCATTGGTCATAGTATCATTTTGAATCCGACTATGGCAAAAATTATTCAGGTGAGGTATTAGCATTGTGCAGTATCCGTCAGTCAGTGAGTCAGTCTGTAAACACTTGGAACATCTCTGAAACTACACACATGATTTTGATGAAACTTGACCACAACCTTCATCACCCGTGATGTACCAAAGTTTGTTCAAGGCATTAAAAGAATGAAAAAAGAAAAGTTTTTCAATTTTGATTGACGGATTGAAGGACAGCAAAATACTGAAGCGGCTTCACCACTTCAAAATCAGGGTCTAAAGGTGTCTACGGGGGCTCAAAGTGGGTCCAGGTAATTGACCCCTCAAAATAGGTATTTGCTTTCTTCTCTGAAACTACACACATCATTTAAATGAAACTTGACCACAACCTTCATCACCTGTGATGTTCCAAAGTTTGTTCATGGCATTAAAAAAAATCTGGTGTTTGCCCCCCAAAACAGGTATTTACTTTCTTCTCCATTACATATTTTGTGGGTCATCCACACCTACCAGTGGAACCCTGGTCCTACCAGGTGAGTCCAGGGATATTGCCCCTATTTGCATTGTTACCATGATGAAGCACCTCCCTTGTTCACTTGCTACTCTTGCCAAGTGGCTTGCCAAGCGACTTGCACAGTCGTTTATTTGCAACAACTGGATTAACAAGCAATAGCAAACTGCTTGCTAATGGAATACACCACAGGAATAAATGTAGTTGCTCTATGCTGAGGCCTCTCTCTGGCAGCTATGCCCTTCATATTGAAATGCAATTGCAATGACGTGTGTTTTTGTTTTTCTTCACAACACGAATTAAGCTTTTGTGCCAAGAGATGAAACAAACTGGCACAAAAATATAATTTAGACTGTTACAAAATAAACTGGCATAATAATGTAATAATGTCAGAAGAGGTTGTCAAGAACAAGTTACTGCAACTTAACATAAATTTGTCTGCTGGTCCTGATGGTGTGCACCCCAGGGTTCTGAGAGAAGTGGCAGAGGTAATCAGTTGACCTATTGCAGTGGTGTATATTTGACTGAAGGTGTTCTCACTTCTTTTTCTTTGACACTCACAATGATTCTCAGGTTCTTGTAGGCTTGGCAGAGGTGAATCTTGGCCCAAGTCTTTTCCAAACTGTCAGGACAGGTCTGACATTTGACAAAGGCTAGGGTAGGAATTTGAAATTTTGCTATGGTGCCGGCATTAGTTCACTCGAGCTCAATAGGACACCTGGGATCTTTAATGTCGACCAACTAATGCTGGCAGATGGTATGCTCAGTTTAACATCTATCGGAGGGACGGCACATACATTGATGAATCACCCTGCCAGTGATTAGTGGAAGCCCAATATGGTTTCCCTCCTCATAGATCATGTGTTCATCAGCTTTTATGGAAGATGGCAGAATGGACAAATATTCTTGATAGTGGGACCCATATTGATATGTTCTATTTGGTCTTCAAAAAAAAAAAACCTTTTCTGCTCTCCCATATCAATGTTTGCTCAGGAAAATAAGATTCTATGGTACAAGTTATCCCTTGTACACATGGTTGGAAGCTTTCCTACTGAACTGGATGCAGAGGGTGGTTTTAAATGGAATAAAAATGGATCAAAGTTGAAAGTGGAGGACCACAGGGCAGCGTGATGGGTCTGGTACTCATTGTCATGTATATTAATGATCTTCCACTGAAAATGAATAACAAGACCTGGATTTATGCAGATAACGCAAAAATCTTCAGACCTGCCCAGAATAAATCTCAAACTGACTCACAACAGCAAGACATGCTTCAAACTACAGATTGGTTGTCTGCCTTTTAATGCTCACAAATGCAGAATGCTCCATCTTGGAAATGGCAACAGATGGGAGAAGTATCATCTGCATAATCAAATGCTATAATGAGTGCAAGAAGAAACAGATCTTGAGATCAATACTGACAAGGATGTTGACTTTCACTGGCATTGGCACGTTGCTGCAACTGTAAACCAGGCCATCAGAAAGTTGAGTGATAACACGAGATTTCAGCCACCTTGGTGTATATGGACTTCCGTTGTAATTCAAATCCCTTAAAAGACCTGTGCTTGAATATTGTTGTGGTATTCTGGTCATCCCAGTTGTCTAGTTCGAATCTGGTGAGTCACCTGAATGTGTTCATAATGGTCGACCGCTGCTATGTCTTCCCTGTCGGATTATGCACCTTCAGCCGCAATACCATGCAGGATGGAAGTCTGAATCGGCCCAGTGTTATTGCCAATCAGCTGTCGCTCATCTTATGCTTATTGGGCCGAGTGAGCCTGACATGCGACATGGTCTAGGTGAGCGGTGTTGCATCACAGCAGACAATCAATATCTTAACGGGTCTTTCTTAATCAACTCCGGAGAACTATGAGTCAGATTTCACCCCAGACCAAGTAGGTTTAAATATAAATGGTACGGTGAGGTGAATGTACAAAAAGCAACAATGTTACATATTAAATAATCAAATCTCTTAAACCTCCACCAATACGCACCCACAGACCAAACAAACGATTGGAATTCCTTAATTATCCTATGCCTTGGGACCCGGTCAGACACATGACGTGAGATAGACAAAGTTCCCATGAAGTCTGGCCTGGAGGAGAAGAGGGCATGGCTATGGTCATAACAGAGGGCTGAGAAGCGCAACTTCTTTTCTACCGAATTCTGTAAACTATTCTCTTCCCCTCTCTACATCCCCTTTCTAGCCTCTGGCCAGTGCATCAAGGATGACGTGTCACGGATGAAGCATCATGCCCCTCGACTCTCACTCACCATTGGACGATGCTTTGGTCGGATAAAGTGGAGCGACCCCTCCGTGACCTCCCACCCCAAAGCACTGAGGCATCACGACCTGATGACGATGGCTTGCCGGTGTTTTCCGCCAAAACTTTAGCCCCCAGCCTGGAGAATCGCTAAAAAGAAAACAAATGGCGGATTACAGAGGACAGAATGGTAAAAATACGGTCAAAAGGTTTGATGGTTTCTGATACAGATATAAGGATGGGTGGATGTCGTCTAGCTAGATATAAAAGCAATGCATATCTAATATCACAATTAATTACTTTACACTTTTGCTAGGCATTCACTTTAACAAAATAACTGCTCTATTCGAAGCATTCTAAGCATACTGTACATGTTGCAGAGTACTATCTGCAACATGTACAGGATCTGGGTTGCACATACAGGACTGTCTGCAACACATACAGTATATGGGCTACACATACAGTACTTTCTGCATCATGTACAGTATCTGGGCTGCACGTAGAGTTCTGTCTGCAACATGTGCAGTATCTGGGTTGCACATACAGTAGTCTGCAGCACATGCAGTATCTGGGCTGCACGTACAGCAATGGCGGATCCAGGGAGGGTTCACCGGGTGCATGTGAACCCCCTCTCCCCTCCACCATCACAATTATGTCAGATGATCATCGTGCGAGATATCAATGGACAATCGGCAATCGCACGTCTTTTGATTTCACTCGGCAATTAATCTGAGCCACGATACTTTTCTCCGCTGGTTCTGTATTCATCCCTGCGACTCAGTGGTTAGTTATGGCTACGAACAGAAAGGCAACATTTTCGGGATCGTGTCTGACAGCAAAGCGCAGAACAATCCTGAACTATTTCACCAGTTAATTCAGTTTCAGTGGCTACATCATCCATTAATATAATTAATGATACTAGTGCATGCCCGTAGGTGCGTGCCCGTAGGTGCGT
>CM068953.1:112082168-112106576 GCA_035128595.1 Eptatretus atami | reverse complement strand
TAGTGTGCGTGGCCGTACGTGCAAACCAAAAAAAAAAATTCAAACCGCGTGCCAGAAACAACAACCACACAGGCGTTCCTTCGCTCGCACGTGCCTGTTCGTGCGCCCGTAAGTGCGTGGCGCACGTGCAAAAAAAAAAATATATATAATACTTTAAAACCGCTTGCCAGAAACAACCACACAGGCCGTTCCTCCACTCTCGCTTGCGCCCGTCGTGCGTGGCCATACGTGCGTGCCCGTATGTGCATGGCCGTACGTGCGTGGCCGTACATACAAAAAAAAACTTTAAACCGCGTGCCAGAAACAAAACCACACTCGCTCGTTAAAGTGAATGTCTAACAACAACCACACTATGTTCCTTCGCTCGCGCGTGCCCGTCCCTGGTGGCCGTACGTGCAAAAAAAAAAAACTTTCAAACAACCACACAGGCCGTTCCTTCGCTCTCGTAAATGACGACTGGATTGGGGCATTTGTTTATCTATAAATGCGCATAAGAATAGAAAATTATTAGAATACAGTAAGTCATCATATCCAGAAGTAGTGCTGCCCGTACGGAATGTGCACATCATTCCACGAATTATCGCTTTCATTGAAGTAACAACTGCTGTGATACTTACACACACAGAGTTAATTAAAATCCAAATTAAAATCAAGTTTACCTCCCAGTCTTTGCTGCCATGACATTCGCTGCCATTGACCATTGCCACTATGCCTGGTGAGGCGACAGGTAGGATTTGTAGGAGACCTGAAAGTAGTGTCATTAGGTATTCCATGTTCGAATTGTTTAGTTTGAAAATAGTTTAAAATATATATATAGTTTGCAAAGCATACCACCAAATTGAGATGTATTTCGTTGGCAAGCATGTTGAGTAGAGCTGAATTCCTTAACACTTCCAAAGGCCACACTGTTTTGACAATTGGAAACAAAAAAAAGTTGTGCACTTTTTTGATAAATTATTTTCGGAACAATTTTTCTTCAAAAAATAAATAATAAAAAAATTGTCTCCATGTACACACCTTTATTCCGTTAGCACTCTTCAAAACAACATTGCTGAGGAAACGGCGCTTCTTCTTTGTTTCCTCGTCCAGGGCGAGAATGTGGAGGCTGCTGGATCTGCCAACGTTTGATAAATTATTAGTTTTAATGGCCAATTATTCAATTAGCGCCAACGTATTTTGCCTTTTCGCAAGGAAAAACACAAGAGAAGAGAAGAGAAAAAACCCGTAATGGCGAGCGCGGCTGAGGTTCTCTTCCCCATCGGCCACGCCTACGCAGCAACGCGTCCTGTCATTGGTTGGTAAATAAATGGCCGCAGCAACGTGTCCTGTCATTGGTTGTAAATAAATGGCCGCAGCAACGTGTCCTGTCATTGGTTGGTAAATAAATGGCCATAACCTGGGAATCACTTATCGATTAATATCAAACCTTGAAAAGGCACATCCTCAGCTCCCCAGCAATATACCTGGCAAGTTTCAATTAGATCGGACCAGTGGTTCTCGAGAAACAGCGGACACACACACACACACACACACACACATGCTGCGAATTATAGATAGACTAGTGCATGTCCGTACGTGCGTGCCCGTACGTTGTGGCCGTACATGCAAAAAAAAAAAACTTTCCAACAGCGAGCCAGAAACAACAACCACACAGGCTGTTCCTTCGCTCTCGTAAACGACGACTGGATTGGGGCATTGTGTTTATCTATAAATGCGCATAAAAATCGAGAAATTATTAGAATACAGTAAGTCATCACTATCCGAAGTGTGCGTGCCCATACGGAATGTTCAAATGCATTCCACGATTATCGCTTGCATTGAAGTAACAACTGCTGTGATACTTACACACACAGAGGTGTTTTTTTTTTTTTTTTTATACCTTGTCGAGGCTCGTATGAGAGCTAACACACAACGCACAGCAAGGCGGCATGAGACAAGAGGGGCGGGAGTGGGAGGAAAAAACAGTGGGGAACAGACACATTAGGAGATCTGTGGAAGGGAGAGGGATGGGGATGGGACGGGAACATGGGAAGAGAAGATGGACATTACAGGGACTTTCAGGAAGGAAAGCAGGGAATTGAAGGAAGTGGGCTTGGGTGGATTATCGGGGGTAGAAAAGATCGAGGATTTGGATGGGGGATGATAAGAGGTGGTGGTGAACAGCTGTTTTGAAAGCCTGGAGGGAAGAATGGGAAAGAATAGAGTGAGGGAGTTTATTCCAAAGGCGGGAAAAAAGAGGAATGAAAGAGTGAAGGTGAGCAGTGATTCGTGATTTTGGTAGTTTACCAGAAGGGGTTGTTGGCGGACATTGAGCGCCCTGTGGAAATGTGGTGGGGACAAATCGCAGAGAGAGCAGGGGGGGGCAAGGCTGGAGAGGAGTCGGTAGAAGACAGAAAGACCACCGACCAACCTGCAGTGATTGGATGAGAGGCCCAAAGACTCAGCTTCATTGCGGGAGATGCCGATGATCCTAAATGCCCTGGTTTCGACAGCGTGAAGCCGAGAAAGGTGGGAGGCAGGAGCACCAGCCCAGGGGAGAGCAGTACTCCATCAGGTACGGACAAAAGCTTTGTAAGTGGTCAGGAGCTCAAGAGGGCCAGGAAGGACTTTGCACGACGGAGGATTCCCAGTCGGCGACTGGCTTTTGAGGGAGGTTGGAAATGTGACTTTCCCAGGAAAGGTCATGGCAGATAGTGAGACCCAGAAGCTTGAAAGAGAAGACTTCTTCCAGAGGATTGTTGAGAAAGTGGATGGGGGGGGGTTCAAAACGGTCCTTTCGAAGAGACATAGTGAGAGTGTGAGATTTGTCTGGATTGAAAGACATGTTCCACGTGTTGGACCAGTTTTGTGATTTTATCTAGATCTGCAGTGAGCGAAGAAGCTGCTGCTTGCCGGTCTGAGGGATGACAGATGGTACGGCAGAGGGTGCAGTCATCAGCAAAGAGATATAAGAGATTTTCCAGAGAGTCGGAGAGATCATTGATGAAAACCAGAAAAAGAACAGGGCCCAGAACGCTACCTTGAGGAACTCCAGCCTGGACAGGAAGAGGGGATGAAAGAACTCCATTTAGGGCCACCGTTGACTGCGACAGGAGAGGAAGTCTGCGAGCCATGAGTGGCGATGGCCTTGGATACCATGGGAAGAGAGTTTGGTGAGTAGGGCAGGGTGCCAGACTGTGTCAAAAGCACGTGATATGTCCAGGGATACGGCTCGGATTTCCTGTCTGGCATGAGGACCTCCATCCATTGATGGGAGAGCAGAAGCAGCATATCCAGGGTAGAGTGACCTGGTCTGAAACCAAATTGATGATCGGAAATCAAGCCATTGGAGAAGAGGAAGTTTCATGTCTGAAGCGATGATGGATTCCATAACCTTGCTGATGATTGGGAGAAGGCTGATTGGTCTGTAGTTGCAGGGATCTGTTTTTGCACCTTTTTTATGCAGGGCAGTGATGTTAGCAGATTTCCAAGCAGATGGCAGATGACCTTGAGCAAATGAGAGGGTGAATAGAACAGAGAGAGGGTGAGCAAGAGCAGAAGAGCAGGCTTTGAGGACATGTGGCTGATGCCGTCTGGACCGGTTGCAGAATCTGAGTCGAGGTTTGAAAGCAAGCTCTCCACCTTGTTAGGAGAAAAGGACACAGAGTCCAGGGACAGTTGGGTGCGACTGGGTAAGGTGGGTAGAGAAAGTGATGGGTTTAGGACACAAGATTTAGCTGCAAACACCGAGTTTAGGCATTCAGTTATCACGTGCGGTATCAGCAGTGCGGCCATTTGAGGTAAGGGAGGGGATGGAGGGGGAACATACACCAGAAACAGATTTGATTATAGACGCACCAGGATTTTGAGGAGGGAGAGAGGTTTGAGAGTTCAGACTTGAGATGAGAAAGATGTTGTTTTTGGCTCTCCTGAGGGTAGATCACACTTGTTCCGAGCTTTGTGGAAGGAACTGAGATTGCCCTCAGTTGGGTTTGCTTTCATGAGGCAAAGGCAAGTTGTTTCAGGACAACTGCCTCGCCACAAGCTTCAGTAAACCAAGGGCGGGAGAAGGGTAGGACAACTGAACACGAGAGGGATAAATCTGTGCATGAGGGAGAGCAAGTTTCTTTGAAAGAATTCCCAGGATGAGTTGATGTTTGAGAAAGTAGTGATAGGAGACCAGTCTGTAAGTTTGATGGCTGCTAGGAGACCCTGCAGTCGGCTTGAGTGAAATGCCAGACTCGACGGCGGTGAGGTGGTTCTCTGATGAAGCCAGAGAGATGTCCACTTTGACAAGGACTGGTCAGAAGAAACGATTGGAGCGAAGAAGAACAGCAGATATTGTCAGGGAAATTTGTCAAAATCAGATCCAGAAGAGATGGAGAACCATTGGTTGAGATCCGGGTCGGGAAGTTGACCGATTGAGTCAGTCCCAATGAGTCGCAGAAAGCTTTTGCTGAGGTGCCATGTGAGGTGAGAGAGGTACCCACACCTAGCCAACTGGCGTGATGACAATTGAAGTCACCACATAAGAGGAAGAGAGAGTTTGGATGAGAAGATAGAAGATGGTCCATTTTTCGGTAGTGAGGTGTAGATGGAGTCATCACTGTTAGGTGGACGGTACAGTACACATATAAACATGAGGTGGGAGTGGAGGGGAAGCCGTAGCCAGAGGTATTCCTGGGGTGTGGCCGTGTAGGGAGTGAGGGCAGTTCAAGGAGAGTGAGGAATAGAGTCTTTGATGAAGAGAGCAACACCTCCACCAGGACGAGGCTCAGGTCTGTCATACCGGAGGATGGAGTAACCGGGGAGAGATACTTGGGAGTCAGACACGTCTTGGGAGAGGAAAGTTTCTGTTAGGCAGATTATGTCTGGTTTGTCAGTGGCAGCCTGTATGGAAAATCTGAAAGGTTTGAGAGAAGGCCCGGATATTTGAGGTCCACACTTTTAATAAAGAGGTAGGGGAGGAGGCTTTTGGTGCAGGGGTGGGGGGGAGGGGAGGGTAGGACAAGGGAGAGGGGGGGGAGGTAAGGAGGTTGTTGAAAGAGTGTGGGGATTGCAGAATAGCTAGGGAGGGGCAATGAGGAGGAGAAAAGGCTCTGTGGTGCTGGGGGAGAGGGGGGACAAGGGAGAGGGAAGAAGGCAGTTGAGGATTTGAGGAGGTGTAGTGAAGAGATGGAGGTGAGGGGGCAGTGGAAGGAGGCAGCTTTGTGGATGGGAGGGGGGGACTTTGAGAAGGATGAGTGAGGGGATGAATGTGGTGGAGAAAGGTGAGGGGGAGTTTTTGAGAGAGGTGAGAGGAGGCTTGGAGGGAGAAGAGTGGGATGGTTGCTTTGAGAGTGAGGTGAGTGGGTGAGTTGGCACTGAAGTTGGAAAAAAAGAATGGTTGATGGAAAGCGAACATTCATAGCAAACTGGGTTTTTTTAAGTTTTAGGTCAGAGATGCGATTTAACACAATTCTTGATGGATGCAATAAAGGCGAATTCAGAGAATGGAGATAAGAAACCTTAACAGTTGGATTTTTAGGCAAGGTATGAAGGAAAGGTCGAATTGAGAGCAGTCTGTTAAAATAACAGAAGAGTGTGCATTATGAACAGTAGAGTACCACATGTGTGAGAGAGGAAGATGAAGCATTAAGATCGTTTTTTGTTATTATTAATGTTTGAGAGAGTTTTCAACAGATTAGGTCATGGAAGTGTTGTAGAAAAAAATCGAGGAAGAAGACGAGGAAGTAAGAGGAAGAAGAAGAAGCATAATCGGGAGAAGGTTAGCGTGTTGTTTTTTTTTTTTTTTTTTTTTGAGATAAGAAATAGAGAGATTAGTTGGAGAGTGGGGGACGTTAGGAAAAGGAGAGGATGAAAATTGAAGGTAATGGGAGGATAGAAATTGAAGTAATGGGGAGAAAAAAAACCATCGAACACCGAGGGAACCGGTGGGCCTCAAGCCTAGGCCAAGGCCTAGGCCTCAAACACCCGGTAAGAATGTCGACAAAAAACTCACAAAATAGCACGATTTTTGAAACAAAACCGAACTAGGAACACAGTAACATGTAGGTGAGAAAATTAAATAGTTAAAACGGGACAAATAACGACCGAAACTTAACTTTGAGAACGTCAGCAGAGAGCCCGAAGGAGACCTCTCGTCGCTCCAAACCCGGAACCGGAACCATTTTCAAAAAAATCAAAATTAATTAAATCAAAAAACTTAATTTGAGTTAATTAAAATCAAGTTTACCTCCCTGTCTTTGCTTGCCATGACATTCGCTGCCATTGACCTTGCCACTCCTACGCCACGGTAACTAAGGCACCGATCCCCATCGTAACCGGCACGGCCGTGACGTCATCGTCGGCCGGCCGCGCACCGGCATACGCAGCCACTCCTCCGCCGCAACGTGTCCTTTCATTGGTTGGTAAATAAATGTCCATAACTTAGGAAGCACTTGTCCGATTAATATCAAACCTTGAAAAGGCACATCCTCAGGTCCCCAGCAATATACCTGGCAAGTTTCAATGAGATCGGACCAGTGGTTGTCGAGAAACAGCGGTCACAGACACAGACACAGACACAGACACAGACACAGACCACAGACACACACATTGCTGGAATTATAGATAGATAGATGATGATCCGAAATGGGAGTTTAGGTTTCGTGCTCAGGGTCATTTCCCCTCATTTTGTGCTTGTCCGTTCGATATTTTCGTTGATTTGTTTTGTAAACATTTGTGTTTTTACATTGTTGTTGTAAAGATACGTCGCAAAGATTCCAAAATCTTCAGCTTTTCTTGAGAATCAGTTAGTGACAGGCCTGAGGCCTATTCGTCAAGTAGCTCGATTTTTTCAAGTTTACTACTGTGGATAAATTAACCGGAGATTCCTCGATGATTACATTGACTTGACTAAGGATTGGTGGTATAGTTCACAATATGAGAACATCTTCACCTGAAGTGAACCCCCACCTGTATGTATCACTCTCAGTGTGACCACTCCTTGTGTCTTTTTCACAAGATCTTGGCTATTCGTTGTTCACCTTGGCGTCTTGGTTTTCTATAGGTTTTCTTGGCGTATAGGTTTTCTATTATCATCGCTTTTCCGAAACCTTGTGAATTCTTGGCTTTTTTCATTGGCTCACCTTGGCATTTATTAAAATGAGGAGTGGTCACACTGATCACTCTTTGCTAAGAGGGAGTGAAATGACCTTGGTCTGTGGAACACCACAAGTAGTTACTGGCGTACAAGTTAATATAACTTTTTTCCACCTGTCTTTCTCCAATCCCTCACAGTTTGAGGAATTCAAAATGTTCTTACATATTTTTAAGGAATTACACTTCTTTAATATTCATGGAAATATCCAGACAGCAATATTCGGAAATGCATATCAATAAATTGTGTTCAACATTGACAACGAGTAATAAGTGTTTGCATTTGCGTGTATTGAACGTGCCACGTGGCGAACGTACCAGCTGGTGAGTGAAAGAGGGAGAGAGAACACGATTAAACATTCAAGGGAGAGCACAAAATCTCCATTGCTCCAAAGGGTCCCTCTAGTGGGAAAAGTGGACAAACAAGCCCAAATGAGCTAAGATCCTCGTCCTCTTAATGAGGACGTCATAAAAACGAATATGACGTCATTGTGATGCATCAGGTTTGCGATAAATTACTGTGCTCATGCCCGGCTTGATTCCCGCAAACAAAATTCAAACAGCTAGCCTAGTTCGGAGATAATGGTATAGGCGATTTCCCTAGGGGATATTATAGTCAACTTTTTTTCTAGAGAAGAATTTCCAAAATCGGAGATGGTTACTGCTGCGCGTGGGCTTTCTGCACATACATGGCAAGTTTCACGAAATCCGATGAAAACTCTGGGTTGTGAAACAAAAAATTCAAGAAATAGGAATGACGTCATAAAAATTGATATGACGTCAAGTGATGATCATATGTGCGGTAATTCATCTCTGCTAATGCCCTGTTCGATTCCCGCAAACAGAATTAAAAAGCTTGCCTAGTTTCGGAGATAATTTTTTAAGCGATTTCCATTAGCAGAGATATTTTGACGTCATAACTTTTTTTCTAGGAGGAATTTTTAAAATGAGATGGGTACTGTCTGCCAGGGTATTTTTACATTATATGCCAAGTTTCAGGAAGTTTCGATGAAAACTGTAGGCTGTGAAACAAATGAAACAAAAAACAAAAAATGTCAAAAAAATAGGAATGACGTCATAAAAATTGATACGACGTCATAGTATGTATCATATGTGGTAATTCATCTCTGCTAATGCCCTGTTCGATTTATCTCTCTCTTTTCTTAACTTTGAGAACGTCAGCAGAGAGCCCCGAAGGAGACCTCTCGTCGCTCCAAACCCGGAACCGGAACCATTTTCAAAAAAAATCAAAATTAATTAAATCAAAAAACTTAATTTGAGTTAATTAAAATCAAGTTTACCTCCCTGTCTTTGCTTGCCATGACATTCGCTGCCATTGACCTTGCCACTCCTACGCCACGGTAACTAAGGCACCGATCCCCATCGTAAACGGCAGGCCCGTGACTTCATCGTCGGCCGGCCGCGCACCGGCATACGCAGCCACTCCTCCGCCGCAACGTGTCCTTTCATTGGTTGGTAAATAAATGTCCATAACTTGCAAGCACTTGTCGATTAATATCAAACCTTGAAAAGGCACATCCTCAGGTCCCCAGCAATATACCTGGCAAGTTTCAATGAGATCGGACCAGTGTGTTGTCGAGAAACAGCGGTCACAGACACAGACACAGACACAGACACACAGACACAGACCAGACACAGACACACACACTTGCTGGAATTATAGATAGATAGATGATGATCCGAAATGGGAGTTTAGGTTTCGTGCTCAGGGTATTTCCCCTCATTTTGTGCTTGTCGTCGTACATATTTTCGTTGATTGTTTTGTAAACATTTTGTTTTTACATTGTTGTTGTAAAGATACGTCGCAAAGATTCCAAAATCTTCAGCTTTTCTTGAGAATCAGTTAGTGACAGGCCTGAGGCCTATTCGTCAATAGCTCGATTTTCTCAAGTTTACTCTGTGGATAAATTAACCGGAGATTCCTCGATGATTACATTGACTTGACTAAGGATTGGTGGTATAGTTCACAATATGAGAACATCTTCACCTTAAGTGAACCCCCCACCTGTACTGTATCACTCTCAGTGTGACCACTCCTTGTCTTTTTCACAAGATCTTGGCTATTCGTTGTTCACCTTGGCGTCTTGGTTTTCTATAGGTTTTCTTGGCGTATAGGTTTTCTATTATCATCGCTTTTCCGAAACCTTGTGAATTCTTGGCTTTTTTCATTGGCTCACCTTGGCATTTATAAAAATGAGGAGTGGTCACACTGATCACTCTTTGCTAAGAGGGAGTGAAATGACCTGTGGTCTGTGGAACACCACAAGTAGTTACTGGCGTACAAGTTAATATAACTTTTTTCCACCTGTCTTTCTCCAATCCCTCACAGTTTGAGGAATTCAAAATGTTCTTACATATTTTTAAGGAATTACACTTCTTTAATATTCATGAAAATGATCCGAGACAGCAATATTCGGAAATGCATATCAATAAATTGTGTTCAACATTGACAATCGAGTAATAAGTGTTTGCATTTGCGTGTATTGAACGTGCCACGTGGCGAACGTACCAGCTGGTGAGTGAAAGAGGAGAAGAGAACACGATAAAACATTCAAGGGAGAGCACAAAATCTCCATTGCTCCAAAGGGTCCCTCTAGTGGGAAAAGTGGACAAACAAGCCCAATGAGCTAAGATCCTCGTCCTCTTAATGAGGACGTCATAAAAACGAATATGACGTCATTGTGAGATCAGGTTTGCGATAATTATCTGTGCCATGCCCGGCTTGATTCCCGCAAACAAAATTCAAACAGCTTGCCTAGTTTGGAGATAATGGTATAGGCGATTTCCCTTAGTGGTGATATTAGTTCAACTTTTTTTCTAGGAAGAATTTCCAAAATCGGAGATGGTTACTGGCTGCGCGTGGGCTTTCTGCACATACATGGCAAGTTTCACGAAGATCCGATGAAACTCTGGTTGTGAAACAAAATCAAAGAAATAGGAATGACGTATAAAAATTGATATGACGTCATAGTGATGCATCATATGTGCGGTAATTCATCTCTGCTAATGCCCTGTTCGATTCCCGCAAACAGAATTCAAAAAGCTTGCCTAGTTTCGGAGATAATTTTTTAAGCGATTTCCATTAGCAGAGATATTTTGACGTCATAACTTTTTTTCTAGGAGGAATTTTTAAAATTGGAGATGGATCCTGTCTGCACAGGGTATTTTTACATATATATGCCAAGTTTCAGGAAGTTTCGATGAAAACTGTAGGCTGTGAAACAAATGAAACAAAAAACAAAAAATGTCAAAAAAATAGGAATGACGTCATAAAAATTGTACGACGTCATAGTGATGTATCATATGTGCGGTAATTCATCTCTGCTAATGCCCTGTTCGATTCCCGCAAACAGAATTCAAAAAGCTTGCCTCGTTTCGGAGATAATTTTTTAGGCGATTTCCATTAGCGGAGATATTTTGACGTCATAACTTTTTTTCTAGGAGGAATTTTTAAAATCGGAGATAGTTACTGTCTGCGCAGGGTATTTTTACATATATTCGCCAAGTTTCAGGAAGTTTCGATGAAAACTGTAGGCTGTGGAAACAAAAAGTCCACAAGAACAACAATGTGAGTAAGACTTAGAGATCCTCCACGAGGATCTAAAAATTGCATCGCAAAGTAACGGAGGAAGCGTGATAGACTCGGGATGTGTTCCATTACCAAGCAGCTTGTGTTTCGCTTGCCAAGTGGCTTAAGCACTCCATCGAAACGGTTGATAATGAACGGCTGGCTTGGCAAGCGATAGCAAGCTCATTGGTCATTGAACACATCCTCGGTGTAACGACGAGCAGTTTCTGTACTTCCAATTCCATCAGACAAAACGTGTCGAAAAAGGAACACAAAGTGAACAGGGGGGAAAAAAAAACAAGGGAACTAAGTTTTGTCACTCGAGGTGAGAAAAATACCAAAACACAAACACCAGGTTTTGTCATAATCCATCCACAACTTTTTGAGATATCATGCTGAATATAGCTTTTAGCCCTGTCACTCAATGGTGAAGAATTATCGTATCCAGATATTCAACAAAATCGAATCAATTCTTCATTGGCACACACCCAACCTCTCCACCAAGTTTCATCCAAATCTGTCCTCAACTTTTAGAGATATCCTGTTCAAAGATAGACAGACAGACAGGGTTGAAAACATAACCTCTGTCCACCTTAGGTCACGGAGGTAGTGAACATAATCCAAAACCAAAAAGTAAAGACAAGCCCACCACCCCATGACACCGGATGTCTACATCTAACTAAACAAGGAGGAGGAGGTACCCCCCTCCCCCCGCCCTCGGCTCCCCTCCCAACCTCCACCCCAATCCCCGGCCCCCAAAGCAAACCAAGAAAACACACCCAAAACAAATACAGTAGTCAGTGAAGTGCTTTTTTCCTGTGACACCTAATTCCACAACCAACTACTAACCACAGCTGAACCATGTAGGCACAAGATTAATTGAGGACTCAGACCACCTCTGGAAATAATACTTAAAGAAATGCAAATCGAACCAAAGAGAAAAAACAGGATTGAACAAAAAGGAACCCAACAGTCTCAGAGCTCCCTAGCCGAGCCCACGAGAAGCACGCCCAGGAGTACAGTGCCACCAAGAAGCCTCTGGCTCCCAGGGCTCCCCCGAGGCATGAGTCTGCAAAAGAGCATGGACCGACAGGGCCCACAAGCCCCCCTGTCACAGAATGCCCAACCTTTCCGAGCCCAGGTGGCAAGCTCGGTTGCACATGACTGTGGCTGCACATGACTGTGGCTGCACATGACTGCCATCTGCACCTTTGTGCAGAACTCCCCACAGCGGGACCACCAACCACTTTCCTCGCAGTCAAGCAAGGCCATCTTTGCCGCTATGGGGAGGGCTTTACAACCCCTCATCCTGCCACCTGCAGGCTATTGCCAAGCTCGTACCTGTGGATGCAGGATCAAGCCATTGCCCATATCTGCCAAGGATCAATCCACTGTCCAATTATTTGTCTCACACTTGCAACAGGACAGCCTTAATGATGTTGACTATTGCACAGGCCCGATTCCACTTATGGCAGGGTACTGGATGTGGACATAGCTCACATAACACAGATTTCTCATCCATTCATCACCAGCTAAAGCACGTCGAGTTCAAGGCCTATGGTGAGTGACGAGACACTCCTGGTGAAAGGGTAGTCCCAAAAGACATGCCTGACAGTATTCCTTGTGCATCGAGGTCAAGGACACTGGAGAGAAATTCTTAGGTTCCTCTGGAACAAAAACACCGAGACGGGAAGATACTCATGGGCAACCTGCCACGCAATGTCCTTGTACGCGTCCATGAAACAGGGAGCCGAAACATGATGGCAAACCTTTCCAGCTTTGCACGCCAAAAATGAACAACAGGGTGTCCACAAAGGGTATACATCTTACGCCGAACATCCCTGTGGCACAGGTAAACCAAAAACTGCAACAACTGTCAACCATTTGGTCCACGGGTCAGCAGGCCCTGTTCCCAAGAGAAACCACTCAAACATTTGGAAATGCCATGGGCATGACCCCGAAAATGGCTGAGGCAGCAGGATGGGTTTCCCTTCCAACTGTCTAATGAGCAGCCCCAATAAAGAGAAGAAAAACTCCCACATCAGTAGGCGACCTGGGTCCTCCAGCACAATTAACTCCATAAGAGTACATGCAAACACCACAACCATGCGTATGAACATGGGACTGGAGACACCCTTCCCTCTTAAGGACAGGCTCATTTTGCCCACAGTCCGAGTCATATATTCTGACCAAAGCCACTCATGCAGTGCCCCATGTAGAAGAGAAAGTGCCAGGCAAGGTCTTTGCTCAGATAATTTTTGAAAGGGTTTGACACCATCTGCTTGATCAACAGCACCTGGAGCGATCAGGCTTTACACCAAACAGGTCAATTACTGACCATGTACTTGCCCTTCAGGTCCTCACCGGACGCAGACGAGAGTTTCGGCAGCGGCTGCTTGCAGCCTATGTTGGTCTCTTCAAAGCGTTTCACTCAGGGAATCGGGATGCCCTCTGGAGGATTCTTGGTCTTCGTGGGGTGCCACAAAAACTGATCGATTCTGAATGTCTTAACTCTACTCTGGGACTGAGAGTGCTGTGAGGTGTGGTGATACCACCTGCGACTTATTTCCACTTGTTCTGGAATTAGTCTGGGGTGTGTTCTTGCCCCCAGACTTTTCAGCACTTGTATGGACTGGATTCTGGGGAGGATGTCTGAGAGATCAAGCTGTGGTGCATCGTTTGGAATGTCAAGATGTCTGACCTTGATTTCGCAGATGATGCAGTCATCTTTGCAGAGACTCTGGATATCTTTTTGGGGGCCCTCGAGGTGCTGAATGAGGAGTCGGAGCCACTGGGATTACGGGTTTACAGGGTCAAAACTAGGATCGAGGCTTTCAATGACATCTTGGATGCTCCTATCTTGTCTGTATCTGTTTGTGATGAGAGATTCACTTACCTTGGCAGTGAAATTAATGTCTCTGATGGCCGTGAGCCAGAGGTCAATGGGCGTCTGGGTCGGACCTGGAGAGTGATGGATTCACTGGATCATGGGGTGTGGTGATGTCGGTACCTGTGCAGGAGGACGAAAGTCTGAGTCTTCAGGTCCTTGGTGCTTCCAGTCTGTCTGTATGGATGTGAGACTTGGACTCTGACCAGGTATCTGAGACTGAGACTTAATTCCTTTGGTACCAGGTCTCTTCGGAGAATTCTTGACCATCACTGGTCAGACTTTGTGTCCAACAAATGGTTGCTGAGAGAGACTCAAATGAGATTTGTTACCTGCATTGTCCGTTAGCGTCTGCTGCGGCTGTACGGACATGTGGCTCGTTTTCCTGATGCTGATCCTGTTCACCAGATTCTTTCAGCAAGAGACCCATGAGTGGAGTAGGCCAATGGGCCGACCACGTGCCTCATGTTTGCAGCAGGTTGATCGGCATCTCAAGGAGATGGGAATGGGCCAGGCATCTGCCTGGGGGATGGCCAGACGGAGGCCGCTGGAGTACCCGCAGAAAGTGGACACAGCGTTGCGCTGCTCCAGCGCATGCTCCTATACCTGACCTGACCTGACCTCTCTTAATCGCTTGCTCCACTTGCCGAGCGACTAGTCGATTGGTTTTCAAAGTGGTTGATGCGGAACGATTGGCTTGGAAAGCGATAGCAAGCCGCTTGCTAATGGAATACGTTACACACCTCAGGACAAAAGTAAGTACCTTCATCACTGCTGATAAATATGTTTTTCATTGAATTTAAAGAAAAATAAGTATTTTACCTGCTTGGTGAAAAAGATGCAAAAGAAATAAAATAAATGAAAGGAGATGATAAACGTCAAACAGAGAGATGTGGCAGACAAATCGTTTTACTCGTTTGCTGGCCACCTGTTCGACACAGTCTGACATGTCAATTTACCCCTTCCCTTCCATGACATTTGTCATCATGCTGCTCACCTGATGATATATCTGTCATTACATAAAAAATGAGGGGAAGGAGTAGTCCTCGTTCGTATGCAGCACGTGACTGGGGATTAGCATATGTTCTTACAGGGCTCACCGGTGCCGTTGATGCAGTGCCCTCCATGGAAGTGGACATAACTATGCTTAGGGTACGTGGGATTATTGACGTCCACCAACTAATGCCAGTTTAAGTTTCATCCGAGGAACAGAACACACAATGATGCATCTTTCCATCCAAACATCTATCCATCCATCCATCCATCCATCCATTGGGACCATTCTCTGTGCAGAGCGTCGTTGCTGCTGAAGTAGTCTCATTGGCTATTGGGCACAATCCTGAACATGTCGCCACTCCGACGCAGGATACTCAAATGGCTCAATCATCCCAGGAAGCTGGAACTCATTTTGCTGACCTCGGAAGAATGACAGGCTGAGTCAACCCCACCTGGTATTAATTCAACAACCAAGCAGGATTTGAACTCAGGACCCTAGGATCCCAACCCTGCCACCCTCAACATTAAGCCAAGACCAGGCATCCATCCATCACTATGCATGATGTCCACCAACTCACCACCAGGATGACAGTTTATCCAAAGTCTGACCAGCATATTTTACGACCTATTCTTACCAACTGGGGTCTTTTTGGACCCCAACTTAAAACCATTCAATTTCACTAAATCTGCCAAAGTTTCACATCAATTACTAAACATGGTGTTTCAATTGATGTTGTCAACACACATGATGTTTTACTTAATAAAGTCAAAAAACATAAAATAGATATAAAATCTAAAATTCACCCACCAACTGGAGACTTTTATCACCCCAACTCAGAAGAACTAAATTTCATTCAATCTGCTGAAGTTTCACAAAAATGAGGAAACGTATTTTGATTGGATGATGTTTTAGTGATAAAGTAAACAAAGAAGCATTGAAAAATTTTTTTTCGAAGACTTGCTCGATTCAAATACCATATGACGTCATCATATATGCAGAAAATAATGAACGAAAACAATTGGGGTCTTTTTAGACCCGAGAAATGATTGGCTTGTAACTCTGTGCAGCAAGGTGGGATCTTAAAACATCATAATATATTTATTACTGGCACATATAGGTAAACAAACTAATAAAACATGAAATACAGCGTATAAGTAATGGAAAGTAAGACATCAATATGTAGGCCTGGGGCCAAAAAGACCCCTGTTGGTTGGACAAAGGTGGGTCGAGATGCGAACCAAGGCTTGTCAGCTCAAGGCTTGTCACCTGCCCACCAGGTAAAACAGAAACGAAAGGCAGAGACAGATTAAAAACAAGAAACAAATGATAACAAAGTAAAATTTGAAGGAAAGAAAAATGCTCGACTGCAAGTGTACCGAGTTTTAAAAGCAATGCTCCTGTCTTGCGTTTAGGGATCTCCTTTGTGAAATTGTGGAGAGAGAGAGACTCGACAGAAGATCATCTGGCGGATAAAATGCCCGGGCAGGATGTTGGCTTTGAGAGTATGTTGGATGGAAGTATGTTCCAACACGTATGTTGGAAGCAACCTTCATCCTCACCACCGATCCAATACTATGTCATCAAAAGGAATTTGTATGTGCTGTTGGTTCTGGTTATCGTGGAAAGTATTCGTGGAAACGGCCACCACGTTTGTACTGAAACCCCCACCGATATATGTACAGCTTGCTTTAACGAGTACATGACCTTCAGGTGCAACTCAATTGATCGGTGACTCAGTGAATGTTTCGGTTCTTTGAGTGAGGTGTGCATTTCGATGAAAGCGAACTTATTACAACGTTTCCGTAAGCACTTCAAAGATGCTGTTGCGAGGTGTGATGGTACTGTTCCTTTCACAAGAAAAGTTCTGACTCACGTCACGTTTAAAAGAAATTAGATGTCGTCGTGGAAAGATTGAGCAGGTTTCAGGACAGTTTTGTTGCAACCTCAAGTTTCTTAGGATGAGTAGGTTACTCATGATAAGTTACACTGAATGGAATGCCTTCCGATTTTATCTTTTTTCATTAGAATCTTGTGAAGCAGGGGGACCCAAACTTTTAGCTGCCAGGGTCACATCACTCAATCTTGCTCATACGGTGGGCCAGAGTGAATCTATTATATAAAATAATATAATGGTATACACGTGTATTTAACGTGACTGTAAGACTTCTCACAACATGAGAAATGTTTGCGTCGTCACAATTATAATAATATTTTTCATTACAATTTGAAGAACAATCAGCTAACCTTTGCATTGTGAGTAACAGCTTCTTAACGGGTGTGAACTGTGGGCTTGTTTCTGGTTGGTAATGAATTCAATGTCAGGCTCCACGGTGGACGCAGTCTCAATGACTGATGGAAATGTTCATCAGTGATTCTTGATCTCATCCGAGATTTCAGTATTTTAGTGAGAATGTTTGTCAAATGCAGGTGCTGACATTTTAAGAGCATTCTTTTTAATGTTTGGATAAGTCTCATGGCGAAGGGTGGCATACAAGTCAATCAAATTGTTTGACTCAAACGCTTCATTCAGGGCATAAAGCGGATGTCTTTGGCACGGCGGGTAGGTCACAACCGTTCTCCTGGAACTCAGTCTGAAATATTTCCAGTGCGTCAGCACACTTTTCGACTGGGAACGGGAGACCCGGTGCTTTGGCAGACAGCTGTTGAGCAGTTGAAACATGAGCCAAGTTTCCCTCTTTCACGTGTCTCGCAAGCGGCCTCGGTTTCACTTTGAATGCCTTTACGTGTGAATGCGTGTCGCATACGAGTTTCCCCTTGCCTTGCATCTGTAGATTAAGGCCATTCAGAAATTCTATGACATCAGTTAAAAAGGCGAGGTACCCTTTACCATTCTGGATCGGTCAGCTCTAGGACACTTTTGCCCTTTGTCTGAAGAAATGTATTAATTTCAAGAAGCAGTTTGTGAAAAACACTTCAAAACTCTGCCCCCAACTCAGCCATCAGATTACCATGCGGTAAATCACATCTCCATATGCTGAGTCAAGATCACAAATACATTCCTGGAACTGTCTGTGGTAAAGACTATTTGCTCGGATAAAAGTTACACATGACACCACAACCTTCATGACAGGATCCAACTTCACCTCTTGGAAGCATGATGCTTGCTTGTGAATTTGGCAGTGAATTTGTACTGGACGTGTGAGGCTGCGTTCATCCATTTCCCTGTTGAGGCGGCCTACTAGTGCCTTTGCTTTACCCATCATGCATGGAGCACCATCGCTTGTCACGTTCATCAACTTTGCCTCGTCCAATTCCAAATCACCCATTGTTTTACAAAGTTTTACAAAAATATCCTCCTCTGTCATTGTACCCTTGAGGCTTTGGAGACCGGCAAGCTCCGCAGAGAGGTCCAAATTAGTCAACTCCACGGATAGAAATGAGAAGCTGTGCTGTGACCCACACATCATTACTTTTGTCAAGTGCAAGCAAAAAAAAGATATCAGTTTTTGGATTGTTGGGGGTATTTTTTTGCGGCTGGATTAAAAAAGTTATTCACTATTTCTTTGATTCTTCACGTTATTGTACTTGAAGAGAGACTTGCAGAACTGGTGACCATGATTGTGGCCTGACATCACTGTACAACATTTAATATTTACTGTTCCTCTTTGACAGCTTGTGTGAGTTCACCATCGCCTTCAATGATTGCTTTAAAATGTCTATTACATTCTGGCTTGTTTGCAAGGTCGATTGTAATTGGCCAAAACAAATTAAGCACACGTCACAGTTCAACATTGAAATGCCTGTTCCTATTTGCCGGCTATGGGCGTTCAACATGGCTTTCAATTATTGTATCCACTGGATTCAGAGGGCCGGTCAAAATGTGTCGGCGGGCCTGAGGTTGCCCCCATTGTAGAGTCTTTGTAAAGATAGCTTGGAGACCCCTATTGTAAAGTCATCAATCTGTTAGTCTTGTGTCCATGGTCAAGTGCACTAGCCACAATGAAGCTGGGACAAAAGAGTCGGCAAAAAAAATAATTCATATCTCTTTGGACTTGAATTGAAAATCAAAATTATCACTGCATAAATGGGAGCATTCAATAAACTGAGAAAACGGAATGGAGGATTTAAATGAGGTGGGTGGGTGAAAAGAGGAAAATAATAGTCATGTCAGTTAGTCTGATTGTAATGGACTGCTGTATCGAGAAAAATGTAAAAAGGTGTCCAAAATGGCCCACGTGAACAAGGGCAGCATAGTAGGATCTAACAATGTCGATAAACTGGTTGAGCTCCTGTCCCCTGCAATAAATCACCAATGTAGCGGATAACAATGGCAGAGAAGTATGCACAATCACTTCAACTGTCTAGCCTGGGTTAGAATCTCGGCCCAGGTACAAACTGTCATCCTGGTGTCTCACAGGCAGGCAGGGCGAGGAATCATTGTGTGTGCCGTCTATCGGATGGACGTTAAAATAGGAGTCTCATCTGCCGGCATTAGTTGGTGGATGTTAAAGTTCCTACGTTGTCCTTCAGGAAGAGTAGGCAACCTATTGCTGGCACCAGGAACAAATTACAAATTCCTGCCCGAACCCACCGAGAGCATTGCATCAGTGGCAGAGCCACACCCTTAGCCAATGATGGTACCCCACAACCTTGTGCTGCATATGAACGAGGAAGAAGTTGGGAACCATTTTAGGACTCATAGGACCTCCATTAGCTTGTTTGTGTGCTTCACAAGAAAATGAGAAACAATTAAGAATGAGGATAAGTTCAGCCAAGCAAAGTAAACCTTCAATACTGGGTTCATTGATAGTGCAGTGATCAATGAAAGGTCTGAGAACTTGAAGTCCCTCAACATCAGCAGTGACAGTGCATAGATTTTGATTCTTTAGTGTATAAAGGTTTGTTGTTAGCGAAGAAACCAAAACTGATTAAAGATTTGTTTGGCATAATGTCATTAATGTAGGACCAAGAGAGCAATCTTGTCAAAATAACTAGAAGTTAGTTTGGTTAGTGAACTGCAGGTACAAGCAATCGGTCGCCGGGTTTGCGAATCTTCGGTAAAAAGCATATACAGTAGATAATCTTTGATCTGGAAAGGTCATTTCCAAGGGTGTTCTGGATAAACAAGATTTTCGATTAAAGGATGTCATTGATGAAATAATAAAAAAAATTATTATTTTCTTGATTGGAATAAACTTGATTGGACGTGGAATAAACGAGTGAAACACAGTACCGTACTATGTATTTGTATATTGATTGTTGTGAATGTTACCTGAAAACAAATGCGGTGTCAAATATCAGAGAACGATGTGGATGCTGATTATATAATCCCATTTTGAGTTGAATCCGGCACCTCCGTCCCTCAATCTCGATGTGTTTGGACTCATCCGATGCAGCCATTGCGAACTGTGTACGTGTGAGAACGGATATGAAAACCCGAACTGGATCGGAATGGAACCCATGTATTTTTTTTTTGTTTTCACCTGGTTGCATTTGGGATGTATTTGGAAAATTTGGGATGCAAAGGGTGGGAGTTCATCTTTAGAGATCAGATATCTGTTGGTGTATTTGACAAGTTTTTCATGAATTGGACTTTTCGTCAACATCAGAGTAAAATTTGGCAAATTTCTGTATTTATTTGTTACTGAACCTTGTATAATCAACCCTGTCGCGAGGAAGGGAGATGACTTGTGAGTGTCGCCGCTGCACATGGCACAGTGCACGTGGTTTACTGATCCCAAATGGAGGGAGGGAGTATTACTAGCCACAGGCACAAATACATTTGCACCACCTCCGATTTTGCACCACCACTCCCGTACCCTTTAGGTTGCTCCCAGAGGGAGTGGGTGTTTCTCGTATCAGCAAGTTTTAAATCACAAAATCACAAAAAAAAATCCCATTTGATTATAATGGGGTGAAATTGTCATGGACACCCTTTTCTCTTTGCCACGTGGGACTTTTAGCTATGCTACCAACCAAGATGAGCAGAACCTGCAAAAAAAACAAAGATAAATAAATAAATTATATTTTGGCCCCTCTTAGCTTGGGACTGAGGCCATTTACCAACGGGGGTCATTTTGATGATGTCTGATGACTTTAAAGTGTTACTGCAGAAGGCCCTCAGCCAGAAGTTCTTACAGAGCCATTGGAATATTTGGGGTCTAAGGCCACCAATGGGGTCTATAGGGTCCGCAGGGTCTTGGAGATCTTTGGGTTATAAAGGATATAAAGGGTCTTAGTGGCCTGAAGGATCTTTGCAGTCCAAAGGGTCTTAAGGGTCACAAGGTCGAAAGGTCTCTAATGTGTCCAAAGAGGGTCTAATGGGTCTACAGGTGTAAAAGGTCTCAGTGTTCTAAGGGGTGGAAAGGTCTTCAGGAGTCTGAAGAGTGTAAAGGATCTTAAAACGTCTTTGGGGTCTTTTGGGTCCTCGGTAACTTTTGGATCTTCAGGGCCTTTGGGGTATTTTTGGGTTGTCGGAGCCTTTTGTGTCCTCAGTTACTTTGGGTCCTCAGGGACTTTTGGGTCATCTGGGTCTTTTGGGTCCTCAGCATCTTTGTGGGTATTTAGGGGCCTTAAGGGTCTTGGGGGGTCTTCAACGGATGAAGGGGTTTCAGCAGTCAAAAACGTCGAAATGTACATTCCAATAGTATGTAATTAATAGACATGTGCAGTCTGAAGCCAATTTTCAAACAGTATATAATTAATAGACATATAGTCACACAGCTTCACTGTGAAAGGAACATTCCAATAGTACCTAATTTATAGACGTTCATGGCGTCTGCAATTAATGTTCAAACAGGAAGTGATTAATAGGCATATAGCCTTCACGTCATCCTGGATGGCTTCACTCACGGCTTCACCGACCGCCTCATGGACCGTGCTTTTCGTTTATATATGTACGTATATATATATATATATATTATATATATATATATATATATATATATATATATATATATATATATATATATACAGAGTTTGGTACTACAGAACTTTAATATGGATAAACAAACACAAAAACATGACCGAAGCTTTTCGTGCTGCACTCCTCAAGGTAAAAATTGCAGCAAGTGAAGAAGGAAGTGAAGGTGTGTGCTTTATATGCAGGTCTCAATAAGGTAGACGCTGATTGTTCACTGTAATGACGTCACGGTTAATCCGAATGCCCATTGGTCGGCTCATCATCTTCACCTCGAGCTCCCATTGGCTGGAGCAGAGTTCGTCGATGATTGATGTTTGCAACCACATCCTTCAGAGAGGGGAGAGGGGGGATGGGTTTCCCTTGAGAGAGGGGAGAGGGGATGGGTTTCCCTTGAGAGAGGGGAGAGGGGGATGGGTTTCCCTTGAGAGAGGGGTGAGGGGATGGGTTTCCCTTGAGAGAGGGGTGGGGGGTGGTTCCTTGAGAGGGGTAGGGGATGGGTTTCCCTTGAGAGAGGGGAGAGGGGGATGGGTTTCCCTTGAGAGAGGGAGAGGGGATGGGTTTCCCTTGAGAGAGGGGTGAGGGGGATGGTTTCCCTTGAGAGAGGGGTGAGGGGGATGGGTTTCCCTTGAGAGAGGGAGAGGGGGTGGGTTTCCTTGAGAGAGGGTGAGGGATGGGTTTCCCTTGAGAGAGGGGTGAGGGGGATGGGTTTCCTTTGAGAGAGGGGTGAGGGGGGATGGGTTTCCCTTGAGAGAGGGTGAGGGGGATGGGTTTCCTTGAGAGAGGGTGAGGGGGATGGGTTTCCCTTGAGAGAGGAGTGGGGGGATGGGTTTCCCTTGAGAGAGGGGAGAGGGTGGATGGTTTCCTTGAGAGAGGGTGAGGGGGATGGGTTTCCCTTGAGAGAGAGGTGAGGGGGGATGGGTTTCCCTTGAGAGAGGGTGAGGGGGATGGGTTTCCCCTGAGGTCCATTCACCATTTGTTACGGTATTTCCTTGATCTTTCCATGCTGAAAGAGACACAGAGATCGTACAAATTCCTTTTGATGACATAGTATTAGATCGGTGGTAAGGATGAAGGTTGCTTCCAACATACGTAAATAAAACGAGCTCCGATCTCGGCTCAATATCCTGAACATATCTGCATTGTACTGGTCTCACAGATAGGGTTGGCAACCAGGTGCTGTGCAATGGTAGATGAAGCAGGTACAGTGGCCGGTGGTTGCTGGATATTTCTCCATGCTCGCACTGGTTGTGTTCTAACCTCACAATCTTTCTTCGAATCGCCAAGGGGATGTGTTGTTTGATCCGATCAGCCAATCTTAGTGTTGTGCGGCCCACGTATCGAGCTTCACATCGGCACTTAAACTCATAAATAACATTGCTGGTTTGTGAGGTGGGTAGCACATCCTTGTTGACTGACATACAGCAAATGGCGAGAGGTAAAGATTACTCGGGTTGCACAGCCAGAAACGTGTTGGACACAATATGTTTGATTGTACTTCAAACCTTTGTGATGATTGCCCTTTCCGGGCATCCTGATATTGACTCGACATTTGTCCGACCAATCTTCCGATCTTTTGTCGTGTTTAGACTTGTGCACATATCTCTTAACTATATGCTCAGGATAACCATTTTCACGGAGGATATTCATGATTTTGTCAATTTCAGCAGGAAGATTACAAGGTGAACAAATCCTCTGTGCTCTGTTAACCAGGATATTGATCAAGGCAATTTTGTATCTCGTGGAGCTGTAGGAGTCCAGCAAGTATACTGTCCAGCGAGTATATTGTTCAGGATATTGAGCGAGGTCGGAGCTCGTTTTATTTACGTATGTTGGAAGCAACCTTCATCCTACCACCGATCTAATATATGTCTCAAAAGGAATTTGTACGATCCCTGTGTCTCTTTCAGCATGGAAAGATCAAGGGAAGTACGTTAACAAATGGTGAATGGACCTTAGGGAAACCCCTTCCCCTCTCTCCAGGATGTGGTTGCAAACGTCAATCATCGACGAACTCTGCCCAGCCAATGGGAGCTCGAGGAGAAGATGATGAGCCGACCAATGGGTGTCGGATTAACCGTGACGTCATTACAGCTGAACCAATCAGCATCTACCTTATTGAGACCTGCGTTATAAAGCACACGCTCACTTCCTTCTTCACTTGCTGCAATTTTTTACCCTGAGAAGTGCAGCACGAAAAGCTTCGTCACTATTATGTCTGTTTGTTTGTATCATATATATATATATATATATATATATATATATATATAGAGAGAGAGAGAGAGAGAGAGAAACTAATATATATATATATATATATATATATATATATATATATATATATATATATATATTGGATGAAAATTGACAATTTATGTTACTTTGACCTCATGACCTCAAAAACAATAGGCTTCCAGCTTATCACTACCTCTACTCGGGGTTTAATTTTCATGAAGATTGGAGTAAAAATGTGACCTGCAGGCGAATGACATGCATACAAACAACATGCAAACAAAGAATAACAAGAAAGACATCATGCAAAACACAGTACTTGCGAAATCCCGAAAACAAATTTGAGCATAAAAAATAATTGGTGGTTGAATTCAGTGACCTGATAGGCAAATTCTATAAAAAAAAATTCAAGTCAATCGGATGAAATTGAAGATTTTAGATATTCTGGCTAAGTTGTTGACCTTTTAGCCTATGGTGACCGCAAACATAATGGGTGGATGAATTCAGTGACATGATTTGCAAACCCTGTTCAAATTTCAAGTAAATCAGATGAAAATTGACACTTTTAGAAATTTATCCTCTGTTAACCTTTTTACCTCAAAAATAATTGGTGGTTGAATTCAGTGACTAAAAATGAAAATCCTCTTCAAATTTCAAGTCAATCTGATGAAAGTTGACAATTTTGAAATTTGGCCTATGTCGACCTT
>CM068953.1:112023591-112059559 GCA_035128595.1 Eptatretus atami | reverse complement strand
TGACAATTTAAGTCACCACATATGAGGAAGAGAGAGTTTGGATGAGAAGATAGAAGTTGGTCCATATTTTTGGATAGTGAGATGTAAATGGAGTCATCACTGTTTGGTGGACGGTGCATTACACATCTAAACATGAGGTGGGAGTGGAGGGGAAGCCGTAGCCAGAGGTATTCCTGGGGGTGTTGGGAAGTGAGGGCAGTGCATGTAGAGTGGGGAATAGAGTCTTTGATGAAGAGAGAAACTCCTCCACCAGGATGAGGCTCAGGTATGTTATACCGGAGGAAGGAGTAACCAGGGAGAGATACTTGGGAGTCAGAGAAATCTTGAGGGAGGAAAGTTTCTGTTAGGCAGATTATGTCTCGTTTGTCAGTGGCAACTTGTATGGAAAGATCTGTAAGGTTTGAGCGAAGGCCCCCGATATTTGAGGACAACACTGTGAATGAAGAGGGAGGGGAGGGCTTTGGGTGCAGGGGAGGGAGGGGGTGTAGGATGAGGGAGGAGGGGAGAAGGTAAGGAGAGTTGTTGAAAGAGTGTGGGGGATTGCAAAGAGCTGGGGAGTTGGCCGGATGAGGAGGAGAAAAGGCTCTGTGGTGCTGGGGAGAGGGGGTGGGGGAAAGAGAGGGGGCAGAAGACATATTACTCCTTTTAAATGGCTTCAAAAAGCTCATAAGATCTTCATTTACATGGACCCCACTGTAATAAACATATCACAAACTCCACAACCTCTGTGCTTGATGGCAGCCGCATTCCCTGGTATCAATCAAATATAGATGACTCTTAATGCCTTGGAGCTGGAACTTTCTTCTGAATGTCCTTCAGGGACATTGTCCCATGTTCATGGATCATGACTTGCTCTTGGATGCTTGATACTCACATACCCAGGAGAGACATGTGCTTGAGCTTGAAGATGCCCTTCACGACAACTAGCGCAAGCTTAATCCATGCCGATACCCGTGATGTTGTCGACCTGGATGTTTCTGTTGGTATCTTCATACAGAGTAAGAACATCCACCAAGAATACAAGAATATCAAGGCTGCATATGTTTGTTCAAAATGGCAAATAAACACTGACTGTTTCTCTGATGACTGCTTTAAATACACAATGAGAGCATACCAAGAGATCAAGACAGATTTTGGAAGTAAAGCAGTGAACTTGGTCCAATACCACAAGAGATCAAGACAGATTTTGGAAGGAAAGAAGCAACTTAGTCCAATGCCAACTCAAACAGACTAAACAGTGATGTCAATGGTAATTTTTGGATGCCACTGTCTCCTCAGCTCTCCAGTGTGAATGCCAGATGTGTGGAAGACGTTTCCTCGACCATAGAGATGTTGGAGCAAATGATGGACTTAAATTATGTTACTCAGTTACAGCTTTCCAAACTTGTAATGTCTTTTTCACAGCACAGGACAATTTGATCAAAGGTATCTGTATGCATTCTGACCCTGTTCTCAAAGTGGGGTTGAGCAGTCCCCAAAGACCATTCATTCATCTATCCAATTTTTGACATTTGCCCAAATGGTTACAACATATGAAGCCGAAGAGAAAATTTGCTTCACGTCGGCTTCACCAACTGTGTCAGCACATATGCTTTCAATAGCATGAACTCCTTTCCCTCTCACACTCTTGTGGTTCAGACTTCAGAGACTCCAAGGAAAATAAAGTACTTATCCCCATTCTGTTATAACCTTGACCATCAGAATAATTTTGTCTGTCTCCAATCAAAAGATTCATCAAACCTGAATATGAATGTAGGTAAGTGAGCCAGTTCCACAACCAGGAAATTATTAAGGGATTCCACAATACATTGGAAAAATCCTCTTTGCCGATTTAACAAGATTTACTGT
This sequence comes from Eptatretus atami, assembly GCA_035128595.1. Lineage (NCBI taxonomy): Eukaryota > Metazoa > Chordata > Myxini > Myxiniformes > Myxinidae > Eptatretus > Eptatretus atami. The sequence goes on along the minus strand of CM068953.1, from coordinate 112,057,711 downwards.
AGATCATCAATCCTTTCCTGATACTCGATAGAAGAAAAAAACAAAATAACTGGCCGCCCTGCTCGATAACATTTTTTTCAAATAAGGTAACTACTTTGCATTACTGTACATATGCAGGAGGGGTCCACCTACTTTATTAGCAAGCTGGACACATGCTGATGATATAGTCTCCCTCGTTGATGTGATTTGGAGGTGGCAGGGAAAGGGGGGAGGGGTGGAGGAGGGGTGGCAACAAGGTACCAAATTGAGAAACTAAAATTGGGAAATGAAAGAGAAGGGAACACAATGATTGTACAGAGAAAAATGGTTGTGGGCTGTCGGAGGAGTTGAGGATGAAGGGAAAAAGGGGCGACAAGAGAAAGGTAAGATCAAAGAGAGGGAAGGAAAGGGGCAAGCATGAAACATACCTGGGAAAGTGTGGAGTCGTGGAGATTTTTAAAAATCTCACCACATGTCTATGTAATAAACTTACGAACTCCAAAGATGCATGACTCAACAAAAATACAATGTAATATCATATGTTCCCACAAGTAACCAAATGTAAGGCACAATTACATTTATATTCATCACCTGAAACCTGTAACATCCCTTTAACTCACCTGCAATATCACAAATGATCAAGTCATTTCCCATATTTGGAAATGTGCTTGCTTGCAAGAAATCAACCTCATTCACCATTTTAGGAGAAAAAAGTGTAAGCCAGACAAATGACCAGGGGTGTGTTCAGTTACCAAATAGCTAGCTAGCTAACTTGCCAAGCTAGCTGTTCCTTATCAGCGGTTTTGAATGGAGTGCTTTCTTGAGTGCTCAAGTCACTTCACGAGCACTCTGCAAGAAACTTGGTCACTGAACACACCACAGGCAGCGTCGATGGAGTGTTTGTAAAGAACCAGCCATGATTCACAACTTTGTGAATAAAAACATCAATGAGGAATGAATGGATCATGGGACTATGCAAGGAAAGCTGAAAAAAGTACAGGTACATTCAAAGTACACCGCCCCCATGCCAAATTAATGGATAACAAATCCTCCAGCGCGCGACATTGCCGGGGCGCCTTCGGTTCCTGGCAATGCCACCACACAGCACACGGAGACAGAATTGGGAGGGAGCACTGTACAATAATTAATTGCAGAATTAAAATGAATAAATAATATTCGTGAAATAATTAATCGATTTCTCAATCAAATGCCGAATATCATACCTAAACCACCACTGGTTCATCTGAATCTGTAACATTTTTAAAATTAAGTAATTAATCAAAAAATGAATGATTAATTGATTCATGAATAAATCAAAAATATTCTTTATAGCCAAATCACTTGTTCACCGTCATGTCCAAATATCAGTTTCCCAGCTCAAAAGGTGCCTGAGATATTGCCCAGATGAGAAATAAAATAAATAAGGAATTAATAAATCGCTAATAATTAAGTAATTAATCGATTAATTGCTTAATCAAAAAAGAAAAAAAATACTTTTTTGCCAAAGCAAATCGTCGCTTTTGTCCCCAAATTTCAGCTTCCTAGCTCAAAGGATGGCTGAGATATCGCCCAGACAAACAAGAAAGAAAGAAAGAAAACAAACAAACGGAGTAGAAACTGAGTACTCTCTTCCCTACATGATGATGTCATGCATCGCCTGGATATGGAATTGGGAAGGAGTGGAGCACAAAAAGTTAATTAAGTAAGCAATTATACAACTTCATGCACGTCTATAGATTCAACAAGAATGAACACACTGTGGTCCCAACCTGTGACACAAAATATGTATTTTTTGCCTCCTCAATCCACTCAACTCCCTCATCGTTGCTGTTGAACGGCTCAGCTTAGATTCTTTAATCTGTCTCATTAACCTTGTTCTGTGTCTGTCCCATGTCCGGATGTGAATGAATAAGATTAGATAGCACCGTGACTGTCCCGTGTTCCCATGCGGATGAATAAGATAACATCGAGTCGTGTCTGTCTTGCGTTCTCATGTAAATGAATAAGATTAGATAGACAAGGTTTGTAGTGATTCCGAACTGGGCATTTACTTTGTCGAAGTAATTTTGCACATGGACATGCACACGTACACACACACACCCATACTTGCACATATACGCCTACGCCCATAAATGCATAGCATGCCACTTTGCTTTATGACTAATATGAACTGTTTCTACTTTTCCATTGTTTGACCTTGCATTACCCAACCCATATCTGCCTTGGGGCCTTGAGCGGTTATTCGCAACCTAACAAAAGACTAGTCTCAACTGGTTTTTACTGCCAGATGTATCCTGTTTTTCTCAACCTTCTCACATGATGTAACCGCACCCTTGCTTGCTTGTATGTATAAAAAGGCTCCAACTGGAGTGCCCAGTTAGAGGGATTCTGCGCAACTACTGTGTGTTTCTCTCCATGCATGCATGATTAAATTATTCAACTCCGTTACATTTGAAATATGACAGAAGACTGAGTTTTCTTCTACAACTTTACCTCTGTTTTGGTGTGTGTGCGTGCGTGCGTGCGTGTGTGCATGCGCCCTCTCTTCCTCGCGCTCTGTTGTAATAAACCTTTTTGTTCATAAAAACCTGTACGTGGTCATTTGAGTTTGGGACTTCGCTCTTAAGTACGAGTGAATTGGCTTTAAAAATCTGGTAATGGGCCAATTGGGAATCCGCATTTAAAATACTCTTAAAAGATGAAAGCACAATTGCAAAACACACATTTAATGTGCTTTTAAAATATCAACTCAACACCTCTCATCCATGTCAGCTTCTGCAACAGTTATATCAAAACAGCTGATTCATCACACAGTCACAGATGTTTATCGATAATATGGGGCCATTCAAAAATTACGTAACACTGTTGTTTTTTCGGGAAGTGCATTCGGACTTGATTAAACCTTACTAATAATTGTTATTCCACATACGATTACATTTTTTGGCGTCCCTTATTGTGAGTAACACTCGACCCAAACAAAGCAATGGAAATCTGACGCAACAAACCCAGACAGTGTATAATCAGCAGAAGCGTACGGGCCGAATGCATTAGGCCCATCAGAAAACCAAGAAATTGGTTTTAGGCAAATGAAATTGCTCGTTGAGCAAGGAATTGCCGGAATAACTCTGTCATATCTCACATGATCTATGAAAAAAAAAAACTGGAAATCAATTTGGTCTTATAAGTCGATAGTGCTACTGTTTAATGAGTTATAGCACTTAGTTTGGTCATGATCATAACTTGGAAGTCAATAGGAACTTGAAATGGCGTTTTTATCGCAATTTGAAATCCGAAGTTTTTTTTTTATCGAAATCCGAAGGAATTCCGGAAATTAACAAACAGACAGAAAGGGGTGAAAACATAACCTCCTTCACCTTCGGTGGCAGAGGTAATAAAACATGACTTATCTCCCATGAAACATTTTACTGACACAAACGTGATTTCAAATTCTACAGTGGTGAGAAAATGTTTGCGAACCCTTTAGAATTATCTGTATTTCTGCATAAATGTGACCTAAAATGTGATCAGATCTTCATGTGTGTCCTATTCCATACATACAAGACAAGGATGGCTGTCCGTCCGTCTGTTAGCTGTTACGCTGATTGGCTGTGAGGACGCTAATAGGTGCAAAGTGATTGTCTCCTGGTAAGACTGAATTATGTATCGTTTCGGCTCATTATCAGCTGATATTGGAAATCACGGCCTAAATAATTTTGTCGATATCTGGAGTGAAATCGGAAAAAAATGAGGAAAGATCGACTTTCTTCTCACCCGACATGATATAATTAAATAATAAGGTCCATGGAACTGATGTAAAATGGCTCCAAAATCCTTTTTTTCTCTCTTTTAAAGGTACAGTAATTATTGTACTGTATGTCTGATTATATTTTACACTACCCAGGGACACCAGAAGAGATCTTTTTGGATTCGGATTCGACTTTTATATGTGTACATTTTTAACGTATACATAATGTTGTGCCCAGTGAGTCTGCCCCTACCTGGACGGATGGCCAAACAGTTCTCTTCGAGGCTTACAGCCGAGATTCTCAGAGATTATGGTGTGCGTGGGAAGGAAAGGGTGGCAAAGGATGGAGGCATGCGGGTTGTACTCGAACCCACAACAGATACATGAACACCAGCAAATTAAATAGATAATGATTTAATAAACAGAAAATTAACAATTATAATGGAAATAAATCAAGACAGTGAGGTAACCCAAATCCAATTTTGAGGCACCTCCACACAAGACTTAAATAAAAACAAGGGGAAAGACAAAAACAAAGAAAAATTCCTACTTTATTTCGGCACTGAGCATCGGGTACAGGAGTGAGTTTCAGTATCTTGAACATCGCCAAACCACTTTGTCACTGCGTGGGAAAATGCGCCTAAAATTGCATGCAGCCCCTCTCTGGGCGGGCAAACATACGGGAGGTAGTTCAGGCAGCGATACTCAACGCCAAGGCTCAGAGACTGCCGTGCAGCTTCTTTGTCCTCACCGATGCCGCTGCTTTGCAGAATGGCACCGATTCTTTCCCCTGATGGCTCAACACGAGGATTTTGCACTGGTCCCACACGATTCAGCCAACAATCAATGGCTAATGTCTTGCTCCGAGACGCGGGCAAATTTCACAGTCCTAACACACACGAGAATTGTTTGCTGTGTTTTGTTGTGTCCAGACGTGCCAGCCAGAGAGACACCTCATTCTATTGCGTCCTCCCACAACTCTCTGCTCTTCGACCACTGTCCCCCCCCTTCGGAACACTGATTCTATCTCAATCTCCTGCCTCCGCTGAACCTTTTGCCTCACTCGCTCTGTCTCTTCTTCTGGCCGTGTTCTGACACCAATTATATCCCAAACTAGGTGCACTCGACACAAAAGCACGACCTTTCCTCCCTCCTGCAACGATGCGTCCCCCGTTCTCCTCCCAGAGACACGCTCCTTCTTCCTCTTACCAACGTCACTCCCATTAATCATCCACTCCAGGGACATGGTTCACCAGCCATCACCCCTGGAGGAGGCCTGTCTGCGTGCTTGGACGGCCGCTTGGCTGCCGCTGCTTTAAAGATGCAATCCCCCTTTATCACCGGTCTTGAAATACAAAATCGGAGGAAAAGGTCACAAGGGACAATTACATACTGAGGAAAATTATCCTTAATCCCTACCAAATTAACACCGCACCACCCCGTGTGGTGACACGTAACACTTAAGCTCACAGTTTCCCGACTTAATTTACATTGAGATGTCTCCTATACGCCTACGGACCAAGAAACTCTATACGATCCTATCTCTCCTGTGAAATCCCTTCATCTACCCCACAAACATAATATATACACAACATGGAATCGCAGTTTGTTTATTAACAGTGTGTTATTAAAATACAACCTCGGCTGACAGGTTGACTTTGAGGTATGCACACTCGCCTTGAAGCTGTCTCGCCAGGTTTGAATCCCAGCCCCACCCAGCTATAAACTGTCATCCTGGGTTTGAATCTTGGCCCAGCTATAAACTGTCATCCTGTGTTTGAATCTCGGCCCAACTATAAACTGTCATCCTGGGTTTGAATCTCGGCCCAACTATAAAATGTCATCCTGGTGTTTCACAGACTGAGTGAATCATCAATGTGTGTGTCGTTCCTATGATGGACGTTAAATGGGGCAGCCTGTCTTCCAATATTAGTTGATGGGCGTTGAAGAGCCCCACGGTGTCTTTCGCGAGCTAAGAGTAGGTGAGCTATCGCTGGCACCATGGTCAAATTACAAATCCCTGTCTGAACTACCACTGGGATGGCAATGGCAAACCACGCAGTATAACCCTTGCTCAGGAAGCTGCTTTGTGGCACAGACGCTCAGTATAACGAGTGTGGTACATCAAATATCAAATAAATGTTACAACTGAATAGGGAAAGCAAAAAAAATATTAAAAGGAAATTAAAGCAGTTTAAAAGGATAGAGCACAGACATATAAAGAGGAGAGGGAGGGGAATGGGGGAATTGGGAGAGAGAGAGGGGGGGGGAGAGACAGGGAAGTTTGGAAGAGAGTGGGGGGAGGGAAGAGAAAGAAGGGGAAGAGAGGAGGGAGGGAAAAGGTGGGTGGGGAGTGAGAGAGCGGGGAGGTAAAAGGGAAGGGGGATTGAGAGGGATGGGGAGAGAGGGGAGAACAGGGGAGTTGGGGGAGAGGGAAGAGGAGGGGAAAGAGGAGGGAAAGAGAGGAGAGAGGAGGAGGAGGTGTAAGGGAGAGAGAGGAGAGGGATAGGTAGGATTTGGGGGAGGGGGGTTGTGGAAGAGTTTTCTTTTTGATCCATCCACTGTAGTACAGTATCAACACCCCCCCCCCCCAAACCAACTCTCTCACCATGCTTCTTTTGGTCCTGTTGCTCCATAATGTGTTTCGTGTTCTCGCTCTTCCACGAGGCTTGACTCTGGATACAAAAAAGTCATTGGTTGGCAATCATTGTCAGCTTTGTGGACTGATGCGTCTCTTTCTGTGTTGACATTCCTTGGAAGGGAAGTCATATATTATATTATGAACCGTGGTGTCTGTCTGTGCATTCATTTGTCTCCCATTTATGGCAGCCGCTTCTCACACTGCATTGAAAAGCACAACATTCACTTTTGAAATGATGGGAGAACAGGCATGAGCAATGTTGATGCCAAATTTTATCACAGAACGATGATATTTTGCCCTATTTTTAGACAAATACAACCTCCGCCATCCGATGTTGCACCACCATTTTGCGATGTGTGGTCGAGATTTCCAGCCAAAAGGGAAAATCCTTTATCATTTAACAGATCATTTATTACACAAAAAACATATACGTGGAAAGAAGAGCTTGTCTCAAGAGTCCAAGCAGATCTTTGCCTTTGAGCCAGAATACATGGCCTTTTATACAATTGCAAATCGGGATGGGGTCAGAACATCACAGGGCGCTTGGCCAACCAGACTACAAGAAAGATTTGTTTGCACACAAGGTCCTTTAAGCAAAGGAGAAAACAATCTTGTGCTTAAGCAGATTGTATTGTGAAAGAATGTGTCTTCCTTCAGGGCATGTATACATAGAAAACCTTCATTTACTTTCGGCAATGATAAGCATTTCTCTCAGCATGTAGATGGAGCATCTGGTTTGCACAGCTTTTGCAGAACAATTAGAGGTCCATGACCTCTGCAGTTCGATGAGACTCCTGTTGATAAGAGGACAATGGGAAGACAGAGTTAGTGTTTGTGCAACTTTGCAATTGAATGGGGGGGGGCAGAGTTAATGAGATGAATGCCTCTGGGGATCAAACTCTCCGGTGTCACGAAGGTAATTCTCCGCAATTTGCCAACCAAGTGGAAAATATAAAATTATACTGTTACATAGTTAACTAATATACCCTATCTATTTATTTATAAAACAACCTTCAGTATGTAATGATTTATCAAGTATATTTTAGAGTAACAAAAATAACAGATGGACTAACATCCTTTTCCTTTAACTTTTTCTTTAATATTTCCTTTAACTAAACATGGACTAACAAGATCTCTTACCAGGCCCAGATGCACTTGGGCCAGTATGGGGATTATATATTCGTTATTATTGTCTTGGTTAATCAATGATCCTAAGGTTTAATATGGAAAGATATATCAGTTTATAGGGAATTAACAAGACAGAGGTATTAACAAGACGGTGAACCGAGATTATATTCCATCGATCCGTGGCCTGTCAGCATTGACTGTGCAAATTTAATGAGCTCTGACCTTGTAATTGTGAGAGACCTGATAAGCATAATTATCCCGCAGACAATTTAAGTCTATCTCAAAGCTATCTCAGTGCCTTTGCAGATGATGTTTCCTGGCAAACCATTCCTTATATGGTGATAAAGTGATCTTTCCTCTACAACAGATTTTATACTTCCATATTGTTTAAAAGTAAAAATAAAGACAAATGAGTACATAATTTGTGGACAAAGAACACATCTCAATATGAAAAATATTTGTTTCAGTGCGATTAATACAGAAACACCAGTTCTTTGCAATAGTCATGTGATCCATAGAGCTTTCTATTACCAAAATGTCCATGCTCATATTTCACAAGATTTAATTAATTATTTTTACTTCCACAGGTGGGTGGTAAAAGTAGCTCAGAGCTTTGGTTCTGAGCGAACCCAAGAGTGCAATACAATTGACCTTTTTTAAAGTCCATGAAATACTTTAAATTTATGGATCAACTTAAACCTTTCTTGTCAATGGGGACAGATACTTTTACAAGCCTTTCCCATAACTTTGGACGAGTACTCTTCCTTGTAATAGGTGAAGAGCCTGATGAAAGAAATAGAACACCAAAAAAAATCTACTTTTCATTTATTTATTGAGAAAAATGATCCAACATTCTATTTATTTGTCAGAAAAAGTATGTGAGCCTCCAGGTTAATCAATTCAATTAAGGGGGAAATTACATTCAAGTGTTTCAATCAATGGGATGAAAATCAGGAGTGAGTTTGGGTGGCCCTACCCTATATGAAAAATATAAACTTTGTTCGTCACCATCAGAGTTTACTCTTCACCACAGGTCTGTGGAAGTGTGTCATTCCCCAATCAAGAGATTTCTGAGGGCTGCAGAAAAAGAGTTGTTGATGCGCATTGGTCTGGAAAGGGTTAGAAAAACATTTCTAAAGATGTTGGGGTCCACCAATCCACTGTCGGGGAGATAATAGACAAATGGAGAAAATTCAACACCATTGTTACTCTTTCCAGGACCAATCATCAAACGAAAATCACTTCAAGAACAAGTTGTACAATAATCCAGTAGGTCACAAAGTACCTCAGGGTAACATCTAAGGATCTGCAGGCCTCTCTTGCATTGGCTGTCAGTGTTCATGAGTTCACCATCAGGAATACACTGAACAAGAATAGTGTGCAAGGGAGGATAGCATGGAGGAAACCACTGCCCTCCAAGAAGATTGCTGCCCATCTCAGGTTTGCCAAAGACCACTCGGATCATCCAGAAGGCTATTGGAAGAATGTTCTGTTGACAGATGAGTCGAAAGTGGAACTTTTTGGCTTAAATGAGAAAAACCAAACACTGCATTCCAACATAAGAACCTCATCCCAAATGTGAAGCATGGTGGTCATCATATCATGGTTTGGAGCTGCTTTGCTGCCTCCAATCACGAACAGCTTGCAATCCTTGACGGAACCATGAATTCTGAATTGTACCAGCAAATTTTAGAGGAGTATGTCAGGGCATCCGTCCGTGAGCTGAAGCTTAACAGAAAGTGGGTCATGCAGCAAGACAACTATCCTATAAACACCCAAGTAAATCTCCAACAGAATGGCTGAAGCAGAAGAGATTTTGCATTTTGGAATGGACAAATCAAAATCCAGACCTTAACCCAATTGAAATGTTGTGATAGAACCTGAAGCAAGCAGTTCATGCAAAAAAGCCAACAAATATCTCTGAGTTGAAGCAGTTCTGTAAGGAGGAATGGGCCAAACTTCCTCCAAGCCGATGTGCATGACTAATCAAGAGTTAGAGGAAACTTTTGGTTGAAGTTATTGCTGCTCAAGGGGGTGCCACCAGTGACTGAATGTAAAGGTTCACCTACTCTTTCAAACAAGGAAATTGAATGTTGGATCATTTTGCTCAATAAATAAATGAAATGGTATATATTTTTTGTGTGCAATTTGTTTAATCAGGTTCCCTTTATCTATTATTAGGACTTACTTGTAGATGAAGGTCTGATCACATTTGAGGACAAATTTATGCAGAAACACAGAAAATTCTAAAGGGTTCACAAACTTTTTCTCACCACTGTATGTCTCATGAATACGATTTGGGCTTGGCTTTCAAGAATGGTTGTTTAAACGAAATGAACATGTCTGAGGGTTTGTTCTGTTAGCAAGCAGTTTGCTTGCAAAATAGCTTCCTTCATTCAAGTATTCAAGCAAGCTTAACAACATGGCCATCTCCATGTAAACAGTGCTATTGTGGAACTTGAGCAAATGCTGTCCAGGCTGTCCTTTTCAATTTTACTCGATCCTCTTGTGACAACTTCCCCAAATGCAGTTATTACCCCATGTGAAGCAAAAACTGGGGTTAAACAATTGGCTCATGTCCGTCCGTATGTCCATCCGTCCATCCGTCTTATCAGCTTAGGAATGTCGGTTTATGCTCAAGGAACAACGAGTTAATTTAAATTGAATGTTATATTTTGAACATGAATCAGAACATGAATCGGAAGACAAACCTGCTGTTGAACAGTACTTTGTCTCTGAATTTGTCCCGATCGCACATGCTCAGAGAGGAGTGAATATTTTTACTCTATCTACCTGTCAGGTACTGGAGTGAAACAAAATTGAAAATCATTCCAAACAGGAAACCTACTGTTTTTAAGGATGTTATAAAGAATACAAACAATAGTTACGAATAACTATTGTAAGCTGTTAAATTGGGTGGTGTAATTGACACCGCATAAAACGGCAGTAAAACCTGGAATTAATGTATTCATCTACCTTTAAACCTTTTTCAACCTTTATTTAAATTGAATAATATACCTGAACACTGTGGAACACAAATCACCTTCTTAACACTTCCAAGAACTTTCAGTTTTGTAGTAATTGGAGGTGTTCTATTAAATCTCTAGTTGTGTTAGCAGTGGCTACAGAGTACAAGGAAGATGGAAAGAAAGATTTTTTAAAATGGAGAGTCAGAAGGAAGAGCCCCCCTGCCAAACTTATATCTGGATGTTTCAATAATACCAGCAGAGTACCCATGTAAATGCCTGGGCATGATGATGTCCCAGTATGTTGGCTTTGAGAGGTACTATCAGCATACCCACCCTCTGAGTGGATAGAGTTTACGCATCACTTGCTGAAAAAGTATAGTCTGCATCGGCATGTAAAGGACTTTATGAATACATAGATGGTACACACCGGATTTGCTCAGTCATCGGTGGTTTCCGGAGATAGTCAGAGATTTGAAAGTATTTTATAAATAGATTAGAAGGACACTCGGTAGAGTGCATACCTCCTCCACTCAATGCCTGATCCACAAGAACATATCGGACCAATACATTTTTCATATATCATGCTATATATATATAATTTTTGGCCCTATCTCTCAATGGTGAAGAATAATTTTTAAAAATTCGAGAAGCCAGATCCGGATCTGGATCTTCACCAAAACCTAATCAGTTCGTCCTTGTTACTCCCCCAGCCTGTCCACCAAGTTTCATCTGAATCCATGCACAATGTTTTAAGATATCCTGCACACAAACAAACAGACAAACAAATGAACAGAAAGGGGAGAAAACATCACCTCCTTCACCTTCAGTGGCAGAGGTAAAATAGTTTTTCTTGAGACAATCTTTGCTTTTATATATCTAGTAAAAAATTTACATTGTGGAATTTGTTTTGTGTTTTTTCATACGTCTTTATAAAATAATTATCGATATGTTTCCCATAATCTTGTTCGTTATCTCATGCCATTTTGCATCATATCCGCTGTTCGGCTGGTTAGATGTTCATCTAAACTTAATGAAATGACAAGTAAGTTTGCTCCCCTCGCTATTAATCATTGTTGTTTTTGCAGCAGCCTAATATAATGCATATCTTCGAGGAAGCACTGTTGCCTTGTAATTAATGTGCTCAGGTGAGGCGGCCTGCCATGCATCCTTCTAATGTCCACGGGAAATGCCAACGTGACAGTGCAGTGTTATCAGTGCGTCTTTGCATTAGAAGTTTGTGTTGGTGAATAATTCATTGTTTGATGATATTAAGTTGTTGATAGTGGTGATATCAGGACCAGTGAGTACTTGCAGCATTGTGTGACCTGCAACTGCTGTTGCTGAGATACATTGTCACCTGTTGGTGAGTTAAAGAAACGTGTTCTGATATCACCTTTATTTTCATCTAATCTGTAAAGCTGATTCCAACCACTCACTGACTCACTGATATTAATGTTTGGTACCTTACGGGTGGCGTAGAAAGCTGAAATTTTGCTTGCCAACAGACATCGAAGCTGATACATCTGGGGGGGGGGGGGGTAGGGGGAAATCACAGAACCACAAAAACCATCTAGAAATGAAAATATAAATAAATGAAAAAAAACAAATATAACAAATGCAGGTGAGCGACCCGAGACAATGGGAAAGCATGGTTCGTTAATGCTTACAATGTGCATTTCAATATTCCTCGTATGTCATTTCTACATACATTATAAACTCTAGCTTTAAACAAATTCCTTTGTAGAAATAAAGGTTTGAATGTTACTGAAGTTTAGAGCTTTGATGTTAAAGAATAACAAATTACAGTTCATGCACATTGTATTTGTTATTCAGGATGGTAAGATTGATAACATTATTAAATGACAATCTGTAATACTTTTACACGTCAATAATAATAAGCCATTATCTGGTATTTTGTTCTTAAACTATAATTGCTTTAAACTGTTAACCTAAGGGTTCTTGGATAAAAAAAATCTAGATGACTTTGCATAGCAAGGGTCCAATGGACCCAGGAACTGAAACAGTTAACTTGCAAAATATTTTGTTATTTCTATTTTTATTGTTATGCTTTTATATACAATATTTAGGCTCATGGACGATATTTGCAAAAAAAAAAAAACTTTTTTTGATCTTGTCATTTGTAGAATTTGAGATGACAAATATGAGACGACAAAACCTTACCTTTGTCAAAGGGAGGAACACGGTTGTAAATGGTTTCAAAATGGGAAAATACCAATCATAAATCACGAAACAATGTCCATGAATAAAGATGCAGCAAAGATGCAGCAAAAATGTAGCAAAGGTACAACGCTCTCAAAAGGCAGATGTAGTTCACAAATCACGTGATATTTCATTGGAAGAAAATGATTCGTAAATTCAACAATCATGTGAAGTGAAAAGAAAATACTTATCTTTGTGAAAGAAATCGAATCACTGTCTAATTTGAAAGATAATGAAATAAACACGAAGTTGAGAAAAAAACCTCAGGAAGCACATGAGAAAACAAGATGGTGAAAGCACATGGAAGTTTTCAAAATAACTTGATTACTTCCCGAATTTTTTGGGACATTTCCCCGGAGATGATGAACCTTGAATGGAATGTGTCATGTGCAAATTATGAAGGATACAATGAAAAATGAAACCATGGGCTCATTGGACCCCGAACCATGCAGTTTGGGGGTAGCGTTTTTATTAAATGTAAATCAATTATTCCATGTTGAAACTGAACGGAATTACACACACACATATATATATATATATATATATATATATATATATATATATATATATATATATCACAAAAATGTAAAAATTCGACTTAAGGGACACATGAGAGGGCATGCAGATAGACATTGAAATAAAAAAAGTTATAGCACATCAAAAAATCGGGCATGTTCGGGTTAAAGCCATGTTTTTGGCACATCCTGACAAACTGCTTTGATACATATTGTAGATTTGGTGTTTTTTGTGGATTGTTGTTTTTTTGTTCGTTTTCTTTGAACGTACTTGCCTATTTCTATGGTGGATGAATAAAGCTGTTATTCGGAACGAACACTCATCTGCATTTCTGACTTACCCCTTCACATGTATATTACAAGAACATTCTAATGATGTTTGTGTGATGTGTGTTTCAAGAGGTATAACGGGTCGAAAGGTCGACAGGTTTAAAGGGTCTAAGGTGTTAAAAAGTTCTAAGAGGTCAAAGGGATCTCTTCAGGTATTACCAGTTTTAAGTGTCTCAAGGGTATGAACAAATTTAGTAGTTAGGGTCTTCAAAGTCTTCGGAGTCTAAGGGCTCAGAAAGGGCTAAATGGTCTAAACTCTAAAGGATTTTCAAAGGTAGAAAGGGTCGAAGGTGTATAAAGGGTGTAAGGGTCTTAAAGGGTCCAAGGCATCTATAAGGGTATTGAAGGTTCGAAAGGTCTAAAGGATATGTTCCAATAGTAGGTGGAGCATCATTGGGTTTAAAGGGTAAATAACGTCTAATGGGGTCGAAAGAGATATAAAGGTCTAAGGAGTCTTCAGGTGTCAGAGGTCGAAAGGGTTGAAAGCAGTGATCTTCACTATTTTTAAGAGGGGGGGCACTTTTGCCGATAAAACATTAGTGTGAGAGCTGCCACCACTACCTGCAAGACTCCATAATGGCTGCTATTCGGCCCCACCTCCACATACTCTTCTTCGTTGTGGTTTAGTGGGCTGCAAGCATAATTGTTTGTATACTGCCATCTACTGATTTAGTTATGTTACTTTTATGCTTTGCATTGGGTCCGTACAATGAAGAAAAAAAAGTCTAAAGCATCTCAATTGGGCTTACAAGGTTTAAATGGTAATATGTTCCAATAGTCATTAGCGGTCTAAAGGGGTCCATGGGTCTATAGGGTACATTCAAATAGTAGTTAGGATCAAATGGGTTTATTGGGTCTCAAGAGGTCTGGACGTCTCGAGGGATCTGAGGGGTCTAAAGGATGTAAATTCTTCAAGGCGTCTGAAGGGTCTTAAAAGGTCTATTTCAGGGTCCAACGGGGTCTAAGCAGTCAAAAGGTTGCAAAAGTACGTTCCGATAGTACGTAATTACTCAACGTCGTCACGGTGCAAATGATATTCAAACAGTACATAATTAAGAGACATAAGTACGTTGTGTAACTTTTTCCACAGACACTGTCACACAAACACACAGACAGACAGGAATGGCTTTTTTATAGTGTAGATAGATAGATAGGTTATGAGTATACATAATAGAGGTATGCCTCTGAGCATTTCATTGTGTGTAGTATTGTTTTGAATCTGACTACAGCGGCCATTTTTGCTAACATAACATAACAACCTCTCTTAATCACTTGCTCCACTTGCCAAGCGGCTTGGTATGCGACGTGTAAGGTGGTTGATACGGAATGGCTGGCTTGGCATGGGATAGCAAGCCACTTGCACCCGAACCCCTGGTTTCGTTAAGATGAGGTAGAACTTTTCAAAGCCTACCATATGAAAATGAGGTCGAACTACTGTATTAAAATACATGGGCATGCGCAGATTTCAATGAACATGACTTTATGAGCATAAGCAGATTAGGATTCAGTTATCAGAAATTCGGAAGTGTAATTTTCCAATTGGAGGGCCAGAAAGAATTGTTATAAGCTCGGTGAGGGATGGGGGTGGGGAATTATAGGTATTATGTGCTATATGATTTAATAATTGTGTATGGAGAATGCAGATACCACTTACATATATATATATATATATATATATATATATATATTACATATATATTGGGTGGTCGCTAGACTACCGTTAGTCTCAGGTTTTCCGTCTGTCTGTATGTATGTAATGGACAGCTCTGGAGGCCAGAGGAGTCAACCGATTTTGATGAAACTTGACTGGTAGGTCATACCAGGATCTAGTTCTATGCTTTTGAGCACCGTTGCTATGGACGCCACCGTTCCTAGCAACAGGACTTTGAAATTTTTGAAAAATCAAAAAAAAATCGAAAATCAAAAATCGGCTTCCACCTTTTATGCGCACTATAATCAACCTCTTTGTCAAAAAATTTCAGCCCGATTGTCAAAAACTGTATGACTAGTATGCAATTATATAGCAACCATCCATGTCGACTACCGGCTTGTACATATATATATATATATATATATATATATATATAATATGTATGTAATGTATATATATTATATATGTATAATATATATATATATATATATATATATGTAAAAGATTGGGGCTGTTGGGATTACATATCTTTAAAGAAGAAGAAGGCATTTCAAACCAAAAGAAAAAAAACTAGATCAACTCTGCTAATTTGAGCAAAAAAAGTGAGAGCAGTCCCGGTCTCAGGGTAATGTTTCGCCGGCTTCGCAGCTGGCTTCATCAGGCACAATAAACCCAATAAACAACAGTTTGCAATGGCTGTTGTGCCTGATGAAGCCGGCTGTGAAGCTGGTGAAACGTTGCCTGACACCGGGTCTGCTCTCGCTTTTTTGCTCAAATTAGCAGAGTTGATCTAGTTTTTTTACTTTTGGTTGGAAGCACCTTCTTCTTAAAAAAAGATAATATACATATACATATTTTAGTCAATATAATTTATTTCATTGTTTTGGGAGATGAGATCATAGGATCACACATACCTCTGGGCATTAGTTTGCAATGCTCTTACAATGCTTTTATCATGGCACACTCAAATAACCAAATATGACTGTGGAGATACCTGTTCTGTTAAGCCCACCGTAGATTAGCCGAGGGTCGTCGAGACGACGCAAGACCATCTACCAACTTTTATAAACTGTTCACACTCCGCCTAATATAAGTAGCACAGAGCTTTCTGTAATATTGCCAACACTTCCTTTATTGTAGCAACTGTGCTTTTAAGCAAAGCCATTTATTCACACTTACTACATCAATTTCCCTCTACCTCCCCAGTTGCAGAAAATATGAAAGTGCTCTAAACTGAAGATAATCTCCGTCTCACTCGCTTTTCCCCTTGCTGCCCATTTTGCTACAGAAATCAAGCTGGCTGCACAACCGCCATCGTATCTTGCTCATCTATCTGCCCTTTCCCGTGCTACAGTGCCAAACTAAACTACCCAACCCAATCTCTTTCAAATTGCTAAAAATAATTAAAACACAATGACACAATAAAAAATGCTAAAACACAAGCTTCGCCCATGAAGGAATCGACCAACTAATACTCTCGTAAGAACCACATCACACTTAATAAACAAACCGTGCAGCCAAGCTGTTAGGACACAACTGCATGAACCTAAGTCAAGGCCATAACCGCATGATTTGTGACCCAACCAATCTCCGATGTCAACAGTACAACAAGGTATTCAATGCTAACATGCAGTGTGGTTTGGAAGAGTGAATACTCCCTCTGCACAGGGTTCAAACTAACAACAGTGGAGAAAACCAACGAGGCATACTCTGGTCTCATTGATTGGGGTATTCAATTGAAATTAATTAATATCCAATGAATCTGGACATTCAGAGTAATTACAAGTATCCTAACATTTCTTAAGTTTTCTCCAAAGTTTGATTCTTCTGGCAATGTTATATGAATAAGCATGTTTGAACTGATGCAGTTAGGTTGTGCATTGATAGAAGCAACCCCTGATGATCAATGGACAATAAATACGCAAATATAATAACAAGTAATTAACAAGAGTACTGTATGGTACTTGAAAAGATCGAAAATAAAAGAAGACAACGATTGTAAGTTCAAGAGAGGAAATGATTAATGCAATTTCCAACAACACTTGTAACACGCATTCGCCCTCTGGTGGCAAAAGCCAACCCATAGGATATCCAGCATTGTCATAAATCAACATAAAGGACATATAGCCAGTTGATGTGAGGAAAGATCCACTTTTTAAAGTAATTATGAGATGGAAATATATGAACATGGCAATGTCACTTGTATTATGTCTAGTTTCCAAAAGAACGTCAATCGCAACACGCCAAAATATTGGAAGAGACAGTTATCTTTCCACATCGGGCAGCAGCTAAACTGATTGAAATAATGTATTTCACCCATGATCGCAACACCAGCCAATAAATCTGACTTATTGGGCACAGAAAATAAACAGATGCTCTCGGGAAACCGAAAAGTTTCATTTGCAGGTACCCTGTCAGTATAATATATATGTGTATATATATATATATATGGGGCTGCAAAAGTAGGTATACAGTAAGGATTATACCAGTATTACCAGTTATTATAATAGTGGTGCTCGGATTCATTTAATACAAGAATTCATTAAAATTCATTAAAATCATTATTACCATTTTTAATATTTTTATATTCGTAATTTTTTCTATAATACATCTTTTATTTGCAGGTAAAGTGGAAATTTAACGATGGCTAGTAATTTAACGGACGAGGAGCGTATTACTCTACTGTATACATTACTGTATACCTACTTTTGGAGCCCCCTGTATATATATATAATATATATATATATATATATATATATATATATATATATATATATATATCTTCTTCTTCTTGTTTCGGCTGCTCCCGTTAGGGTCGCTACAGCAGATCATCCGTTATGATCCGCATAATGATTTGGCACAGGTTTTACGCTGGATGCCCTTCCTGACGCAACCCTGGTTGCCTCTTACGACACAGGAATATATATATAATATATATATATATATATATATATATATATATGTATATATGTTTTAAAGAGACAGGGTATATATGGCATTAGTATGGACTGCCAATGCCAGGAGAATGCCATACTAACGCCAGGACTTTGTATGTTGTATACATCTATATATATATATATATATATATATTATATTATATATATATATATAATAATATTAAAAAACATGCACACACACATGCATACATATGTACTGCATACAGGAAGAGAGCCGTTTGGCTGTGTTTCTGTCTGTGTGTTGTCATTTTTCACAGAGATGGCTGAACGGATCTGCATAAAACTTTCAGAGATTCATCAGTGAGGGCCACGGAGTGCTTTAGGCAAAATAAATTGAAAATAATAAAAAAAGTTGGATTTATTTTTGGAATTATATTTTTATTTTTACATTTTAAATTGCTCTGTCATGCCAAATCCTTTTTGTTTAATGCCAGTTATATTGAAATACACATTCGTATAAATAAATACAAAACAATTACCAGACATTGAAATACAAATAAACCTCTTTCGGAAACGGTCTAAGTTGGTGGCACATCTTCTTATTCTTATTCTTATTCTTTGTTTTGAACAGCACCATGTTTATAAATCTTGGACAAACTTAACCGAGAAACCTCAAAAGCACATTCAGCAGCATCCATTCGATGAATAACATCTAATTCCACTTCAAAGGTAACACGTTTACAATGCTTCTTAGCCAATAATCTCCAGGGTGTTTACCATTACCTCCTCTGCAGAAACTGATAAATGAATATAATGCACACACCAGAGGTATAAATGTAAACTATTAATACACGATACTTTTGTTGTCATGAAATACCAAAAAAAAAGGGTTTTAAATTTAAAAAAAAAACATTTGGAAAACCAAAAAATAATATTTTATATTATTATAATTAAATTTAATTTATATTTTTAATATAATATATATGAAATGCACCAGGGTGGATGATAATTGTCGGGGGGGGGGGGGGGGAGGGAACAGAACTTTGTAACCACCCTGCACAGTTCAGTACAGAACATTTCTCTATGTGCGCAGTTGCTTTTGCAATCTCTTGGTTTTGGGTCTCATAGTCATGGACACATTTGAAAGTTACAATTTCACGGGGTTTTCCAAAATCTCACGGGATTGTGAGTTCGACAAGCGACCATGACGGGCCATTTTGAGATCTCTCTAAAGTGCCTCAGCCTTTTTATCTATGTGAAAGGTAATATTAAATGATCCCCGACCCCATTCCTTAGTGGGTTTCGGGAAGTGTTTTATGCCCCCACAAAAAAAATTGACCGGGCAAACCCAGGTACCCCTACGAGTCCGACATTCAAGAAAGCTCAGTTTGTCAATTGAACTGCATGGTCACCTCAACCTGTACAGTTTTAACAGTAAATGACAAACTAAACAAAGAATCAGAACACAAACATTCACTCAACACAGATCCATGTCAAATCTTCTCCTAGTTTTGTCATTTTGGGCAATTTTGATTGCCCTGAGGTCGAGGACAGGTATGGAGGGAATTGTGGATCTCAGATTGGGGACTCCCTGAAGGATGACATTGGAGACATGGATCACTCATATGTCAAAGCTATTGAGCATGATGTTACTCAACTCACTGCTGACATCAGCATCAAGGGGTACAAGACTGAGGAGCTTAAATATTTCGAATAAGATGGGAACAAGCAGATATCACTAGATCAGTGTAAGAGCGTGCATTATTGCATGACTGGTTACAAACAGTGCATTTGTGTGGTGTTGAAGATGGTGGCAACTGGGGGGCGGGGGGAGGAGGAGGGGTACATCCTGTGTTAAATGCTTAAAGGTAGCATGCCAAAGGGCTTTGGTTAATGCGTTGAGGAAAAGGACAACATTTTTTGCATAATTTGTCAGCAGGTGGGCATTTTGTTGAAGAAGGTTGGTCATGGTTGTAAGGTTTGTCTACGTCAGGTACAGGTGTTGGTGGGGTTGCAGTTGGTGCAGTCAGCAATGGGAGTGACGTGGGTGCACACAAAGGTTGCGGGGCGGCTGAGATGATTGTTTAGTCGATGCGGGGAAAAAGTAGTTGAAGAAAGGGAAAGGTTAAAGTTATTCTGCAGTCCATAGTAATGCCAGGAGTTTGAATAATAAAATAGAAGAGCTTGAAACTAAAGTAAATAGCGAAGGGTAAGACCTAGTTGCAGGAAGTGAGACGTGGTTTATTGAGAGATCAAATTGGACAGGAATTGAAGGCTATATGATGCATCGGTGTGATGAGAAAAGGAAACTCGTCGGGGTGTGACAATCTCGGTAAAGTACAGCATTGTATTGAGAGTGACATGAAGAAGGGGGTAAATGTAGAGGATTCTGTGTGGATTGAGATTTGGATTTTAATAATAGCATGCTACTTGTAGGAAACATGTATATGGCATCTGGTATGAATGAACAGCAGGAAAGAGGGGTTCATGAATCATTAAAAACGCCTGTGGAAAGGGAAGAGTATTGACTATGGGGAATTTTAATTTGCCAGGAATAGAATGGGTTGATGAAGAGGGAAAGAGCAGACCTGAGGATGACTTTTGAGATCTCATGCAGGATATATATTTTTACGTCTTGTTTCCACCTCACTAAAGCTGAGATTTCTGAACCGCATTTGTCCTATTTTGTGTGCGTCATTTGTCAATTTGTTGCTGCTTCGTCCCATTTCAATAATTCATGTTAACTTGTTTGTTGATTTGTACGCTTTTTGTTTTTTTTTGTGTTGTCAAGACCTTAACGGCCTTTTCGAAAGACCTTAATCGGATGGGAAGTTCACTTCAACAAATCAGTCCTGGGTGTATTCCCAACTCCGTGTTACTTTGCCCCCCAAAAGTGGACTTTTTTTTTCACCCACAAAGGCCCCAAAAAGAGGACTGTGTGGTATTCCCACATTCATTTAGCCGATGTTGCTTTAGATCGACTGCAAAAAATCTGGAGGAATTCCATGTTTTATTGCCTTTTTCCCAATTATAAAAAAAAATTCCATGTTAAGGTGTTCCAAGACCTGGTGAGCTTCAGAATGTGCGGTCCAATTTTTGTTATAGTAGACAGAACATGCTGCAGGCTGAAAAACCCACAAACTTGTTCATAGTGAGATCGTATAAACTTAGGGGCAGATCTAGAGTGACGTTTGGAGGGTGAATAACTGCCAGGCCAAATGTTTCTAATTTAATAAAAAAAAAATAAATTAAAATGGACTAAATCGGTTCAGTAAACAAAACCATTTATAGTTCATCACAACAAATGTAGGTTTTACATAAAAATAGGACCACACATCCTGAAGCTCACCTGGATCAGAAGCAACAATCACATCAACCCGCCTCCTCTAGAGCATGATTATTTTTTTTAATGTCGTGAATAAACTTTACGGTGATGAAGGTTGTGGCCAAGTTTCATTGAAATTTGTGTGTAGTTTTGAGAAATCCAATAACTACTTAGGGAAACAACCCCCCCCCCACCCGCCCTTCCCCCATAGACCCCATTTATGAGTGCAGATTTTGATGTGGTCAATAGTTTTTGGTACATCACAGATATGAAGCTTGTGGCCACGTTTCATCAAAATTGTGTGTGTTGGTTCAAGCGATAATGACTGAAGTGTTTGCGGACTGAGTGACTGACTCGCTCACTCACTCACTCACCTAGGACACTGCTCGATTGCATAAGCTCATCTGACTAAGGTCTATGTAGCTAAAATTTATTACCAGGGGCCCCATTCCCCCCCCCCTCCCTCCCCCTCGATCCGCCATTGAAATAAAACTTTTTCTTTGTTGTTTACTGATTATCACTATTGTTCTCCATCACAAAGTATAAATAAATGCCAATTGCAACAAGCTGATGCCCCTAGAACGCTTATTTGCAATGTTTGTTTTCATGAGATGTATAAAACAACACATTAATTCCTGATTATCACTTTCATTCCCCATCACTGACACTTTCATTTTGCAACTTATCATTTACTGGAACAGTACCCGCCTTTCGGGCGATCTTGTTCCAAGCATGCAACGCATTCTTCTGATGCATAGCTTGATTTAGGTGGTGGAAAGGAAAATGACAGCTCTCTCTAGGAAAAAAAAACAACCCAGGTTGCGTGCATGAAGCAAACACATACCTACTGCTTATAATTCTAAACACCTCACAGCACTGGAAAGCTTGGGGACAGGAATACTGCACAGTAAATGGTGGAGACTTGTAATACCCTCTCTCACCTGGAGGTGGCGCTACATGATACACATTTACATGGAGAACTTGCGTCCCACCCCCTCACCCCAAGACCAGCGGCGAAGATACAAACACAGCTATACATTAATTGGGGTCATGCTGATTCTGTGAGGCAAGTCTGGATGTAATCGGCCCAGAACTGTAGGAGGAGTTGCCCAACAAAGAACTTCACAAACAAACAACCCACAAACAAACACACAAACACCGGTCCATTAATTATTATCAAAAGGATTTTCACTTCAACGTCTGATCTCTGGGAACATAAAACAAATTCATGGCATTATTTTTTGGCAATACGTGTGCAGATGACTAAAATTAATGCTGGGTTGTTAGCAGTAAACATAAACTTCTGGGAGCATGTGAGGCAGCGCTTTGTTGCCTATACACCACCTAAATAAAGGGAGGGTCTCTACGTATCTCTATTCCGTGAGTCCCTGCTCGTTGTCTCGGAAAATATATTTACAGCTGCACAAGTACAATTTACACTTTTCGGGGTTTTTTTTTTTTTGCAGGTTTTCAAATGTAACTGTTGAAACGGCATGTGCAAAATCAAGAAAATTATCATGCTTTTATACACACAGTTACATCAGAAATTAATTATTTTTACTTGAAATGATAGACTTCTTTATCAATTGTAAGTATTTTTAAAAAAAAACATTTGTGCATATCGCAGTAATTGAACATTGCATCCTCATTTAGAATTTTCCCATTTGAATATTCTTGTAAAGAGTTTACATCTTAAGAAGAAAGAGTATTTTGAGAAAGTAAGAGTACTTTATGATACTTCAATGTTCTCCTTCGGGAGAGCCAGAACCACAATGAGAGATGTATATTTCAGCAGTTTATTCTGCACACGTCATCAATGTGGTATTTTCTCTTTGGAAGCCTAAAATCTGATTAGCTCGATGTCTCCATTGAACACAAGGACTCCACTCATCTCTGGAAAGCCAGAATTTATTTGTTCCAGAAGTTTTTTTTTTTAAACTTCCGAAGCAGACCCACGAGAAACGTGTTTCACTTTGACTCCCAAGCTGTCAGGAACGGCTGTCTGCGCAATTTCAAACATCATTTTTCTCATTAGCTCTTTCCTTCCCAGCCAGCATCATTTCCAAAAAGCTTGCTTTTCCCTAAAAGCCTGGCATTAGGAAAAGGAATGGCAGGAGGACTTTAAGGCAATAAAGTTGTGACCTTCTTGACATGTACAATATAGCAGCAAAACTATGAGAGACACTAGACAGTGCCAAACAGGCAAGAGCCTGTCTGAAGATAGATGGCAGTACAAAGTGTCAGCTGCAAGACTTCCGACAAACCCCGACTCCCATCCATATTCCCCTGTGGGAGAGAGGGGTGTGATCCTTTAGAGCGCCTATGTAAAATGTTTCCACATCTGGAAACCTGAAGAAAAAAAAAAGACACTAAAACCAAAATGCCAAAATTGTTGAAAAAAAAACCCAAAAGGATTTGGTTGGAGGGAATGAGAATAGCTGAGCAGAATATCATTAAATTGTCAGGATGAGAGGAAATGCAATGACCTTCAATACGGATCTACAAATTGGAATGGGATGTATTAGCATGTGACGGATACGTGCAGTGGAATAAAGGTGTATTGAAATAATAAGCTTTGATTTGTGTTCCAAATCTATGAGGGAGGGAGGAAGGAGGAGGAGGGGGGGGCGGGGCGGTGAACAGAAATACAATGTTTGCACCAGACACCCAATAATTATACAACAGCATGTATGCATTTCATTAGACAAAACAAATAAATACTAAAACGGAGTTTGGGAGAGCACATACCTCCATCAGGCTGAACATTTTACATTTTGTAGCCCACTGTTAGGCCGGATATGCATCCGAACCTTAACGTAAATCTAATAGACTTGTTCGGGTCACATATCCAACTCATCAACCAAGTTTTCTTATGATCCATCCATAACTTTTTGAAGCATCATACTTATTTCAGGTTTTGGCCTCATCTCTCAATGGTGAAGAATCACTGAAAAAAAACTAGAACGACACTCGGTAGAGCACATACCTCCGCCAGGCTGAACAGTTTACATTTTGTATCCCACTGAAAGGCTGGATCTCGATGTGGACCTGAACCAAGATCAAATCAGCTTGTTGTTCTCGTCCAACCAACTCATCCACCAAGTTTTGTCATCAGCCATCTGCGACTTTTTGAGCTATCATGTTATATTTAGTTTTTAGTGCCACCTCTCACTGGTGAAGAATCTCTTGAAAAATTACAAAAATGCTCACATGCAGATCCGGATTCGGATCTTCACCAAAATCGAATCAATTTGTCCTTGTCGCACACATAACCTGTCCAGCAAGTTTCACCCAAATCCGTCAACAACCTTTTGAGATCTCCTGCTCATAGACAGATAGGGGTGAAAACACAACCTCCTTCCACCTTCGGTGGCAGATGTAATTGGAGCATCCAGATCCAGATCTTCATCAAAGTCCAGACAATTGGTCCTTGTCACACACTGAACTGTCCACTAAGTTTTGCCCGAATGCACCCATAATTGTTTGAGATATACTGCTTGCAAACAGACCTACGGGTGAATACATAACCTCCGTCCACCTCTGGTGGCAGGGGTATTAATATTAAAGAGCATAGCATCCTTAATGTAATTCACAGAACGGTGTTTGTGTGTTTGTCGTGCGACTCCTCCTGCAGTTCTGGGTCGATTACATCCAGACTTGCTACATAGGATCAGCGTGACCACAATTAATGTTTTGGGGCGTTTTATCTTTGCCAGTGGTCTTGCGGGGGTTGGGTGGGGGTGGTGGAGGGACGCAAATTCTCTATGTAAATGTGTATCGTGTGATGTCGCCTCCAGGTGGGGGAGAGTATTACAAGTCACAATTTACAGTCCAGTATTCCTGTCCCCACTTTTTCCAGTGCAGTGAGATGTTTTTAATTACAATCAGTAGATACTTTTTTGCTTCAGGCACGTAACCTGGGTTATGTTTTAATGTTTTGGGGAGCGATTGAAGCAGCCGTCAGTTGCCTATATACCGCCCAAATAAAGGTATGTGTCAGAAGAACGCGTTGCATGCTTGGAACAAAGGAGCAAGATTGTCCATGGGCTGGGTACTATATGCTACTTATACAAAAGAGAAATAATACATGGGTGATCAAAAATTTGTAAAAAATAATATATTTTTTATTTCTCCAGCATCCTACGATAAATTTGCAATTGTTCACTGGCTTTGGCACGAAAAATTTTTTTATTACAGGCCTTAGGCATCAATAAATGATACACATATATCGAACAAACAGTTTCAAATGAAGTAACTCGCCGCCATTAGAGCATTTAAAGTGCATCAGATGTGGCAATTAACGTGAATTGTTGCTCCCAGCTTTCCGGCTCGATGACAGAAGATGGCATTTACATTTTTGCCGCCTCCATACCTACTCTGTTTAGAATCCCGTGCGGGCATGGTCAACTTGCTCGTAGAAGTAAGTAATTAGAGTTACAGTGATTAAAAATTTGTTATTTAAATGTACCTGTCGTAAATGTTCTCATTGGAGCACATAACTTTGAGTGCTGACATGCTTGTTGAAATCCAATACACCTTATGGCTGTAGATGTCGTTTTCTGGCTCTCCTGAAAGTGGACACACTTATTGCAGGCTTTGTGGAAGTGTGAGATTTGTCACCATTGAAAGACATATTTTAAGTGTTTGACCAGCTTCTGATTTTCCATATATACTCGTATGTCCCATAAAATTAGCCGACTTCAGCTTCTGCAGCAAAACTGCCTTCCAGGGTTGGAATGCAGCATGGATCTGAAAATTTTACCTTCTCAACAGGAAGGTGTGTGGATAATTTGGCGCAGATATATGTAGCTTGCTAAAAATATGGAACCTTGCGTCATTCATCTCCTCAACCCTGGGAGAAAAAAAGCATATATTACGCAAACCAACTCTTCTATAGAACTGCTGACATCAACAGTTCCTGAGCTTGATCACCAAGTTTTCCAATGGCTTAGTGTGTAGTCGTCATGTTTTACCATCAGCTGATAAGGCTTCACTTTGATTTTACATATGAAAGCTGCTGTGAAATCACAGCCATCGAGGGCATGGAAACTTGGAAAGGCATAACATACTCGTATATCTTGCCCGAGTTATCCAACCAGTCTGGTTATGTTAATTAATCATTGTGAGTTTGATGAGCTGAAACCTACATCTATCCACAAAGATGCCCCTACATGTTTCTGCATGGTGCAGCAGGAAGGATGGAAATGTCAGTGTCATTACAACAGACAACCAGGTGTGGTCGTTCTTGTGTTAGTTGTGCAATGTAGTTGACATGGAATACGACTCAAGTGTTAGCCTCTTCCTGAACATGCCAATTCTTCGAGAATGCTTCAGACAACCTGTCCGTTCTCAACGTCATACTTATGATACTGTTCTCCAGTAGCGAAAAAGAAAGTGTGATCTCGTGGTACTGAAGCCCATTCATCATTGAGGAATTTCATCAACGTTGTTTTGAATGAAGATAATACTTGTGCACAATTTAAATCACCTGGTCGTTGCTGGGATGGTCCAGCGATTGCGTATGCTGCACATGTATCACCATGTGCATCTCGTTCCTGTGTTTTCACAGAAGGTCCATCACCATTTGTGTCTCACACAATATGCACTGCTGGTGCAACAGTACAAGCGTGTTGAAGGATTGATTTGGTAATACCACCACACATTTTAGGAAGGTTTGGGATGGTATGCAAGAACAACATGGCATCAATGAGATGTGCATCAATATTGACTGGTCTTTCAGCAACTGCATTCACCAAAAGTTTTCTCATGAGTGTGGCCTTGTCAGATTTGTTCATTGAACTATTACTATAGGCAAGTGACAGTGGAACGGTGGTTAATGGATACGGCATGAATTTATTGAAATCCATTTTCTGTGATGCAGCAAGGAAAAAAAAAAGTCTTCCAAAAATCTTCACTTTGTGGCGTCTGGTTGAACTTTGAAGAACTGTGAACTTTGAAAAAGTGAAATGACTTTTTCAGGCTTTGGTTGAACTTTGAAAAAGTGAAGAACTTTGCATCATGAGCAAAGTTCTCCACGTTGTGGTGTTTGGTTCCTCAAAATGCCTCAAATAATCCTGGCATCCTTGAACAAACAGCTCATGCCACAGTGATCCCAAGTTTGGTAGGTAAGTAGTTGTGATCTATATCAGTATAGTTAAGCCAAAATTTGGCCGTGACACTTGATCTGTTCTTGTGGATTCACAGAATTGTTCATAGCTACTCATAACTCCGGTGAATACCTCTGATGCACAGCTCATTGTGTCTGTAGAGGGATTCTCACTCGATACACAACTTTCAAAATGCAAGGAAAATCCCCCAAAAAATCGTTACATATTTCATACTTCTCCCAATGGTGATTGCAGATACAAAGTTTCATTTAAAAATGTGCCCAAAAAGCATATTTCAGAATTTGACCTTTTGGCCCCATACCAGGGGACAGGGCCAAAAACAACACTGCTGTTGTTAAAAAAAAATTGTACATAGTCGAGGCTCATGGAAGAGCTAGTACTAGTACACAGAACAGATCAGGACACAACAGGACAAGAGGAACAGTAGAGTGAGGGTGGAAGGAGGATGGGGGGAAGCCTCGATGGAGACAGACTTGGACAAAGAATGGGTGTGGGGAGGAATGGGGGGCAGGAGAGGATGCATGAGGTGGACAAGATGGATACAGAAGGAAACTCTGAGGAGGGAAAACTTGAAACTTAGAAGGAGGAAGGATTGGGGTGGCGTTAACAAGGGTGGAAAAGATCCTGGTTTTGGACTGGGGGTGATCTTCAGCTACCCTGAAGACCTGGAGGGAAGAATGAGATTGAAGAGAAAGTGTAAGTTGGTTCCACAGGTGGGAAAAAGAGGAACGAATGAGTGGAGGTGAGCAGTGATCCTGGATTTAGGTAGTTTCTTCAGAAGGGGGTTGATGTTGGGCTGTGTGTGTGTGTGTGTGTGTGTGTGTGTGTGTGTGTGTGTGTGTGTGTAATGTGTGTGCAGAAGTATATGTCTAATATGTCACCTAGAATTTGTGTGTGATCACATATCAACATGTGTGCATATAATACATCATGTACAGCACTGGATTAATACTGACACTGGACCCATAATACTGACATAACACTGGATTAATACTGATATAACACACATCGGACCCACACGAAGCACACAGGATCATGAATTCTGATTTTAACAGGGTTTATTCCCACCACAAATAACAGAGAAAATGAAAACACGACAGAGGGATGAAGGGGAGGGGGGGGTTGCGGATGGGGGAGGGGAGAGGGGAACACAGATTCACAATAAGTAAATAATTCTTCACAATGGAACTCAGGAAAACAAAGGCATCTCACACTAGACTTGAGCACAGGCACAGATGGGGAGGGGAAGAACCAAGTGAGGCCTTCTTTACTGGTGGGCATCGATGGAGGAAGCGACTAAGCAGTCCACAAAACAGGCAGGCAGGCGACGAACAGGCACGTGAGCAGGAGAGATGAGAAGACCACAGAGATGAGCAGGAGGCGAACAACAGCATAAGTGATCCAAAACCAGTCCTTCGCAAGAGCGTGAAAAAATCCCAAGACATAGAAACAACTCCCTTCAGAAGACAACAAAACTCCTCTCCTCGGGAGGCAATGAAATTCCTCCCTTCACTCTCCTCGAAGATGCCCCTCCTCAAACTCCTCATTCTCTTTCTTTCCCAAGGCCTCATCGGTGTCTCACCCAGGGTGTGCAGAAGGTTTTCCATACAGGTCCTTCACGGTAAACCCTGGCTATTTATTGAACAATGCATTACTCTTCATATTATACACCTTTAAACAGGATAATTCTGAAGCTAACATTTCCCTACTTACTGTAATACATCGAAATGGCTAAACTACCTGAACACAGAGCATACGAAGCCATACATTTCTGTTCTTACGAGATTCCTAGCTCCCCCTACAAACTAACACATTCCCTCGTCCCCCTCCCCTCCCGGAACTGCAGGGGCAACAGCTCCAGCTTTAAGGCTTACAGACTCACACCTAATTAACCTCACCAAAATAAATCAGGAGGGGTTGTGGGAAGTGAGCCGGAGCTAACTTACCTGTTCTCCTTCTCATACTAATCTCTTAGTTGCAAATAAAATGCATTTCTTATGGAGAAAATTCTAGATACCAAATCTTCCAAATTTTGATCCCCACCCTTCCAGTGTCTCCTCCAGGTGTTCCGATGGTGTGGAGAAAAACTGGCAAAACACAAAAACTACCTTAACCACAATTTAACTTCACTAATACTGACACTGGACGAATGGCCTGAACTGGCTTTTTACCCCCTTGTACTATGTTAAATTAATGGTGGCTTTGCACCCATCTACTTCACCACGACTCCCAGTGGATGTCATCTGCACCAGCTGTCAGCTACCCAACTTAAAATCTGCCAAACCATTTTCATTGACTACCTGGCCTCTATAGCACATTTCTAGCCACACAGGACTGAGTAAACCATTCCTCTGAAACAACAACTATAATTCCCTGAAAGGTCATGGAATCTCAATTACCTGCAGGTGTGGCCTCAACTCAGCAACGGGGAGGTCCTAAACTGTGGTGGTGGAGGGGGAGCAGTGTGTGTGCGTGTGTGTGCGTGTGTGTGTGTTCTCACCCCCAACACAACTGCTCTCTTCGCTGCACAACCCTGCACGAGAGGGGCACCCATTGGCCTTCCATGGTTGCACGGGTTTCTCCGCCCATTTTCCAACCGAACCGGCCCTCCTTCTGGCGGGTTTCCCTGGGGGGGGGGGGGGGAGCAGGGCAGAGCTCCCTGGTCCTCGCTCTCCCTGAGAGCCTGATCCACCATCGGACACGTACCACTTCCCCACCCACAACCTTACACACAATTATCCCTCCACAGCTGACATTCATTTCTAACTACACTTGCAGTACATGCTGAAGTAAGGTTCCTACCTGCCATGGCCTGTATACATGCTATTCATCGTTACACAAACAGCACAACCACCAGTGGAAATTATTTTACTGCACATCCACAAATTTTAACCCTTTCCACCCGGTCCACATGCTCGGCTCTCATGGCAACTCTTGCCCGTACCCAATACCTATTCCCCAACTCACCTACATCCTCCCAAAAGCAAAGCATGGTGAGTCATGACAACAGGGAAAGGTAAATTTAACACTTTACAACAAATCCAATCACCACTGGGGAGCCGTTTAAAACCAGCAGCACCTACCACAGCCAATCTTCTCATTATAAGCTACGCCAATTAAAAGCCAGGGCTTTCTTCCCAAAGTAATCCATGAATCATGGTGGAATACCTGTAGAAAGCCATGTGGGCCTCACCGGGACTTTACCGACCACTCCATAACTTTCCACAGATGCTCCAGTGGTTGTCCGGTTGGCTGTACTTGTGTGAGGGCTGAGATAGAGATTTCAGCTTTTTCTTTTCGTATCCTCCTTGATATCTCTCTGTATTGAGTGCAGCCTGTGGCTGCTGGTTGCATCATTGGTTGGGATGCAGCTACGCTGCTGATGCAATGTCCCCCTTACCAGTACACTGGTACTCATTTTGCTGACCTCGGAAGGATTTCAGGCTGCGTCAAACCTCCTGGTGTATTAATTCAGTGGCCCAACAGGGCTTGAACTCAGGACCAAAGGATCCCAAACCGCCACCCTAACCACTAAGCCAACACCAGGCTATATCCTCCTTGATTAAAGATTGCTTATTGCTTGTATTTAGTTAAACTTTGTCTCCATTGTTGTTCTGATGCTTCTTCGTGATTCAATATATAATCTTGAATTTTCTTAAGACACAGTGCAGAGAGATTACTTCCTCATTTCCACGGCACAACTGTGCTCTTCAAGGCACTTCCCAATTTTACAGAACCGAAGGAGGGATGGTGAAATTCCCTTTCTCTCGTGCTTGAAGAGATAAAGTGAATATACTGTGTTTGAAATACTGATGTCTTGTAAAAGTTCCACTATAGGGACCCTGCTGATAGTCTAAACCAGAGAAAGACTTCCATATATGGTGCTTCTCCGGACCCACATCCTTATCGGCTAAACTATGAGATGTGCTCTGTGCAAGACCACATTGAGCCACTAACCATGAAATGTGCTACACTCAGGAATACCGCAAACTGTGTCTTCCTCAAGAGTACTTCACTAAAAAGAATATAAAACCAGGGGTGACTGAAGATAGATAGAGCATTCTATTCGGCTTGTGCACAGGTTGAACTAGCTTGTGTTTGACTTGTTAATTAGTTTGGTTGATTATTTTGTTTAATTTATTCTTTGTTTGATGCTTTGTTTCAGTGATGCTTTGTTTAAGTGATTCTTTGTTTAAGTTGATTGATTGATGATCAAAGAGAAATTATAGACATGTTCTTGACTTCTTGCGTTTGTGTTTGAAGGTACATTATCTTTGCTGTGATAAGTCATTATATTTGTTGATGATAGTTTCTCTCCTAATTATAGCATTGTAATTCAAGGTCCGGGGTTTGAGCCCTGACACTTGTCCCCAGTCCATGTAGTTCAACTCGCATCCATAACCCAGCCCAGCCCAGCATGGCAAGTCTTAACATGCTGGCTGTCCCAGAACCTCAGGGAGAGGCTGCTAGGCCACATGCCTGGGTGGTCACCTCCTCAGGTCCTTACTGGCACACAGTGGTGCTGACACCAAAGCACGGACCACAACACCTCCCCCTAGTGGTCTTTAAGGTACACCATGACAGGTACCCAGAAGGAAACACCACAGACCCCGAGGTTTTAACACCTCTCCAGGATCCGGCGACTCCACCGGCCCGAGACACTCGCTTTGACGGTGCCCCGATGGACAGTGGATGCCACACTTCAACAGACTCCCCATGGGGCCCGGGTTGTACCACTCAACCCATGGTCAGACCCCATGCCCAAATTGTGCAATTGCAGCTCCACAGCTGCCTGGCTCAGCCCATGCTCCCTTGGGGGAATTTCCCATGAGGCCAGCCCCATTAACCTCACCTGGTCCAAATTCTACAGCCCGGGGACCAACTCCCACCAAGGCTGCTTTAAAATAAATTTTAAAACGTGAGCCTCATGTGTCCAAATGCAGATGCACGCTTTGGCCCCATTAATACCGGGCCTTTCTGCCCCTCCCTGCAACCACTGCTGGCTTTGAGCCTGCCACTTGCACAACCTTTCTCCATTGTCATGAACTGGCTGCTGCTCATGACTCACAGCTCCTACCTCTGCGTTCGCAGCACAAAAAATTTCAACTCCAATGGGAGCTCAAACTGACACAGGCCCACATTAGCCTGTCTCTTTCTCAATGCCCTACCGCTACACTTTGTCCTTCGTATCTGTGGTCGCTAACGCATCCCGCTCGTGGTAGGTCAACGACCCCAGGTGCAGAGTCAATCCCGACAGGGTCCGTTTCAAACACCCCAGGACCCAGCATGACTACCACCGACACCAACTCACATACCTCGACGGGCATAGCCTCACTCATCAGCGTAGGCTCGGACCTGCTTATTGATGGTCTGACCTCGCTCCCACCCTGAGCAGACTCACCCATCACCCCACACTTCGCAAGTCCGAACACCTGGTTAACCGGCTCAGGTTTGGCTACCTGCACAGACATGAGAGCTGGCATCGGGTCGCACACTGTTGGTCGGCAGTGCATCAGAAGAACCCCTGAAGGTCTAACCACACGCTCATGAGCGCCGAACCCAAACCATGGAGGTTGCTTCGCACACCACGGAGGTTAACCCATTCCCCTTTAATCTCTCTCTGTCTTTCTGTCTCTCTGTTCTTCTGTCTGTTCTTCTGTCTCTTCTGTCTCTTCTGTCTCTTCTGTCTCTTCTGTCTCTTCTGTCTCTCTCTGTCTCTCTCTCTCGTCTCTCTCTCTCTCGTCTCTCTCTCTCTCTCCTCTCTCTCTCTCTCTCTCTTCTCTCATCATGTGGACGGTCTTTTCCCCCACACATCTGCGACATCCACCTTGGTGTGATGCTCCTCCAGGCCATTATTATTCACCAAACATGTCCCCGTGGAATTTTCCTTTCCCTTTTAATCTGTGCCCCGCCTGTGCCCCAAAAAAATGTCATTGTTACCTCCGCCACCGAAGGTGAAGGAGGTTATGTTTTCATCCCTTTCTGTCTGTTTGTTTGTTTGTGCAGAAGATATCTCAAAAAGTTGTGGATGGATCCGGATGAAATTTGTGGACAGGTTTGTTGTGTGATAAGGACAAACTGATTAGATTTTGGTGAAGATCCGGATCCGGATCTGGATACGAGAATTATTTAATAAAGTGATTCTTCACCATTGAGAGATGGGGCCAAAAACGACATCGTACTGGATTCCATGATATTTCACAAATGTTTTGGGCCCGAAATGTTCTCGTGGATCAGACATTACGTGGCGGAGGTGTGCGCTCTTCCGAGTGCCCTTCTTGTTTTTATTCATCTTGTTCTCTCATTTGGTCACCAATTTTATTCATTTTCCCCTCCATTCGTGTTCCTTGTTGTCTCATTTTGATTTTTTGTTCTTTCATTTGTTCATTATTTTTATCCATTTGTGCCATTAATATAATTAATTGACACATGGCCTGGGGGGACATCGTGCCCCTTCCTGACGAGAGCGCTTTACGACATGACGTAAATGGCGCCTGGGAAAACTCCTGCTCTCACTCTCGTCGACCCATTCTTACCCTTGCCTCCTCATTGGGCCCCACCCTCGACTCACCTCTTTCATCCTCGCTGCCCC
>CM068953.1:111990990-112012792 GCA_035128595.1 Eptatretus atami | reverse complement strand
GCGCCAGCTGCCCTCCCCTCGCTTCTCTCGAATCTGGCCGTGGAAACCAGGCGAGCCCCTTGTTGGTTTTGTTTGAAATAAAAAATAGAAAAAGAAGAACGCCTAACTCAAAGCGTCGCAGCCCGAATGAATCACATTAATTCCCTCTAAACAACGGGTTTGGGGCTAACTACACATGTACTTAGAAGATACCTCACCTACGGGACCTGAATGGTGTAATGCGAATTTCCACAGCCGTAACAATATTTAATATCATAATTAGTCATAATTTATATCAACTATTTCTAAAGTGGGGTTTGGAGTTGGCATTCTAAATATGCAGATTATGCAGAGCTTGGACATAAGGCACAGAGCAGAGAGGGGTGATCAGATTCAGGAAAGTCGAGATCAGATACTGCACCAGCCAAAGTGGCTTAATGGTTAGAACAGCTGCACTGAGTCTGGGAGTTGATTGATGTAGTTGATGTAGTCTGGGAGTTGATTGATGATTGAACAGTTGATGGTCTGGGAGGTTGTCAATTATACTTTCTCAAGGTTTTAATTATTGAAGCTTAACCGAGCCAGTTTTGGCTTTAGTCCAGTGGCTTAGCTTCAAATTTTGCGGAGATCGTTACATACCAGATCAAAGCACCTTACTCGGTACAGTTTTTAGTTCGGCCAAATGAAACATTCTACAGGAACGTGCCCGACTTGACTCCTGGATTGAGGTTTCCAAGATGATCCTGTTATCAAAATTCACCTTTTTCACCATAATTTTGAAACGAAAGGAGTTATGGGGGTACAACCAGTGTCTATACCCACTATTTCAAGGGAGATTATCCCGATGATTTCAAAAGCCAGGAGGAGGGCCTCTCTTGTGCCTTGAAGGTTTGCTGTGTGGAGAAACCTTCAAGGCACAGGTGAACAAGCTCTGTGTGACAATCACGTCAATGGCTAATCCCTTTATCGAGGTAACAAAGTAAGTAATGCCACTTGATAGTCATGTCTCTGTGGAACAAGTTGCGGTAGACAACTTCCGCAACATGGAAAAGCTTGGAAAAGAAAAGTGCAACGAGTATCTCAAGCTTGTTCGAGTCAAACATAAAAGGTCCATTCATGAGCTGATCAAAAGGAATACCATCTTCATCTTTAAACAGCACTGAAAGGCAGTTGTCCTGAAACAACTTGCCTTTGCCTCATGGAAAGCAAACCCTACTGAGGGTAATCTCAGTTCTTTCCATAAAGCTCGGAACAAGTGTGTATCTACCCTCAGGAGAGGCAGAAAACAACATCTTTCTCATCTCAACTCTGAACTCTCAAACCTCTCTCCCTCCTCTAATTCCAGGTGGTGGCCAATCAAATCTGTTTCTGGTGTATGCTCCCCCTCCATCCCCTCCCTTACCTCAAATGGCCGCACTGCTGATACCGCAAGTGAAAAATCTGAATGCCTAAACTCGGTGTTTGCAGCTAAATCTTGTGTCCAAAACCAATCACTTCTCACCCACTTACCCAGCGCACCCACTTGTCTGGCTCATGTTGTCCTTTTCTCTCCTGACGGGAAGCTTGCTTTCAAACCTCGACTCAGATTCTGCAACCGGTCCAGATGGCATCAGCCAACGTATCCTAAAAACCTGCTCCTCTGCTCTTGCTCACACTCTCTGTTCTATTCAACCTCTCATTTGCTCAAGGTCATCTGCCATCTGCTTGGAAATGAGCAAACATTACCGCCCTGCATAAAAGAGGTGCAAAAGCAGATCCCTGCAACTACAGACCAATCAGCCATCTCCCAATCATCAGCAAGGTTATGGAATCCATTCATCGCTTCAGACATTAAATCCTTCCTCTTCTCCAATCATCTGATTTCCGATCATCAATTTGGTTTCAGAACAGGTCACTCTATGCTGGATATGCTTCTTATACTCTTCCAACAATGGATGAAGGTACTCAATGCCAGACATGAAAATCATAGCCATTTCCAGGGTGCCTCAAGGTCTGCCAACAACCCCCTTCTGGATAAACTACCAAAATCACGAATCACTGCTCACATTCACTCTTTCATTCCTCTTTTTTCCCGCCTTTGGAATAAACTCCCACACTCCCTTCAATCCCATTCTTCCCTCCAGGCCTTCAAAACAGCAGTTCACCACCACCTCTGATCTTCCCCCATCCAAAACCTCGATCTTTTCTCCCCCGTTAATCACCCCAAACCCACCTCCCTTCAATTCCCTGCTTTCCTTCTGAAGTACCTGTAATGTCATCTTGTACACCCCGTGTTCCCCGCCCCATCCTCTCCCTTCCACAGATCTCCTAGTGTCTCTGTCCCCACTGTTTTGTCCTTCCCTCTCTCACTCTTTCTTGTTTCATGATCCTCTTGTGTGCCATTTGTTGTTAGCTCTCGTACGAGCCGCCGACAAATGTATACAAAAAAAAATACAAGCCCACTGTAAGAAGTAAATCAAAGACCAAGCAACAAATGGAAGACATTAAGAGGAACTACAATCGCTTTAGCCAGTTGTTCATCTCCCGGTAAGTGCGCGATGGAAACCTGGAAGAGTTCTTTATGCATGAAAACCACTCATGGCCTCCATCTATGAGTGATCGTGGAAAACTTCGATTACCAAGTTGCAAGTCCCAACTACTGAATCTCTTGGACTGTGAGAAGCCAGAAGCTCCATCCAACTTTCATGCCAAAGTATTTGATGGTCCATCAGTGGTACATTCACTTCTAAGAGGAGATGCTTCACCATTTGGCCAGCACACATAGGAGAATTTCAGTCTCTGGACCAATCGTCAACTTCAGAACTGTAAATGAATTGATGTGGTACGGGATGTGAACAAGAATGACAGGCCGAAGGAGGCCACCCATGAGAAAAGAGGAAAGAGAGTGCAGAGAAAAGTTTCTTCACAGCCAAAACTGCAAAATGACTTTGGCCAAATGACCCAACTAACAAAGAAGAGTTGTTTGCCCTACTGACAGAAGATGTAGCTGTCACTGACTATCCACAAGATAAAGTCGTCCATATTACCTCTGGCCAATCAGTTGTGACAAAGGGCAGTAGTGAGCAGATGCCACATTCTAACCACGAGGAAGCAGACACAAGAATGTGTCTTGATGTTGCAGATGCTGCGCAAAAGGGACCAAGGGTTATTTTGTTCGGAACAGTAGACACAGCTGTTGTGGTCATTCTTATTGACATATATTCCAAATGACAAGGCTGCACCCCAGTATTCAGCTCTGGGTAGCATTTGGCAAGGGAAAGAACTTTCGTTACTTCCATATCAATTCCATCTGTCCCAAACTCGGGGAAGAAAGGTGCTGTGCCCTTCCATTTTTTCATGCCAGTACTGGGTCAGATATGACCTCTCAGTTTTTATGTATGGCAAATAAATCATGCTGGGAAGCTTGGAAGTCATTTCCACCAGTGACAGAGGCATTCATGTATCCTACCGTCAACCCTTTTGAGCTGTTACGTGCTGCCTCCAGATCTCGAGATGTGTGCCTCTTGAGTACCCCGAGGGGGAGCATGGCAGACAATAAAAAAACGATAACTTTAAACTTTTCAATCGATTGACAACCAGGTGAACCAGCGACATACCAACAGAAGGAATTTTAAAATGCATTTTATCTATCAGTAAGAATGCAATCACAATTCATCAGTAACTGTAAACCTCCACACAGGAAAGTACAAGTCAAGGTCAGTGCTTATTCAAAGTAAAGTTACACACATATATTTCAATGCAGTTTCCAAATCCTTCAACAATTCTTGACAAAGGCAACTTTACATTCTCATGTTAAAACACCCCCTTTTACCCGGATTCATGCCGTGAACCAACGTTAACATTTTGTAAGTGTCGGAATGTGCAATTAAACCTCTTGCCGCGTCAAACAATGATGCTGATCTGTGAACCTTTTGCCATGTGTAGTTTTGCCATGTAGATGAAACAAATATGAATGTGGATGGTCGTGCAGAAACGAACCTCGCAGATTAGCGGTCAGATGTGAGTGTAGAGCGTGTGAGCCCCGCAGAGATGGTCCTCTTGTATGGATCTCACCACGTTTCGAGCCGAACCACGAGAAGGTTCGAGGTGTTTGGAGGGACGACCTTGGCACATGCTGTGCTGGCCCTTCGTGAGCACAACCGATCAGCTAGCAAGAGTGAAACCGTATACCAGGTCAGTGGTCACCGTGTGCTCAGTGCAAAAGCTCACGAGACCGTCGCTGCCTGTCACCAACTGTGCCCAGCACTCTACCGTTCTAAATCTCCATACGCTGCTAGAGCTGGACCTCCGTGTCACCTATAAGATCACCACCGAATCGTATCTGCTTCTCCTTCCTTCGATCTCTCCTTCGAGCTATTCTCACCTTCTTTCTTTCCTTCTTGCCTTCCCCCGATTGCTCCTTGCCTCACATTTTTATGGCAAACTTGCAAGGTCAATCTCATAGCAAGGCGGCACTGTCTGAATCCAAAGATTGACCACAGCTTAACCATAGGTTGAGAGCATCGGTTTTAACCACAAAACTTTCAGCAACTGTTCACACCATGTAATGCCCCGGTTGACACAAGCACTCAACCTCAACACCGGTCATCTTCAAAGGTATGTTGACCATCCGTCTCGATGTCCTTTGCTCATGACGCATACCGATGTCTGTGCGCGAATCCTTTGTCCCACTTTATATCTTATTTCATTACTTCACTGAAACTCGAGTTGCTTTTTGTCCTCAAATTATCAGAATCATGTCTTTAACACAAAATTTAACATTTCCAATCATATAGGATTTATATCAGATTTAATAATCTGCAACAGAGCCAATGAGTGTCAATTTGCGATACTTCATACTCATAGAGAACTTTACATGCACTTTTTATGATAGCTCGCCATGCTCAGGTAATGTAAATTACCTACGAAGGGAATTGTTTCCATGAAAGATTGCAATGATGCAAAACCTGCCACGAACACAGGCTTCTTTGATTGAACATACGGATTGAACTATTTATCAGGCTAGAATCTGGCTGAGGTGCATGAAAGCTGAGCAGAACTTGCCTCATCCAGAGAAATTTGGTTGGATATAAAAAGGACAACCAATGGCAACCTCTTTGGACCACATTACCAGATGCCTCAAAAACTTGTCCGCAACTGATCAAGTGTGGATGCAAGGCCGAACCTATGTGTACAAGAAGATATGTTTGTAGAAGTACAGGATTCAAGCGCACAGCACGGTGCCAATGTATAGGACTTTGCAATGACTGAAATGTTGAGAAGTTATGACAGTGAAAGTGCTGATTCAAACATACAAGAAACATTACATACTTCAGGGCATTGAATTAGAAAGTTGAGACACATGCGTCATCTCTTCCTTGAAATTTGAGGGCACTTATTGAGTACCCTCACCATTATTTGAGGGTACACCATTGCAGTACTTAAACAGTGTGATTGTTCAGTAATTGCTTGCAATATTTTCCTGAATGAGCTCATGGGGGATCATAATTACAATAACAACATAATGCTCTTAAAGAACGACCCTGAAATTGTGGTCATAGAGATTCGTTTCATCTCTATATGCCCTGTAGTTTAAAAGTTACAGCAAAAGGTGATTTTGATAATGTTGGTGGTAGCCCCTTCCCCTCCCATGAATATGGTCAAATATGAGATTATTCATCATAGCACCAGTATCAGCACAAAGCATGACCTTGACATAGTGGGTGTAGACACTGGTTGCACCTCCAAAAGTCCTTTAGTTTCAAAATTAAGGTGAAAAAGGTGATTTTTGATGGCAGCAATGGCCATCTTGGAAAACCCAAATCCAGGTGTCATAGGTCGAACACCTCCTCCTCAGATAATGTTTTTTTTATATAACCTAACTGACAACTGCACCAAATTTTGTGCTTTGGTCCAGCATGGAACAATTTTTTTTTCTAAGCCACTGGACTACTTAGTCACTGGACTAAGAATAGCCATAGCATAATGGAGGAGCCAGATGAATGGGATTGCAGAACCTTCTAGACTCATCTCTCAGACAGCTAAGATAAGGGATGAGGTGTCTTCCGATTTTCATTCAGTGAACAGTCCTGCAAAATTATCATGAACAAGAAGCGGGGTCATAACGAGTCTTACATGTGATTCGGCTTTACCAGTATCCTTCAAAAGGGTGTAACAAAGCCTCAGTGTATTGTCTGCATGTAAAATCTGTCAGAGGAATCAAGGAAACCACCAAGCAAGCTGGAATCCCATATAAAAACACACCATCTTGAAATGGAGAACAAAGATGTCGCATTCTTCAACCGAGGGAAGAGAATGTAAAGTGGCAAAGGCTGGACACTTGTGGTGCTTTGCACATCACCAACCAATCGACACTGAAATCAAGTTATGAGGTTTCCCTTCTCCAGGTGCAGAAAAAGAAGACACACACCATTGCAGAAGAGATCATCATTCCAGCAGCAAAAACCATGGTTCACAATATGCTTGGCGAGCAGGAAGCTTGGTTGTTGAATCAAGTCCCATTGAGTGATTCAACAATGAGCCGACACCATGGCAGGAATATCATGGAGCATGTTAAGGCAGATCTTGGCTGCCGAAGCATGGACATTTAACTCGATGAGAGCAAAGATATTGCCTCTTGCTCAACTGATTGCATTATCTGAAAGAGGATTTCTTGTTTTGCTTACCTCTTGAGGAGCACACCTGTGCAGGTGACATTTTTTTGGAAGGTGCAAGATTGGTAAGAAACATAAATTTCCATGGCTGAAGCTGTAACAACAGATGGTGTGCCATCCGGGTTTCAAGTCTTACTGCGCAACATTGCTCTAAACATCACTAGTCTGCACTGAAATTTGCATCAAGAAGCTCTTGCAGCAAAAATGATACCTGACAATCTGAAGGTTTTGGGAATTGCTGTAAAGACTACCAACTACATGAAAGCAAATCCCTTAAAATTACAACTGCTTGTCCTGCTGTGCCAGGACATAGTGGGTAAAGACCAGGACATACTGCAGCCCAATACAAAATACTCCTCCACATGGATGTGTGCAAGCTTTCATGAGGCAAGGTTCGTGACCTCATTTTTGAGCTCCGATACGATCTGACACAACGAAATTATAGAGGGAGCAGAAGAAGGTGCAGTTACTTCCAAACTTTGAAAATGCAACCTGGCTGTTGAAGTTGGCATATTTAGTCGACATTTTTGGCATCCTCAGCATATTGAATACGGTGCTGCAGGGGTAAGAGCTGACCATCATTGAGGCAACAGAGAAAATTGATGCCTTGAAGGACAAGCTTGACCTTTGGGTCATAAAATTGGAAATGTCCCATTTTGCAGCCTTCCTTACACTGGCCCAGTTTGGAGAAGAGGCAGAGGTGGATCCAAGCGAGATGAAAAGCATGATTTGTGCCACCTTGCACAAACTCAAAATAGAATTGGAGCCCCACTTCCCTGGTACACAGGTTTCAAAGACTCTTCTTTGTTAGTCAAAACCCATTTCTGTGCCAATTCGCTGCTGTGCAGGAGGATGACATTCAATAATAGCTCCTGGAGTTATGCTGGGATGGAGTTGACAAAATGCTAAACAAATCCTGTTTGACTTTGATCGAATTTTGGTTCAAGATGAGGAGCAAATATTCGCAAGTTTGCAAGGTAGTTACGCAAATCCTAGTCATTGCTTCCACCAACTTATCTGTATAAACTTATGTTCTCAAATGTAGTGGTGATTAAATCCAAAATCAGAAACAGGTTGATCAATATCGAGAGCGAAATTTGGTGCTCACTTTGGACTAGACCCCAAATTGACATGTTATGTGTAAAAACGAAATAGAAATGGCCAGACTCCAGATTTCTTTTACCCTGTAGTAGCGATTTATGTGCAAAAAATTCCCATTTGTACATCTGTGCACCTTTGCAGCAATGATAGGTGGTCGACCCAACCAAATATCTGGACGTGGGGGTCATTGAGCAAATCCGTCTGAGAAACAATTTCTTTAAGCTGACCTGCTAGCTCCGTTCTTTGATTGAACATGGTGCAGGAAGGAATGACACTTTGCAGCCAGAGCCGTGTACGACCCCCCCCCCCCAAGCAGGCATGCACCCTGGTCAATACTGGGTCTCACAAGCGTATTTTGCAATTCCCTCCTTGTGAAGGCGTTCACAGTAAGTGGTTGCACATAAATAATTTGCACCTCTGTTCACAATTTCAAGGGCTAACCACTAAACTACTTCTGGTGAATGGACCCAGCGAGGTATTTTGGACCGTCACTGGCAACGGTACACATTTCTTTCAGGATAGCAAATTAAACTTCTGAGAGCGTGCCCAGACCTCCGTTCATTACACTACTCACTTCTTCCATAGCGCCTTATCTCTTCCTTCATCCTCCCTTCTATTTCTTGTCACAATTGTGCACAATAAACTGACTGACAGCCTTTTAATTAAACTTAAACTTAAAAACAAAAATTCATCCCGGCAATTATGACAGATAGAAAAACCTTTGCATCATTTAATTTGTTACATCAAAACCACGTATGAATTATTACCTGCATCAGATGTTCGGTCAAACAAGATCCCCGCCTCCTGTCGTGATTGCACAGTGTGTGGGATACTTATAATACCAGCCACATGCACAGCACAGTATGTCCTGACAAAGCATCCCTGCTCGGGCAATTTTATTACATTATGCAATCAAAACACTTCCTCATCGGGTCGAAATATGTTGGCTTCAACGAATTATCTTATCATGGTTAAATTATAGAAACAATCTCAACATTTGGTATTATTTTCCTTTACTTCATAATATGCATGTTGCAGATTTAAATCCCATTGTGCATGTTGTTTTTTTTGGTTTTTTTTGAAACTTCCTTCCTTTACATTTCATTGCCAAAACAAAATCATTGTAACTGCAATATTGGTGAAATGAGTTCTGATTAGTTGTAATTTTTTTCATGAATATGCAATGGACAAAAGTTTGCTCGTCACTTACAAAAAGCAAGGAACCGCACAGAGTGCACATTGTAGGCAAATTGTGACCTGAAAACTGGTCTTGATCATGAAAGCAAGTGCATCCCTAGATAGGTAGAATGAATAGATCAACATAATGTTGATCAAAGTACACCAACCATCGTGAAAAGCAAGGAGAGTTGACGTTTCGGCCACTAACCCATCATTGGAGTTGCTCTGACAAAGGTTAATGACCAAAATGCATGTCGATTCCATCCAATGAGGCAAATTCTAATCCACTTCATATGATGATTATAATAATTGGTTGTAATTTTAATTGTATAATTTACTTGAAATACAGAGTTTGAGACTCACTCAGGTAAGCATCTTTCAGTCTTGGTAATTGAGAAAAGCCTGGTGTTGGCTTCATGGTTCGGGTAGTTGGCTTGGGATCTTAGAGACCTGAGTTTGAGCCCTTGTCTTTCCGGTGAATAAACATCAGGTGGGGTTGACAGCCTGTCATCCTTCTGAGGTTGGTGAAATGAGTACGAGTGCTCTGACAAAGGGGAATTGCATCAGTGGGTACAGCTGTTGCCTCACCCAATGATGATACTTGCAGCCTTGTGTTGCATATGAAGGTAGAGGAGGTTATTGAGAACATTTTATTCGAATTTATGAAGAGTTAAAAGAAATATCTTCCCTGTCATGTCATGACTATGTTATGTTATGTATGTATACATACATATAAACTGTCGGATCCCGATATTCGCAGGGATACGTTCCTGAAAAAATGTCGAAAGCCGTGAATGTAGGGGTCCACGAATGTCAGAGCATTGTTTGAAAAAGTTTGCTTAGATGTGGGTGATGTCAGCGAGAAACATTGGTTGCACACCCATTTGTCATCATCCAGTTGGGGAAGTTTTGACCTTTTTTCTGACAAAAAAAAAATCTTCATTGCATCAAGACAGTTCACAAAGCTGCAAAGACCTTTCTACAGCTTAACCAATGAACACTGCTGTGAAGCACAATGTCCTTGTATGAACTGTACATCTCTTCAAGCAGAGCTTTAACTACCTGTGCAAGGTAGATCAAGCAACAAGAAAGTTCACTATCTTTACCGCTGTGTCATCACATTATTTAACTCAGAATTAGAAATCTTGGCACAACGATTTTCTTGATGAATAATTCAATAAAAATTTACCGTCAGGTGATAGCCTGTGTTGGCTTAGTGGCTCGGGTGGCGGCTTGGAATCCTAGTTTACCGTCAGGTGATAGCCTGGTGTTGGCTTAGTGGCTCAGGTGGCGGCTTGGGATCCTAGTTTACCTCAGGTGATAGCCTGGTGTTGGCTTAGTGGCTCAGGTGGCGGTTGGATCCTAGTTTACCGTCAGGTGATAGCCTGGTGTTGGCTAGTGGTGGGGTGGCGGCTTGGATCCTAGTTTACCATCAGGTGATAGCCTGGTGTTGGCTTATGGCTCGGGGGCGGCTTGGGATCCTAGTTTTTACCGCTCAGGTGATAGCCTGGTGTTGGCTTAGTGGCTCAGGTGGCGGCTTGGGATCCTAGTTTACCGTCAGGTGATAGCCTGGTGTTGGCTTAGTGGCTCGGGTGGCGGCTTGGGATCCTAGGGTCCTGAGTTCAAGCCCCGCTGGGCCGCTGAATTAATACACCAGGAGGTTGACTCAGCCTGTCATCCTTCCGAGGTCGGCAAAATGAGTAGTACCAGTGTACTCGTTATAGGGGCACTGCTCAGCAGCATAGCTGCGTCCCAACCAATGATGCAACCAGCAGCCAC
This sequence comes from Eptatretus atami, assembly GCA_035128595.1. NCBI lineage: Eukaryota > Metazoa > Chordata > Myxini > Myxiniformes > Myxinidae > Eptatretus > Eptatretus atami. The sequence continues at coordinate 112,002,101 of CM068953.1, read as the reverse complement.
AGGCTGCACTCGATAGAGAGACCGTCAGATGGCCAATTTGATCTTTACAAATCCCGTCTGTTTTCCGACCGTAGTAAGGGCACCGGTTGTTGTCACAGATAACATTTTTTCTGATATCAATTCCTCTTTCCTCAAATTGATTAACGAACGTTTTCGCTATATCTTCCCCGATGTACAATGGATGGTTTTTAGGTAGCATAGCTCTTCTTGAACTCCATCCGAGTTACCGTATTTCACAACAACCTCTAACCGCAGTACATCATTTCTATCCACACTCTTCAAACACGACACTAAATACCACTGCATCTTTTAACATGACCATCTGTTGTTTGTTAATGTTTTCTGCCATTTTGCTTATGCGTCTCTCCACTGATCTGGCAGACACGGGTACGTCTTTAATTCTGGAGATGATTGTGTCTTTATTTGGCAAACAATTGAGCGAAACATCTGAACAACTGAATAAAGCCTCTTTTACATATATTCCGTCTGGAAATGGCTTTCCATGGTTTGCAACAGATTTGTGTGATTTTGTAACTTCCCTCTGTAGTTGAGTTTGACTGACACAGACGTCGGTAAAGACACTGCTTTGCATTCCGTACCTCGCTATGGCCCGTTTGATTGACTCAGCCTTGTCTGCCTGGTCCTTTAAGTGTTTCTCATGCTTTGTCTGAAAATATCGTTGGATACTTCATGTGTGGCAAACAACACTCTCACAACATAGAGTACAAACATCATGGTCTTTAAATTGAACAAATCCGAAGATGGCTGAAATGAGTGAACATCTAACTTTGCTTTCTTAGGAACCAGTGGCACTTATCACAAGATTTCCTGCGAATCAAGATTATCTGACCCCGCTAAATATAACGTCGTGGATAAACCAATTGGATCGTTTTCCTTTCTCCATCAGAGCTTTCATTGAGCAGCATAATTTAAACTCTAGATTATGCTCCCCAATGAAAGCACTTCTTCTCTTTGTTTTATTTCGAAATTGACAGGGCAGTCAAGCATAGTTATTAATCGGGTTCTTTTTCAACTTACTTTCTTCGCCGTTAATTAGACTTTTATTCTGTGTGCCACTCAAAATTATTTTGGGTACCACTCATGGTCACCATATGTTGGTGACCCTTGTGCTATGACTCTGACATCATTTATCAGCCTGGAAAAGAAAATGCTACTGCTGACATCTTTTCCCATATGTGCTATTCAGCTATTAGCTGCCAAACCTTTTACGATCTCCATAACTCATGGTGCCATGCAGGTATAACAAGGATGGCCCACTTTGTAAATTGTCAAAATCTATCCTTTTCTCTCAAAGATATTCAAAAAAAGATGTGTGTGTTCCTGCAAGTTGTTGTTTTTGCCTGCTATCTCCACATTAGGTGGGTTTCAGGAGGTGAAACAGAGACCTGACAGGTCTCAAAGTGTGTGTGTGTGTGTGTGTGTGTGTGTGTGTGTGTGTGTGTGTGTCGTTGATTGGTATCTACATTTGTGGGTTTCAAAATGTAAAATGGAGTCCGCCCAAGGTGGGCTCAAAGTATCCACCTTCATTTTGGTAAGGGGTCACGATTCACAGACCAAGCTGTGAAGTTTTCTGTTTTCAAAGTTTTGTGCCGAGGGCTCTCCTCATTATCGTTACTGAACCGAGGATGGCTTCCAACTGTAGTTCGTTTGTTGTGATATTCCCAGGGATGGTTTTTCATATCTCTGTGAGGTTCTTCATCATCACTGGTACAACTTTGGCATTCTTCAACTTCCAGGATCTTTTCACTTCAAGCTTGAGGTCTTGGTATTTTGTCATTTTCTTGATTTCTGCAACGTTTAGTCCAAATCACTGGAATTATCACCTCAATTAGCAATGCGTTCTTCTCTTTTTTTTGCACCTCAGTATGATATCTGGTCACCATGCATTTTTTTCGATGTTCGCACCCGTTGGGTCATAAAGTAAAAAACAAGTAAAAAGACATAAAATGTCATAGCCCCCGTTGTTTTAGTAATTTTGCTGAATGGAGTTAAAGAGCTAGCCCATATTTATGTACAACTAAAATGGCCACCAGTCATACCAGTCGGCCATCTTTAATCAGATCGCAAAATACTGTAACATGAGTGGCACGTTTGTGCCATCATGTACTGTGCTTGTGCCAAGTTTGAACAAAATCAGATCATAAATTTCTGAGAAATGGTTGGGGACACATTTAAGTAATCCTGGTGTTGGCTTAGCAGTTAGGGTGGTGGCTTGGGATCCTAGGGTCCTGAGTTCAAGCCCTGTTTTCCGCTGAATTAACACCAGGGCGTTGATTCAGCCTGTCATCCTTCTGAGGTCGGTGAAATGAGTACCAGTGCAGCAGCCAAAAGGCTGCACATGAAGGGAAGGGGTATTTATGGATTGATTAAATCTGGTATTGGTGTAGCGCAGACATGATGGGCTGAATTTCCTTCTCATGTGCCTTAATTCCTTGTATATCCTTGTATATCATTTTAAGTAATAAAATAGGAACCGATCGGTCATCTTTTATGTGGTCTCGAAAAAAATGGCGTGCTTATGTAAGCCATCGTTCCTTACCTGGGTGCTAAGTTTGAACAACATCAGAAAATGCATGTTTGAGAAATAGTTGTGGAAATGTTCAACTTTGGGTTTTTTACAACTAAAATGGCCGCCAGTCCACCAGTCGGTCACCTTTGATCAGATCGCAAATTAAAGTTAGTAGCAAGTGTAAACCTTTATGTACTGTACTTATGCCAAGTTTGAACAAAATTGGACCATGCATGTCGGAGAAATGGTTGGGGACAAGTTAAAGTAACAAAATGGCCACCAGTCGGCCATCTTGGAACTGATTTCAAAACAAAAAGGACGTGCATATGTAAACCATCATTCTTTATCTGTGTGCTTAGAACAAACAAACTCGGTAAATGTATATCGGAGAAATGGTTGAGGATGTGTTCGACACCTGTTTTTTTGTTTTTTTTACAACTAAACTGGTTGCCAGTTGGCCATCTTAGATCTGATGTTTAAAAAAAATGACGTGCATATGTATAGCATCATGAGTTGTCTTTTTGCCATGTGTGAATAAAATCGGTCTCTACATGTCCAAGATATGGTTGCGGACACACTCTCCTTTAATTCTCCTTTATTGCGTCCCTTACTTGATGTCTTCAGTCGCATCTCTGACCTAAAAACATTTTTAATCCCACTTTGCAATGCATGTTCGTGTTCATTAGTCATCCTGTTTTTCAAACTTCAGTGCCAATTCATCTCAGCTACTTAAATCTACCTACTCCTCACCCCTCACCTGGTATCCCCTCTCCTTTACCACTCCCATCTTGCCCCTCATCCTACCTCCACTCTTGGCACCTCTTCACTGTCTTCTACTTCAGTATCAGCTCCTCCTCTGATGTCCCAAAGTGTGTGGTGTTCTAACATATGTGAGCTCCATTCTCCCCTAACAGATATCTTACTCTCTCAATCAGTACACTCATCACCCCAAACATGCTCCTTCCTTCATCTCAGCACAACTCCCACTCTTCCCTACCCCTCAAATCTTGTACCTCCCCCTGCCTGAACCCTTTTTCACCATACCTCTACCAAGTCTCATTTTTACCCTCTCCTCACCTTTCCCATCACCCTCCTGCACCTTGGCCATGCCTGCTCTCATCATCTCCTCTCCCTCTCAAAGCAACCTTCACACTTTTCCACTTCCAAGCTTCCCTATCACCTTTCTCAAAAACTCTCCCCTCACTCTTCTCCCTCAACTCTCCCCTCTCACCATTCTCCCTCCAATCTTCCCCCTCACTCCCCCTTCCCAAAGTTGCTCCCTCCCCCTCACATCCACAAAGCTGCCTCCTTTCCCCTGACCTCTCTCCTCCGTCTCATCACTCCCCCTCCTCCAATCTTCAACTGCCCACTGCCCCTCTCTTATTACTCCCCCACTGTATCTCAACCCATTACCACCGAGCCTTTTCTCCTCCTCATCAGGCCCTCTCCCATAGCTCTTCTGCAATCCCCCACACTCTTTCAACAACTCTCCTAACCTCCCTCCCCTCCTCCCTCATCCTATCCTCTCCTGCACCCTAAACCTCCTCCCCTCCCTCTTCCTTAACAGTGTGGACCTCAAACATCCAGGGCCTTCGCTCAAGTTTGACTCATTGGGACTGCCTACATCTGACTTCTGTGACTCATTGGGACTGCCTCAATCTGTCAACTTCCCGACACGGATCTCAACCAACGGTACTCCATATCTTCTGGATATGATTTTGACCCATTCCCTGTACTACCCTTCCTCCCACCCATTGGTACATTGAAGCTTGTGGCGAGGCAGTTGTCCTGAAACAACTTGCCTTCACCTCATGGAAGGCTAATCCAATTGAAGGCAATCTTAGTTCCTTCTATATCGCTCGGAACAAATTTGTGTCTACCCACAGAAGAGGCAGACAACAGTATCTTTCAACACTCAAGTCTAAACTCTCAAACTTGTCTCCCTCCTCCAAATCCTACAGGCATGTAGTAAAGTCTGTTTCTGGTGTATGTTCCTCCTCCATCCCCTCCTTTCCCTCAAATGGGTGCACAGCTGACACTGGATGTGAAAAGGCTGAATGTCTAAACTCAATGTTTGCTTCGAAATCTTGTGTCCCAAACCCATCACTTTATGTACCCACCTTACCCAGTCACACCTAGCTGTTCCTGGCCTCTGTGTCCTTTACATCTGACAAGGTGGAGAACTTGCTGTCAAATCTCGACTCAGATTCTGCAACCGGTCCAGACGGCATCAGCCCACGTGTCCTAAAGCCCTGCTCTGCTGCTCTTGCTCACCCTCTCTCTGTTCTATTCACCCTCTCTTTTGCTCAAGATCATCTGCCATCTGCTTGGAAATCAGCAAACATTACCACTCTGCATAAAAAGGTGCAAAAACAGATACCTGCCACTGCAGACCAATCAGCCTTCTTGTAATCATCAGCAAGGTTATGGAATCCATCATCGCTTCAGACATTAAATTACTCATCTTCTCTAATGGCTTGATTTCTGATCATCAATTTGGTTTCAGACCAGGTCACTCTACCCTGGATATGCTGCTTCTGCTCTCCCAACAATGTATGGAGGTCCTCAATGCCACACATGAAATAAGAGCTATCTACTTGGACATATTGCATGCTTCGATACGGTCTGGCACCCTACCCTGCTCAACAAACTCTCTTCCTATGGTATCCAAGGCGATCTGCACTCATGGCACGCAGACTTCCTCTCCTATCACAGCCAACATGTGACCCTAAATGGAGTTCCCTCATCCCCTCATCCTGTCCAGCCTGGAGTTCTTCAATGCAACATTCGGGGCCCTGTTCTTTTCTGGCTTTTATCAATGATCTCTCAGACTCTCTGGAAAATCCACTTTATCTCTTTGCTGATGACTCCACCCTCTGTCGTACCATCAGTCATCCCACAGACCAGAAAGCCGCAGCTTCTTCGCTCTCTGCAGATCTGGATAAAATCACAAACTGGTCCAAACCGTTTGGACATTCTTTCAATCCTGAACAAATCTCACACTCTCACTATGTCTCTCCGAAAGAAAAACATTTAGAACCCACCCCCCCACCCCACCCACCTACTTTCGCAACAATCCTCTGGAAGAAGTCCTTTCATTCAAGCTTCTGGGTCTCACTTCTGCATTGATTCTTTTCCTGGGAAAACCAGTCGCCGACTGGGCATCTGACATCATGCAAAGTCCTTCCATGGCACAACTGAGCTCCTGACCATATACAAAGCTTTTGTCTGCAGCCTGATGCAGTACTGCTCTCCCCTCTGTGCTGGTGCTCCCGCCTCTCACCGTTCTTGGCTTCAGGCTGTGGAAACCAAGACATTTAGGATCATTGGTATCTCCAGCGATGAGGCCGAGTCTTTGGGTGTCTCATCCTCACCACAGGCAGGTCAGTGGTCTTTGTCTTTTCAACAGTCTCCTCTCTGCCTCACCAGCGCCCCTCCCCCCTTGCTGTGTATGCAATATTGTTACGATCTGGAAGCCATGAGCACTCAACATACAGGTCCTATAGAACAGTTATATCGGTAAGTATGTGTTTTTTGGTTAGGGTCCCCGTCCCTCATTTAATGGGTGAATAAATGTACATGCGCTGTGAGTTATTTTGATAGTTAGGGTTTTTACACTCACTCACAACAACTACGGCTACTACATCTACAACGCCAACAACAACGCCATCTTCGCTCTCACAGCAACACCCCTCGCTCCTGGCATTCTCCGCGCGCTCGCTGGTATGCGGGTGTGTTCGGAATTCGTTCGGGGATGGAATTCCATTCCCAAATATGGTCATGAACCGGTTCGCTTGGCTGCGCCAAATAAGGGAATGCGTCGTGTCCACCCACTGAGGACGGGCCACGTGAGCGGACTGAATTCCATTCCCAAATATGGTCATGAACCGGTTCGCTTGGCAGCGCGTCAAATAAGGGAATGCGTCGTGTCCCACCCACAGAGGACGGGCCACGCCTGAGCGGACCGCGCCCGAGAGTGATAAAAGGAACGGAGAGCAAATAATCGGGTGGATCTGCTCGAGCACGAGAGGATGAATTCGGGCCCATTCAAAAACGCATCTCTCGAGGCTGGGCGAAAGGCATCTCGTCGCTGGCGTGCTCTGGTTCTCGGCTCGTCTCCTGGCTGGCGTGGTCTGCGTCTGGCTGCCCTGGTCCGTTCTTGGCCGACTGATGCTCCGGGGAGGTGTGGACGTCGAGCCGCGTGCATGCGGCCAGGTAGCCTGCCACTTTCTCATCCCTCAGCTCCACTTCCCTCCGAGCTGAAGGGATAATAAGACCATTTTGGGTCCGTTTCTTTTGGCTGTGCATCTGTGTGTGGGGCCGTCTGTAAGTAGGAATTGTTTAAGTGCTTGTGTGTACATTTGCATTCTCCATTAGTCCTGATAACTCTGCCCTTACGTGCTTCCCTCATTTCCCCGATTACTGTGAATAAATACCCCATTTGTTAAATGTATCAGTTCATTGCTGTGTTTCTTCCATTGGCTTAGCATAGCGCATGTTGGTGAATTACAAAGGCTGTTGCCGCTGTAAATGTACATTTGGACCGACGGGACTTCGGCAACCATCCGCTCGTGTTGCGCACGGGTCGGGCACGCTAACGGCTCGACTCGACGAGTGCCATCGAGGGTGTGAATACTCGGTAGCTTTGTCTGCATGGGTAATTAGGTATATTGAAGTTTGGCAAATAACCCTACCCCACGCGGTCAAATTATTGACGATTCACGGTCCGTAAGGGACCCGTACCTCGGAGTTTTCCGAAAGGTACGATCTAGATTCCGGGTGTTCGTAGAGTCGACCCTATGCCCCACCTAGCGGTCGTGCTCGCAGCCGACGCCTGGCTCCACAACAATATGTCCCCACTCCCATATTTCCGCAGGGCGCTCAAGGCCTCCAGCAACCCCCTTCTGGTAAAACTACCAAAATCAGGAATCCCTGCTCACCTTCACCCTTTCATTCCTCTTTCCCCACCTTTGGAACAAACCCCCACACTCCTTCAATCCCATTCTTCCCTACAGGCCTTCAAAACAGCAGTTGACCACCACCTCTGATCTTCCCCCATCCAAAACCACAATCTTTCTACCCCCGCTAATCCCCCCAAACCCACCTCCTTCAAATTCCTTGCTTCCCTTCCTGAAAGTCCCTGTCGTGTAAGGACCTAGAAACCCTATGGTCTCTGTCTTGTTTACCCTGTGTACACCACTCAATCCCTCTCTCTTCCACAGCTCTCCTCATGTCTCTGTCCCCCACTGTTTTTCTTCCCCCCCCCCCCCAACCCACTCTAGTCTCCTGCTCCCCTTGTTGTGCGTTCCTGTGTGTTCACTCTCATATGAGCCTCGACAATGTGTACAAAAAAAAGAAGTAAGAATATTATCTCACTCCTCTGTGCGCGTGCAAGTTTGGGACAAATTAAAAGCCAAAGTACGGTTAAAGAAGAAACATGTCTTCCTCTTCATAAGTAAAGGAACAATAATTTGTTCCTGATGATAAACTGTCGATCATAAACTGATAAGACAGATAGACGGATGGATGGACAGACATTAACCAATTGCTTAACCCCACTTTTCGCTTTGCATACTCAGGGTAATTATTATCAGAGAATTAGAAAGGTGCCCTCAAAATTTAGTAAAACCTGTTTGTAAGTTCTGTAAAGGCATACTCGACACAATTTCTTTTAATGGAAATGTATCAGAGGCTTTCACAATCTCAAAGTATCAATCAAGGCTGTGTCCTCAGTTCTACATTCTTTGGCCTGTTCTTCGTCGCAGTCCTTCAGCCTACAACAAATGATCTTGAATAAGCAGTGTGCAGTTAGTTCAATTCAACCAACAAATTTTTCAACATCAGACCTCTCCACAGCAAAGACAAAAGTTACTGAGGGATTTGAAAAGTGATTGAAAACTCTTGTGCCTTGCTTGCACACATTTATTTGGATGGATGATCAGAATTGGCAACACTCCTTTTTCTTCGTTCCTGTGCAGCACAAGGCTGTCGGGTAGCATCATTGGCTGAGGGTGCAGCTCTTCCGCTGATGCAATGCCCTCTGCTGGTTAGTTCAGGAATTGGGAATTTGTCCATCGTACCGACGGTAGCTCGCCTGCTCTTCACTAAGGACACCGTAGGATCATTAACGGCCACCAACTAATGTCAGTAGACAGGACACCTAGTTTAACGTCCATCCGAGGGACGTCACACATTGCTGAATCACCCTGCCTGTGAAACACCGGGATAACAGGTTACAGCTGGGTCGGGGGTCGAACCCAGGCTCGAATCGACCACATTGAGATCCGCCCGGAAGCAGTCTGCATCTCGAATAACACCACGATCTCCATGTGTCTCTGGAGATGCAATCCAGCTGATGGACATTCATCAGTTCACATAACCTTGGGAGTACCGTTCAGAATGATTTAAAATCGATGAAGAAATTATTATCAACCGGATCAATCGAGCCAGCTCAGGCTTTGAGATGTTATAACAGAGTCCTCAACTAGCATAAAGAGTGGACACCAAGCTGAAATTCTATCATGCGTTAGTCATTCCATCCTTGCTGTAGGGATGGGCGTCAAATGTAGACAACATACAGAAGGCACACAAGTGGTATTCAACATTTTCATTTCAAAAGTCCTGTCAATCCTAAAAAAATATTTGGCAGGACAAAATTACGAAAGCAGAAATACTTGCTGCTGCAACCACATAAGGCATAATTACAAAAACCATGATAAGATGAGTTGGCAACTTAAACAGAGAAATAGATGATAGAATGCCAAAGCAATCATTCACTGCCAACTTAAAAAAAGAAAAACGAGTTGGTGGTGGTACAATCAGTTTATATAAAGAGGTTATTAAAACCAACTTCAACGCTTGTGTGATATATACTGTATGAATACCTGGAAAGACCAGACTCAAGAGCAACTTACCTGAAGATCCGTTGAAAGTAAAGGTGTCAAGCATATCATGCAACAAAAGATAATTCCAGCAGATAGTAAAGGACGAAGACAAAAGGCCAGAGCAAATGTGCTGTCATAATCCCTGAGTGTCAATGTCCCTTCCAGTGCAGTGAATGTAGCCATAGTTGCACATCCTGGATTGGAAGTAATGCTCACATATGCATCGAAAAAGAGATGATAATTGTGTGTGTGTGTGTGTGTGTGTGTGTGTGTGTGTGTGTGTGTGTCGTGGGAGGAAGCTTTTCTCTTAAGGATGGGCTGGCATGCCATATATCACTTTGACATTTTTCATACACCAATAACAGCAACAGCATAACAATGACACCAATCAGACTACATCAAATGCAATGCCCAGACTGTGGAATAGAGAGGGCAAGAAAGAGGAATATAAAGGGAAAGAAAGAGAGTAAGGGAGAAAGAGACTGAGCTCGTCATATACGTATCGATGAACTGCAGGAACCAATCAGTGAACAGAGAGGAGAAATCCAATTTCAAAGCTGCAAGAGATGGTTTTGCAACAGAGATGGCCTCTCCGTACATCAGTGCCGTATGGAGCAGACGAGAACACTGTGAATCTTTGCTCCCCCTCTGCAGTCAGATCAGGTCAGGTATGGGAGCATGCGCTTGGGCAGCACGTCATGTACACAGTACACAGCAACAAGGGATAGAACATGAAGGGACAGAATATTTGCATCCTATCGTGAATGAACATTCCACCGAGAGGCAGTTTGTACACTGATTAAGGCTTTAGCAAACCGAATATGCAAACATTTTTCAAAGTTAGGAGGCGTCTGAGAAAGGAAGATCAAAAAAAAAATCTCTTGTCAATAATTTATTTCTCTGAGAATTTAATAGAATATATAAAACCAGCATTTCCCATGTTAAAGTCACCCGATGTTCTTTGTTCGATATTTATGCCAGAAAACTACTCGATGAACAGGAAAGTCACCCAATGGCCACGTTAAACTTGTGTTCACGCTTTTGAAGATGTAAATGAACTGGACCATCCTTAAATGTATGTGAATATTCTCTTTGAATGTTGATCTCATTGCTGACGGCATTTGTTTAAAGCTATAGCATGATCCGTTATTGTTTTGATTTTCTCAGCGTGCACCACTGCAACAGGGAAGGGGTGATGCCATTCAGGTGACATGAAGCATTCTTACAGTAAAATATTGTCGCGACAGCGGGTCAACCAACGTCGAGTGAGTTGCGGCGGGAGGTGCAAATCCCACGATGGACCGAATGGTTTGACTCCCTGGATTGTGTTTGAATTAGTGATGGCTGGCATGCATGAGACCCATGGAAGCACATGATAACCTTAGCTCTTATAAAACCAATGGGTTTATTTCCCAAACAACAAATAACAATAAAAAGACGTCGTGCAGAGCACGATACTTGCAAAATCCACCTCCATCTCCAAATATGCCTAGTTTTTGGATTAATGGTTAGGTTGGTGGGCTTGGGATCTGAGTGATCCTGAGTTCAAATCCCACTTGGCTATTAAATTAATACCGGGTGGGGTAGACTCTGCCTGTCATCCTTCTGAGGTCGTCAGAATGAGTGCCAGCATATCCTGTGTCGGAGTGGGGACCCGTCCAGGATTGTGTCCAATAGCCAAGGAGACTGCTGAGGCA
>CM068953.1:111980193-111990980 GCA_035128595.1 Eptatretus atami | reverse complement strand
CACATTATGGACCCAATGGATGGATGGATCTCCAAATGTTGTCATGGATACATCAAATTGTTCGTTTCGTTAAGATTAAAATTGACAATCTTAAACAAAGCTCAGGTGAATCAGATAAAAATTGAATATTTTTCAGACTGAAATTGATGATTTTACAAGTTCGACCTCGAGTTAACCTTTGACCTCAAAAATAGTTGCTTTCCCAATTCAGTGACACAATATGCAAATCCTGTTAAACTTTCAAGCCAATCGAATGAAAAATGTCGATTTTAGAAATTTGACCTCAAGATGAGATTTGAACTCAAATTCAATAGGCTCCTCAGTTGAGACCATCTCGATAACTTGGTAAAATTTCATGATGATCGGTTTGGAATTGTGACCTGAAGGCGACTGACAAACAAAGAAGACAAGAAGAAGACGTCGTGCAGAGCATGATACTTGCAAAATCCATAAAAGAAATTTGACCACAAAAATAATTGGTGGTTGAATTAAATGACCAAATGTGCAACTCTTCAAATTTCAAGTGAATCGGATGAAAATTGACAATTTTAGGAAATCAGCCAATGTTGACCTTTTGGCTGATGTGGAGCTTCAAACTAATTGGCTGGTTTAATCAGTGACCTGAAATATAAATCTTCTTCAAATTTCAAGTCAATCAGATGAAAATTGAGGATTTTAGAAATACCACCTAATGCTTCAGTCACATTTGCCACGGCGGCCGTAGGGTCTAAAAAATCTACGGCCACTAGCAATTATAGGGCGGCCGCAGTATTTCCACGGTCACACAATGTAGCAGTCACATATGTTTTTATTTTTCGGGTAGCCGCACGGGGTATTTAGAAATTGTGGAGACCGAAAACGTGGGGGTGCCGAACGTTCTTTAATTTGATGTCGCACGGTGACCTTAGGGCGTCCCTGCGGCTGCCATATAATTTTCAAGGCAGACGCAAGGTAGCCTCAAGGTGCCCGCAAGGCGACCGCAGGGGGGCCCTAAGGCGAACGTAATTTTTATATTTTTTTTGTAATATTTTGGCTGTTGGCAAAATTCATTTTTCATTGATAAGAGCCTATGGCAGCCGCACGAATAATGCAAGCCCACCGTACGCCCTACGTATGGTCGATGTGGAACACATCTACGTCATGGCTACGGCTTGTCGAATTGCTACGGCCAACCTAGAAATGAAAAAAGTTATAACTCCGCGCTGTAATTCCACGGAGACCCCTATGGCCTGTAAAAGATAGCCATATGCCCTAGGGCCACTCTGAGGCCACCTCAGAAACTCTGCGGCCGCCGCACGTTTCTGTCAATTCAGGGGGGGTATGGCCGCCGTATCCTAGCCGTAGAGCAAATGTGACTGTGGAGTTAGTTGTTGACCTTGGGCCTATGTTGACCTTTTGGTCGATGTTGACCTCAAAAATAATTAGCTGGTTTAATCAGTGAACTGAAATATAAATCTTCTTCAAATTTCAAGTCAATCGGATGAAAATTGAGCATTTTAAAAATACCACCTTAGCTGTTGATCTTTAGCCGAGGTTGTCCTTTTGATCTTTCCACCTCAAAAACAACAGGCTTCTTGGTTATGACAAACTCTTCCATGAAGTGAAGTTTCGTGAAGATCAGTTTAAAATTGTGATCTGGAGGCGACAAACGGACAGACAGACAGAATAACAAAATCGAGTGACCAATATACTTGAAAAATCTTCGATTTTGCTCGTAAAAAAGACGTCAAACAGAGCACGATACTTGCAAAATCCATAACCTAATTTGACCTCAAAAATAAGTGGTGGTTGAATTCAACGACCAAATATGCAAATCCTCTTCAAATTTCAAGTTAATGGGATGAAAATTGAGGATTTTTGAAATACCACCTTAGTTGTTGACCTTGGGCCGATCAGGTAAGGTCAGGTATAGATAGGAGCATGCGCCGGAACAGCGCGTCGCTGTTTCCACTTTCTGCCGGTACTCAAGGGGCCTCTGTCTGGCCATCCCCCAGGCAGATGCCTGGCCCATCCCCATTTTCTTGAGAAGTTGATCAAACTGCTGCAACCATGAAGCACGTGGTCGGCCCATTGGCCTCCTCCACTTACAAGGCTCCCTCGCTGAGAGAATCTGGTGAGCAGTATTAGCGTCAGGAAAATGAGCCACGTGTCCACACAGATGCAGCTGATGCTTACGGACGATGCAGGTAACAAATCGCATTTGAGTCTCTCTCAGCAACCACTCATTGGACAGAAAGTCCAACCAGCGATAGCCGAGAATTCTCCAAAGAGACCTGGTACCAAAGTAATTAAGTCTCCATCTCAGATCCCTGGTCTGAGTTCAAGTCTCACATCCGTAGAGCAAGACTGGAAGCACCGAGGACCTGGAAACTCAGACGTTCATCCTCCTGCACAGATACAGGCAGCGCCACACCCCATGATCCAGTGAATCCATGACTCCCCAGGCCCAACCCAGATGTCTACTGACCTCTGGCTCACAGTCAGCAGAGACATGAATATCACTGGCAAGGTAAGTGAATTTTACCGTGGCCTCAACTTTCTCACCACAAACAGGTTCAGGCAGGATCACAGCATACAAGATGTCATTGCAAGCCTGGATCTTAGTTTTAACCCAGGAAACCTGTAAATCCCAGTGGCTCTGACTCCTCATTCAGCACCTCGAGTGCCCCAAAACGATATCCAGTCTCCACAAAGATGACTGCATCATCTGTGAAATCAAGGACAAAGATCTTGACATTCTCAAACGATGCACCGCAGCTTGATCTCTCAGATATCCTCCCCAGAATCCAGTCCACACAAGTGCTGAAAAGTATGGGGGCCAGTGCACACCCCTGATGAACTCTGTTAACAACTGGAAATATGGTGGAGATGGTATCACCTCATCTCACAGCACTCTCAGTACCAGAGTGTAGTTCAGACATCAGACTGTTCAGTTTTGGTGGCACCTCATGAAGACCAAGAATCTTCCAGAGGGCATCCAGATTCATTGAATGAAACGATTTACAGAGATAAACATAGGCTGCAAGCAGCATCGGCCAAAACTCTCATCTGCATTCATTGAGGACCCGAAGAGCAGTCAATCTTTGATACGGTCAATTGTTGACCATAGCAACAAATGACTTGATCGTTGATACAGTCAAAAGGATATGATAAAATGGTGACCTATTTGGTGTAAGCCTTACTGCTCTGGGCACTGGTACTCAAGTAGATGGTGGCGAACCTGATCAAGAATTATCCGAGCAAAGACCATGCCAAGCACTGAGAGCAGCGTCACCCCTTGGTAGTTGGTGCAGTCCTGGGGATCACCCTTCCCTTTCCAGAGAGGGACAACAAGGCCCCTCTTCCAGTCAGTTGTGATGACTACCACCTAATACCATGGACTGGTATTAGGTGGTAGTCTTATTAGGACTGGTAGTCACACAGCCGCACGAACTAGCCTGTGTTCCAGGCAGAGCACAGAACTGCATGCAATGACATGAGTACAGCATTTCCACCAGCCATGAGAAATACAGCATGGATGCCAAAGATCCCAGAAGCTTTACCCCATTTCAACCGGTTCACCGCAGCCTGTTTGCCGACAAACAAAGGTGGATCACAGTTGATTTGAGGGGCATCATTAGGGATAGTAACACCCCTGACATCCAACTACACAGCTGGTGGATCAGCCTGGTACAGCCACTCAAAGTAACCGGCCCAGGGGGCCTTCACTCATCTGTCAAGAGCCCACCACCCTCTGCTCTAACTGCAGTACAACGAGGTCAGGCTTTGAGGAACACAATGTGCGAATTCCCCTGTAAGCGGGATGAGAATCACTTGACCACAGGTAATGCTTTACCCCCTCACAGATTCCTCGTACATAGGCCTCCTTGTCCACCATAATTGCATGCACAGTGTTATGCCTCAACTCCATGAACAGCTCAACTCTGTCATTAAGCCTGGTCCTGCGACTCTGGTCAATGGTATCCAGTTTCCCTTGAGAGACAAAATTATTCTTCGCCATATGGTGAATTCCAAGACACCCACAGGCAACATCAAGGATGGTGGTTTGACGACATTCCACAACTCTTCAGAACCTCCCAAAGCACCCAGACCCCCCAAATCTCCACTCAGCCTGTTCGCAAACTCCTCAGCTACCCTTTCATCCTTGAGCCTGCCAACACCCAGCCGAGGCTGGGATGGTACCATTCCCCCGGATTCACACTGCAACTGCAGAGTTGCAACAACAAGGCTGTGTTCAGTATTGAGGAACTGAGCACTGGTAGACTGGTTAAAAAATCAGAAAAAGTGCTTCTTTACAATTCAAGAAGCATTTTTGAGGAAAAGCAGGGCCAAACCACTTTTTCTGGGGTAGTTTTTCGGCGTGAACACGAATCTGTTGTTTGCCGAGCCCAAAAATGCCTAATAAGGTCACTAATTAAGGTCAAATGTCAATGAGTGCAAACTTCAAAATTTTTCACAAAATGCTTATTTTGACATCCTCTATCCATATATGTTACTTATTTTGTGATATTTTGTAAGGTAAAGCTATAACAGGTCATCAAAATTGTAGAATTAAAGGAAATTGTTAAGGAAAATTACACACTTTTGCAAATATCTCTGTAACGGTGCGACTTTTAGTTTCGTGTGGAGGTATACATTTTGCTTGCATTTTTTACTCCTACGTCTACAGTAAGGAAGGGTTTTCTGCTTCTGCTGATGGTATGATATCCTATGGTGAAAGACAGATGTGTTAATGACCTAATTTGCATATTAAGCATATAGGTCAAAGGTTAATGAGTATGAAAGGCGATTGTTACATTTTGCCTCACACCTACTGGTAATTTTGCCCCTTGGCTTCTCCAAGTCCACTCCACTTGACAGTGTTGCCATCTATGTGAAGCCGGCTACATTTCACACTAGCCATGCTTGACATTCCATTTCCATTCAAGCAGGGTGTTCTTGAAGTAGCCCTAAATGAAGAATGAATCTAATAGCCTAGCCATCTAGTTAGTGCCTTAGGCATTACAAGAACAGGTAGGGATCCTCTTCAAGTTTTATCAAACAGAAATATGAATGAAAATGAAAGTGAAAGTGACAGTAAATGAATCCATGGCCAGACATGCTTGACATCATATACACCCACAGATGCACAGGTTGTGGGCCTAGAGCGAGTGATGAGTGCATCTACTGCTATGCTGTTGATTAGACTGCTGTCTGTACTAAATCTGAAGCCAGAGCGGGAGCCATGGCAAGCACCAGCTATCTTTGCAGTACAGGTGAGGGGGGGGGGACTTTTCATCAGAACATGCATGCCTGGAGCTTAGTCAGGTTTTGTTTCTCTCCCCAGGCAACTATGGAACCTATTGCAAGCCTCAAGCGACAGCGTGAGGATGTGACGTTTGAACATTGTATCATATGCAGGAAAGCAGCCGGGCTAAAGACACGGTTTTCAACCAGACAGACCAAGGCATTGCTTCCATCAGAGAGGCGACTGAGCTCCGATGCAAACTGAGGCACTGTGAATTTCGGCCAGCTGTGGACAGGCTTTCATCACTCTTCGCAGAGCCTCAAGACAGTATCCCCAAACTTAAATGGCACAAACTATGTTACTCAGCATACACACATAAGGGAAAATAAATGCTAAGCTAGAAAAGGAGCAATCGAAAGATCTGGCAAAAGCGCAAGCTAATGAAAGAAAGGGTGTTTCAGTTGAAGGACGCCGGTTTTTACGCAGTAGTGCTACTAAGGTGGACTGGACTTTGTGTATGTTCTGCCAAAAATTCGATAGGAAGCAAAAGACAAGTCGTGTCACAACCTTCGACGTGAGTGACGACATCATAGCAAAAGCTCAATTTGTACATGGTCTTGTCGAACTGCAACTGAGAATGATTTGATCTCTGCTAAAGCATGTTATCATGCTAACTGCCTTAAAAAGTTCTAAGGGATGTAAAAAGGGCAGGCCGTGAGCAAAGCAGCTGACATGGCATATCATGGTTGTGTCTAGAACTGCATCACTCTGCTGAGAAAGGACACGTGTTTGAACTGTCAGCAGTATTCGAGAGTACAAAGAACTAACCAGTGAGTGCGACTGCACGATTCCTGCATCGTATGTTAGTAGACTGGGCACTTTCAAAGAAACTTTGTCAAAGTACATTGGGGACACTTATGAATTTCTTGTGCCAAGAAATGTAGCTATTTCAGAAAGGCAAACTCTGCTTCTTCCCAGACAGTTCAGTCACATACCCCTTTCAGAAATGGTGTTGTGTCAGAACAGTGCAGAAAATATTCCCGTATTTAGACAACAGGATGATGATTTTCTATTCTTAGTGCATGTTGCTCTTAAACTCCGCAGTGATATCATGTCACATCCTGCATTCGAGGGCTGTGATGTCAGTGAAGAAGCAGAGTGTGCAAGCATACCGCCATCTGTACACATGTTTGTCAATATCTTGCTTGCTGGCCAAAGTGGTGTTGATGCTGAGTTTGATGAATGTGAAACGTCTGAAATTAGTTGGGTGAAGAAAACAAGGTCCTTGGCATTGGGCAAGATATGGTCTATGGTGTTTGTGGAGACAAGAAAGCACCGCCTAAACATGTTGGAATGGGTATGACACTGCACCAATCAACCCGGTCAAAGAAATTGGTTGAGCTATTTCATAATGCTGGGCACATAATCAGTACAACCGGGTTCTAAAGTATGACACATCAATGGCTGAAAACACTCTGAAAGCACTTGATCCACAAACTGGGGCGGTGGTACCTAGCAACTGGTCTCTGGAAGATTTGTGTATTTTTCCGGTGACAATATTGATATTCATGACTCAACCCTAGATGGCAAGAATACATTTCACGCTACACAGTTTGCTGCCTGGCAGAGGGGGCCACCTGCTGAAAGTGGTCTTAGAGACATCAAACCATCCAATACATCAACTTTGGATATCCCACCTTCAGTTGAAAAGATTCATGAGGTGTTTATCAACATGGACACCCTCATTCCTGATTTCGATGGGTTGAAACAGGATGGTTTCTGAGGGAGAAAGATACTCCCAGTGCTCTACAAGACAGTGTAGATTGGGACATGGCATTCTTAACATCTCGCAAGGAGAGGACGAAAAAGGTTCTCGGACCACGTTCAATCAGTTGCCACGACAAGGTCAGAGATAGCCAAAACCACCATTGGATATTGCCAATCATACTAGCCCCAGCTCATGAACTTTCAACTTTGAACACCATGGTACGAAGGGCATTACAGTCGCAAGGGCTCTAGGAAACCGCTACGCTGTGATCACAGTTGATCAGGCATTGTACCCCCAACTGATGGAGCTGAAATGGTCAGTGTCCGACTTCAGAGATACCCTAATTCCAAGATTAGGTGGGTTACATATCACTATGAACTTTTTGAAAGCGATAGGGCAACACACAGAAGATTCTGGAATCCTTGAACTGTGGGTTGAAAGTGGTTTACTTGGACCAAATTCGGCTGAGAAGGCTAAAGATGGAAAATCATATGCAAAGGCATGAGGGCGCACAAATTATTGGCAAGCGCAGTGGCAAATCTTGATGCCGCAATTCAAAACTGACCTCCATAACAAGATCCCAAAATTGCCAAACCTTGGAGGATGCACTAGCCAGCAAAGACTTCGATAGCTTACTTGACATTGTGGGTTCTGAGACCTTTCGGCAGCACCTCACAGTCTTCGTTGAAAATCGACAGTGATCCAAACTTCAGGTTTTGGTGGGATTACTTGAGGATGGTAACTGTATTGCTTGCTTTCGTTCGGGCACAGACAGCAGGGTTGTGGACACTACATTTGGAATCGTTCCGAGAAATGTTGCCATTCTTCTTCCGATACGATCACGTGAATTACGCAAGATGGGGCTGTGTTTACCTGTCACAGATGCATCAGCTCCCACCAGAAGTGGAGGAAGAGTTCTGCCTTGGTAACTTTGTTGTGAAAGGATCGGACCAAAGTTTCAACCAAGTCGATCCGGATCATAGCCTGGAATGGCTCAATGGAATTGGGAAAAAGATGGTGGAATCATTGGAATAACCAAAACCAATTCAGCCCTGGCAAGATGGACGCTCTCATACAACCACAGACGACGCCATTTCAATGCAGACGAATGAAATGATGAACGTTGGAGTGGACACTGGTACACCCCTAATGAAGCCACCTCTTCCCACACTAAACGTGACAACTCGATGAGGAACGAATCCTTCAAACTCTCTTGCGATTCAAAGTATTTGCTGAACAATCTACTGGTCGACCAAACAAGCTCCTTAACTGCGCAACAAAAGATTTTGCGACTTCTGAAATAGAAGAGTCGCTGCTGAATCCTGAAACGCTTGGGCAACAGAAGTTGGAGAGTTTCGTCAAAGAGAGACTTGTGTCATCCACCAACTTGTTCTGTTCTGCACTTCAAAAGGTGAAGGCTCAACCTTTGCAACACTCTACGATGTTGCTACAAAGATGCCAAGTGGGAAGACAGAAAGCACAAAAGCAGACAAGAAACTTCTTGCAGAGACTAATTGCAGCCTACAGAGCTGGAAGACCGGTAGACCTGGCGAGAATACTGAACCTTGAGTTAATGAACGTGCCAAATAACAATGCTGAAACGTCTGGTGAACTTCGATCTGGCATTAAAGCCAACTTTTTTGACATTCTTATCCAAAGTGTAACCTGCCCACAGAAATCTCTAATGATGAGCCTTCTTGCTTGATCATTGATGGACAAGCTGCAGTCATGTCACTTGGAAAGCCAAGCAAGGCAAATACCTTTGGTTACTATGCAGATGAATTTGTGAAGTTCATTTTCCAGCAAGGCCAGGCTTACAGCCGAATTGACGTTACCTTCGATCGGTACAGAGATATTTCCATCAAAGTTGAACAAGGACCAAACGTACAAAGAAGTCAAGGCCAGTTCGGCGTCTGATTGAAGATAGGGATGTACCACTCCCCAACAAATGGCCGGACTTTCTTGCATCAACTGAAAACAAGACAGAGCTTGCTCAGTTCCTGTCAAATGCTCTCATAGCCGCGGCACCCCTGAAAAGTGGTTGTTGTTGGTGGAGGTTTTGCTTCTGAAACAGAAGTCCAGAGTTCAGACCCTGCAATGGACACAACATTGCTAGAGAGCAATCATGAGGAGGCAGATTCTAGAATGATTCTACACTCCTTCAAACAGATGCACACATTGTGGTCGTAGCTCGTGACACAGATGTCTTGGTGTTGTTGGTCGCCAACTTCGGTAGAACGTCTTGCACGAGGCTTTGGATGAAAGCGGGAACAATGAAGAAACCGAAGTATGTTCCTGTGCATGACATAAGGAGGGAACTTGGACTTGCCGATCATGTCTATGAGATACTATCTGCACTTCACAGTGTAACAGGATGCGACACGGTGTCCTTTTTCTCAGGACACTCAAAGAGAACAGAGTGGGATATCTTCCTTGAACACAACAGTCTTCTCAAAGATCTTGGCAAGTTTCCGACGCCCTCAAAACAGTCACAGAAGATGCTGAAAAGTTCATTTGCCACATCTACAAGGCATCATCTGAGAACTGTAATCAAGCCCGGATTAAGCTTTTCAGCAAATGTCATGCAACGGAGACCCTCCTCCATCTAGTGACGCTGCAAAATTCCACATAGAACGAGCAAACTACCAAGGTTTTTTTGGAGAGAAGCTCATAACCCAATGCCATCCCTGCACCACCAACAGAATGTGGATGGAGACTCGTGGATGGTAAATTGTCACCGTTCTTAAAACTTGCCTCCAATTCCAAAGGGATGCAGAGAACTTGTGCAGTGTAGTTGCACAAAAGGTTGCAGTACTAATAGTTGCTCTTGTCGGAAATGGGGGGAGCCAGTTGTGCACTGATGCCTGCAAGTGCAATGTCGCAGAAATACCATGTCGAAACAGGGCGAAGTAAAGTAGACATTAGCAGGTCGGGGTTGGGGTGGGGGTGGGGGTGGAGTGGGTGGAGGGTATCGTGTCACAGTGAACAAGCTCTTCTCCTTGCCCCCAATTGGTCAGACAGATTGCAGTAGGATCTGATTGAGAGATAAGAACACATGATTGACTGTCAGAACAGTTGTTTGCGTCATAAGTTTACTTTGCACCTGGTAACCTTTAACCTTAATTAGGAGGCTAATTAGTCAAATTGTGAAATTCAAAATTGAGAATAATCTTGCTTAGGAATTACGTATGGATAGGAGTCAGTCAAACCATTTCACTTGTGGCATTTAATCATATAAATGAAAGTGAAATGAAACAGTATGTTAAAAAACTAAAAGTTGCTCCAGTACGGAGATATTAACAAAATAGCATTATTTTTCCTTCATATTTTCCTTTTTTTCTCACTTTTGAAAACCTGTATGAACCCTACTATACAAAATATTGTAAAATAAGTTACATATCTGGATAGAGGATGTCAAAATAAACACTTTTTGAAAATTTTTGAAGTTTGCACTCATTGACCTTTGACCTTAAGTAGTGACCTTATTAGGCATTTTTTGGCTCGGCAAACAACAGATTCGTGTTCAGCGTGAAAAACTACCCCAGAAAAAGTTGCGTTTGCCTGCTTTTCCTCAAAAATGCTTCTTGAATTCACATTTCCCAGAAATATAACCAGTCTATGGTGGGCCCTGATGTTCTGGATGATCCTCCAGCAACCATCAAAGAGCACATGGACAATCTCCTTTGCCACACCACCAGCGTTGGAATATGAAGTCCAGCGATGAGCCTGTGGACGTGGAAATATGAACCAGCCACCCTAAGTCCATGACTTCTTGCAAAGTCAAGGAACTTA
>CM068953.1:111962124-111972978 GCA_035128595.1 Eptatretus atami | reverse complement strand
TCTTCACTGTCTTCTGCTTCAGTATCAGCTACTCCTCTGTTGCCCCAAAGTGTGTGGTGTTATAACATCTGTGGGCTCCATTCTGACCTCAAAGATATCTCCCTCTCTCAATCAGTACACTTTGTCCTTTCGCGCAAAAACATGCTCCTCTCGATCTTCTCGCTCCCCCACACTCTTCAACAACACTCTCCTTACCTTCTCCCCTCCCCTCATCCTACACTCCCCCCTCTCTCTCCCCTTGCACCAAAGCCTTCTCCCTTCCTTCTTCACTTAACAGTGTGACCTCAAACATTCAGGCCTTCCAAAACCTAAAGATATTTCCATTACAGGTTCCACTGACAAACCAGACATCTGCTTGAACAGAAACTTTCCTCCTTCAGACATCATATGACTCCCTTCGTATCTCTCTCTGTTACTCCCTCCCGGTATGACAACCTGAGAGCTCGTCCTATGGAGGAGTTGCTCTCCTTCATCAAAGACTCTATTCCTCACTCTCCATGCACTGCCCTCACTCCCCCACACCACAGGAATACACTCTGCTACGGCTTCCCCTCCATCCAACCTCATTATACATTGTTTATACGCACCATACACCAAATCAGTGAAACCCATACACCTCACTTGCCGAAAACGTGGACCAACTTCTATCCTCTCATCCCATCTCTCTCTTCCTCAAATGTGGTGACTTCAATTGCTATCATGCCAGTTGGTTGGGTGTGGGTACCTACCTCACCTGCCATGGCACTTCAGCAAAAGACTTCTGCGACTCATTGGGACTGACTCAAATGGTCAACTTCCCAACACGGATCTCAACCAACGGTACTTTATCTCTTCTGGATCTGACTTTGACCAATTTCCATGAAAATATCTGCTTTTCTTCCTCCATTCCAATTGGTTCATCTGATCACATGCTTGTCAAAGTAGACATCTCTCTGGCTGTTATTAGAGAACCACCTCAGCGCGGTCAAGTCTGGCAATTCACTCAGGCTGACTTCAGGGTCTTCAAGCAACCATCAAACTTCTAGACTGGTCTCCCATTGCAATTTTCTCCAACATCAACTTGTCCTGGGAATTCTTTCAAAGAAACTTGCTCTCTGTCATACACAGATTTATCCCCTGTTGTCTTCAGTTGTCCTAACCTTCCTCCCATCTGTGGTACACTGAAGCTTGTGGTGAGGCAGTTGTCCTGAAACAACTTGCCTTTGCCTTATGGAAAGCGAATCCAACTGAAGGTAATCTCAGTTCCTTCCAGAAAGCTCAGAACAAGTGTGTGTCTACCCACAGGAGAGCCAGAAAGCAACATCTTTCTAATCTCAATTCTGAACTGTCAAACCTCTCTCCCTCCTCCAAATCCTGGTGGCGTCAAGATAAGTTTGTTTCTGAGGTGTTCCCCCTCCATCCCCTCCCTTACCTCAAACGGCTGCACTGCTGGCATCGCAAGTGAAAAAGATGAATGCCTAATCTTAGTGTTTGCATCTAAATCTTGTGTCGAACTGATCGCTCTCTGTGCCCACCTTACCCAGTCAACCCAGCTGTTCTGGACTCTGTGTTTCTGGACCTTTTCTCCTGACAAGATGGAGAAGCTTGCTGTCAAACCTCGACTCAGAATTCTGCAACCGGTCCAGATGGCATCAGCCCCACGTTGTCTTTAAAGCTGTTCTTCTGCTGTAACTCACCCTCTCTCTGCTCTGTCGCCCTCTCATTTGCTCAAGATCATCTGCCATCTGCCTGGAAATCAGCCAACATTACCGCTCTGCATAAAAAGGTGCAAAAACAGATACCTGCAACTACAGACCAACCAGCCTTCTTGTAATCATCAGCAAGGTTATGGAATCCATCATCGCTTCAGACATTAAATCCTTCCACTTCTCCAATGGCTGATTTCTGATCATCAATGGATTCAGACCAGGTCACTCTTCCCTGGATATGCTGCTTCTGCTCTCCCAACAATGGAGGAGGTCCCAATGCCAGACATGAATCAGAGCCATGTTCCAAACATATCGCGTGCTTCGATATGGTCTGGCACCCTGCCCTGATCAGCAACCTCTCTTCCTATGTATACAAGGTTGTCTACCACTCATGGTCACAGACTTCCTCTCCTGTTACAGCCAACGTGTGGCCCTAAATGGAGTTCTCTCTTTCTCTCTTCCTGTCCAGCCTGGAGTTGCTCAAGGCAGTATTCTGGGCCCTGTTCTTTTTCTGGTTTTCATCAATGATCTCTCCGACTCTTCGGATAATTCTCCTTATCTTTTTTGCCAATGACTCCACTCTCCGCTGTACCATCTGTCTTCCCTCAGATCGGCAAGCAGCAGCTTCTTCACTCTCTGCAGATCTGAATAAACTCACACAAAATTGGTTCCTATCACAATGGAACATGTCTTTCAATCTGAAAAATCTCACACTCTCACGATGTCTCTCTGAAAGAACCATCTGGAACACCCCCCCCCCCATTTACTTTCTCAACAATCATCTTGAAGAAGTCCTTCCATTCAAGCTTAAAACCACATCAGTCACCTGTTGGAGCACCACACCGGGGCCTTCCATGGAGAGATAAGCATTGTGCGTTACAAACCCTTTTCCTCCTCCTGGGCCAGTGAAGCCAAATAAGGTCGACAGAGAGGAATCGGGGTGAGTGTACTCGAGAGTTAAACTTCAATTTCATATGCGAGGAAGCCAAGCCAATTTGCTTCCTTGCAAACTCATGAGCCTTTTCAATGCTTTTCCACAAGTTACTTGCACAACTTTCCATAGATGCTCCTACCGGTTCCTCTGGTGATGGACCCATCCACACATCTGTAGGAATTCGCATCTCTCAACCAAACATCAACAAATCGGGGGTGCAGCGAGCGATCCCATGTTGTGCAGTCCTGTATGCCATAAGGACAAATGGAAGATGCTTGTCCCAATCCTGCTGATGTTCGGAGGTGAAGAGGACCAACTGTGTCAAAAAAGTCCTGTTGGACCTCTCTACCATCTAATGAAATTGAGACTGAAGGGGAGTCATTCTGGTCTTCTGAATTTGAAGGAACTTGCATACTGAACGCAGGAGCTTGGACACAAAGTCCTGGTCCTGGTCAGTTTGCAGCTCCTGTGGAACACCAAATCGGATGAAAAACCCCTCCACTAGAACCTGGGCTACCACCAGATGTTCCAAGTGGGACAACGGGTCGGCCACTGGTCACTTAGTAAAATAGTCCATTGCCACCATGATGTACCGGTTCCTTCCGTGGGTGGTTGACAGGGGCCCAACCAGATTGACTGCGACTGGCTCGAGTTATGCTCCCATGTTGGACACCTGGAGTGGGGCCTTGCATGTGCGTAGGGGCCCTTTCCTTCTCCAACAGAGGTCACACAATCTCACCTCATTTTGAATGTCTGTGCCCAAATGCACCCAATGGAACCTTTTGCCTCAATTTTGCCAATGTTTTTGTCTCACCCAAATGTCCCATTATCCTAGTCCCATGCACGTGCCCCATAACCATCTCTTTTAATTTTTTTCAGAACCATCATCAACCAAGAAGCTACATCATTTGTTGGTGTTATCCATTTTCTGTACAAATTGCCATCCTTCAAACTCAACATCTGCCATTGAACCCAATAGGCCTTTACCTCTGCCCCGAGTGGAGCAATCTCATCCCACGAAGGTCTTTTATCCTCCTCAAGCCAATGAAAAAGGTGGCCCAAAATAGGATCATCCCTTTGACTCTCTTGCCAATTCACATTGTCCAATCCAGGTGTTAGTTGTGGCAAAGTTTGTCGGGTCACTCTCGTATCATATAGACATGCCTCAATTTGCTCATGCTGAACTGAATGCTTTGTTTCTTGCCTGTTGCAAAATTTACACTGATGCTGCCAACAAGGTTGTCAAGAGAGAGTGTTTGCATTGACATTTGCTTTGCTGGACCAATATTGCACAGTAAAACTTGAAGGGCACTCAGTAGAGCACATACCTCCACCACGCAATGCCTTACCAGGAGAACATATCAGGCCCATGAAATTTTTGAAATGTCATGCTAGATATCGTTTTTGGTCAAATTTATCAATGGTGAAGAATCATTTCAAAAATTTCAAAATTCTCGTATCCGGATCTGGATTCGGATCTTCACCAAAATCTAATTGATTCGTCCTCATCACACATCCAACCTGTCCACCAGGTTTTGGCCCAATCCGTCCACAACTTTTTGAGATATCCTGCTATATGTCGTTTTTGCCCAATCACTCAATCGTGAAAAATCACTTTTAAAATTCTCAGATCCAGATCCGGGTTCAGATCTTCACGAAAATCGAATCATTTCGTCCTTGTCACACAAGCAAGCTTTCCACAAAATTTCGTCCAAATCCGTCCACAACCTTTTGAGATATTTTGTTCACAAACAAAGAAACACGAAAAAGACATCGTGCTCTGCAAGATACTTGCAAAATCTACCCCCTCCCCTCTCCAAAGGTTGCCATGGATACATCAAATTGTCCATTTCGTTAAGAATAAAATTGACAATCTTGATCAAAGCTGTGGTCAATCAGATGAAAATTGATTATTTTTCAGAATTAAATTGATGATTTTAGAAGTTTGACCCTGAGTTGACCTTTTGACCTAAAAAATAGTTGTTCTGGGCTCAGCGACGATCCTAAAGAGAGCCCTCGGCACAAAACTTTGAAAACAGAAAATTTCACAGCTTGGTCCATGAATCGTGACCCCTTTCCCAAAATTAAGGTGGATACTTTGAGCCCGCTCTGGAAGGACTCCATTCCACATTCTGAAACCCGCATATGTAGATACCAATCAACAACACACACACACACACACATCACACACACTTCATCTCTTCTCCTTCTCTCCATATAATCTCACTATTACTGGAGCACCAGAAAAGTTTTGGAAAGTCTGGGAAACATGCTCCATGCAGCCCACTTCAGAGATGTCCTGGGAATGTCGAACCAAATGGTGATTTTTGGATACTGGACATGGTATATCACAGTCTATAACATTCTCTCAATGCATACTACAAACACAAGGAACTGTAGCTGGCTGTATGAGGGGTTTGGGCATGATGTGCATATCAAGGTTGTAACTCTGAAAGCACTTGCAGTGGGGAACGTGTGTTGTCCATCGGATGCTGTAAGTAGGCATGGGGGGGGGGAGCAGCCCTCCACGGAAGGCCACACCTGGCCTGCTTTCTCAGCACTTACCCCCATCTCCTCTTGCACCTGCCATCCCATAATCCCTTATTCCTTTCCCCTTCCAAGAACTGATTACATCTTACACAATCCATTGCATTTTGCACAGCTTGCTGCATTTGGGAAGTTTGCAAGTGTGTTCTTCTGTTTGTGGTTCATCAAATAATTTTGTATTTTTTAATCTTCCCATTTTCTTCTTATTGCTGATATGGGGTACCCTCGCTCGCAAATATAAAAAGCACAGATAAAGAACATCCTTCCTGTATTATGACAACGAAATTCACTGTCTGAAAAGGAAAATAAATGAAAGTATGTAAACGAGTGAGAGAATGACAAAGACAAGTCATTGTGGTGGTGATGTTGACCTTAACCACATCGGTGGCCTTGCAACCACATTTCCATTGAATCAAAGCAACAGAAGAATACATTCTTTCCTTTCTATACCTTTTTTTTTTTACAACAGACCCTTCAACGTTTCAGAAATAAAGATTTGACGTTAACTTTGGAATAACTACACCATTTGATACCCTTCAAGATCATCTGCTTTTCCAAATTGTTTTTAACTTCTTAATACATCAGCAATTGAAAGTTCGAAAAGTAAACTAAACTTGTCCCACCAATGAATGCTGGGCCCAGGTGTTATGAAACAGAGCTCACGATGCAAAACAATGAGACAGATTACTGAATACACCTTTGATGCGAGCATGTTTGCTGCCTTCAGAACCTCATGGAAATTTGCCTTGATCATCTGTGCTCCACAAGTGAAAAACAACCTTTACACTCTCAAGCTTATGCAAGAGAGAAATATCCAAGAGACAGGTAAAGAAAACTTTACCTCTCTCTTGGACTGGCAGGATGCCCGAGACTCTACAGGTGTGCCTGGCTCATCTCTGAGCTGCCTACCCTGGGTTCGAATCTCGGCCCATCTATAATCTCTCATCCTGGTGCCTTGCAGGCAGGACGAGGCATTGGGTGTGTGTGTGTGTGTGTGTTCTCCATCGGATGGACCTTAAACTGGGTGTCCTGTCTGCCAGCAATAGTTAGTTGGTGGACGTTAAACATCCCAAGTTGGTGGAGGTTAAAGTGTCCTTCGCGACGAGTCGGTGAGCCATTCAGGTGTCGCGAAGCAGGATGGTACCCTGACAAAATTCCAAGTTCCTGCCACAACCTGCAGGGGACGTTGCATCTGCGGCAGAGCCATGCCCCACTCAGCCATTGATGTTACTCACAGCAGTGTGCGGCATACCAAAGAAGATGAAACCGTCTCTAGGGGCTGAAAGATTACAAGAAGTAAATCTCAAGTTTTTCTGTTGAATTTGCATTCAGTTCAGCGAAATGAAAACTTTTACAAACAATCGAATGACTTTTTATTTTTACAGAAATACAGGTACAGTACTGTCCGTCAATAGTGATACTAATTTTTCTATAGATACTGGTGGGACAGCTCAGAGGTATCAGATTCGCCTTTGAGCTGCCTTTTCCCAGTTATGTTGCTGACCGAATATAAACTGCCACGATGGTGTACCACAGACAGGGTGTTGCATCAATGAGCATGCTGTCCATCAGATGGGATGCTATCTCAGTTACGCATTGTCAGCATTTGCAACTGGTGGACGTTTTAAGATCCTGTGTCTTGACCAAGACGAAGCAGTTGTGTGCCAGCACCCTTGCAAAGTTCCAAATTCCTTCCCCGACAATTGCAGGGAATGCAACAGCAAATCCCTGATTGCAATGGAAATGACTCAACCCACTGAACCTGCCCTCAGTGCAGAACACCTCACGATGGCCTTTGAGCTCCCATTGGCCCTTTGTAGGAATACAATTCGGCTTGTCGAATGTGCACGATGAAGGGAGGAGGGAGGATTTGCAACATGAGCTTCATCAGCAAAGGCATAATTCAAGTATTTTGTCTTCTCATGAGCTGTTGTGTTCATTCTGATTCATCAGTCATGTGCCTCACGAAGTGTATGCGTCTGACACAGCCTTGATGAGTTGTCACCAGAATTTGGTAGAAAGAGGAAAATAGAATGATGTCATCTCAGGTACGTGATCTAAAAAGACGAGTACTGCAGGAATATCATAAAGTAATATAAGTTACAATTGAGTAAATTACAATAGCACGAGAGTACAATGGGAAGACTTTCAAGAAACCAAACAGCATTTTATAGGTACTAAAGGAGTCGATACTTACCCGACGGGCGATCTTCTTCCAAGCATGCAACACATTCTTCGAAACATACCTTTATTTTGGTGGTATATAGGCAACAGAGACCTGCCTTTCTCGCTCCCGAAAAAGAAAAAAAACAATAACCTGGGTTACCTGTGTGCTTTTTAAGGTTCCACAGTATTTTTGAACAACAGTAGAGAACCTTGGCATGTACTATGGGTAAATAATTTCCAATTATCATCAATGTTCACCCACTGTTGGAGTGGCAACCCATCCATGATTGTGCCCAATAGCCCGGGAGACTACCTCGGCAGTACCAAAGCTCTGTACAGAGTATGAACCCAACGGATTTGGATTTTTTTTTGGGGGGGGGGGGTTCGCTCACTCCTTTTACGTTTCTTAAGTAATGAATAGGACTTGAAAAGAGACGAGTTGAAATTGATTTGATCTATTACGATTTTAGTTCAAACAGTGGAGTTTACTTTTATATATCCAGAATAATGTTTATTTTTACTAATATTATCGATGTGGCAGTTAAATAAGAACCATTGTTTCTGTTCTCGTGAACATCTGAACGTGTATTAAGTGCGGTTAGGGTAAAGTGCCCTCAGTATCATCTCAAGAAGATGGCATTGTCCAATTTAAATGGTAGTTGGAGGAAACGTGTCTCATCCCTTTAATTTCCCCTTCTTAAACTAGGTGAGGTCAGGAAAGGGGTCGAGAATGATACGGCATGGTTTCCCTCAACTCACACAGGGAGAATGCTCATCCCAGGTGTCTGTCAACACGTGATAAGTGGGCCTTCGTTTCCTGGGCTGGATTTGTAAATGTCGTTGGGGTATGGAGAAGGACATGGCTTCAGGACAGGGATGCCATGAGGCCTAATTGATGGGGATCCCATGGCAAAGAGACTCCTGGGGCCCAAGATTGGTGAGCTTCGTTCTCTTGCACTGTTGAACTCTTAGCATTTATGGCTCTCTTGTACCGAGCACTTATGATGGTCTTGGTACCGTAGACAATCCTCTGACTCACTCACTCTTCTCTTGCTTTCTGGTGTGCTGCCACTCTGGGCTTCCTGCACTCTTGACTGATTCCTAACTCGAGGGGTGCTTGACCTTGGAGAGCTGCTTGCTCCCTTCAGCTGGAATCCTGATTCTGCAGCAGCCTCAAATTCATCTCATGGCTTCTCTCACTCTTGCCTAGCTCTCATGTGAATGACAGCTATTTATGTGGTACCATAGTGACAGTAGTTTCTTTCTGTATGTTTATGTGTGCTTAGTGATCATGTTGTTTGTCTGGGATTTCCATCACTGTGTCTTGTCTTGTGGGTTGAATAAATTATGTAGCTCTTGAGATACTCCACCTGCCCTGTGATCCTGTCATTTACTACGCCGGTTTGTAGTTTTAATTGACATCCCTGCAGGAACAACTTGATAATTATCCTGATTTACAATTGGCGCAGTATCAAACTGCAGTGAATCTTGTACAGTACTTTTTAAAAAAAATCATTTTTGGATGAGATGTCCTGGAAATTATAACAGCAAACCTAATGAAGCATTTTCAGCTGAGATCACAGGACATGTATTCTTTGATTATCCACTGTATTTAGTGATAAAATGAGTGAGAGACTCGTCAGGGTGGTTTGGGGGTTGGGAGGGGTGGTATAGCATTCCTGGTAAGCAAAACAATGGCGAAAGGTTGCAGCGCAACACATCTTCACCATTGCTTGGTTGTAACAACAGATTCTACCAATAAAGTAGGACATTGTCTTACAGATTCCCAAATGAGCTACAGTGACAAAATAGGTGAAAAACAACACAAACGAGAAATGAATTTGGTGTCCATGAGAACGAAGTATGGAAGAGATCAGAAACAACAAGTAACAGTGGACTGGGGAGCCATCCCTGGTCGTTCTTCAACAGGAAGAAAGTGGCTCTTCATCTATGCAAATAAAAAAGCAGTGTGTGTGTGTGTGTGTGTCTCCTCCATCATTCCAAAACCATAACACCAAGCAACCTGAAACTTTACATACATGCTAAGAAAACTCCAAGGAAGTGCAAGAGTGAAAATTGGGTGTTTGGGTTAAATAAAACACCCCTTTTGAAGATAATTAACGGCCTTATTTAATTATATCCTTCATCAGGTGATCCTCGACCACCTCACTCTCTGGGTCTTAAGGAGTTTCCAAGGTAATCTCGCTGGGGTCTGAAGCCACCATGTTTTTTGGCCTGCTCAACCATGCCTTGACTTGGAACAGGCCATGACAAGTTCTTAATGATAAAGTTGTTTTTTCACTTTTCTCTCTCATATTATCGAAGGCCTGTTCATCATAGCTATGAATCACAGGGTACATCGCAATGCTTATAAACACCCGGAGACATCAGCGTTTGTTGCTTTATTTCATTTCCGCACATGTGATCACCACGAATATCTCTTAAACTAAGGAGAATTACAAAATATAAACTCCAGAATCGAACTTACAAGCAGTTCCAACTCCAAAAAAAAGTGTTCATTTGTCCAATGTGGACATGTGTGATATTTTGGGCGTCTCCAGGAGGTGTATGTTTAATGTGACGGTTCGGTGATTGCCAATTGCGTGCCAAGGACACCGTTTCTTATCAACTGTTTTGTTGGAGTACTTGCTTGAGTGCTTAAGCCACCTGGCAAGCACTCTCCAAGCTGCTTGGTTGTTCATTTCGGGAAAAAGTAACCACTCTTTCAATCTCACATCAATTTCAATCTCATATTGTATGTTTCCGCCTTTGTTGGGTCCTGCAATGCAGTGCGGTGGGTGCCTCTGGAGGTGTCTCATCCACTGAAATTATGCAAGATTATTTTTTACAGGACATTGCTTTGTTTTACCTTTTTGTGAGATCTCCTCTTGTAATCCACCTCTCACTTCGACATCGGCACATCTAAAAAAAAACATCCGACCAGGTGTTCACCATGCTTCTTCTCACTGTGAAGGCAGAGAGTGTAGATCGACATTTTAAGTTCTGTGGCTTGATACATTTTTGAATTTAATTTTGCTAATTACCCACTTTAAATCCTCTTTCAAAGAACGCTCTTTCAAGGTAAATATTTGTGCTTGTCATTTTTATTTACTTGATGCATGTGTACATTTGCACGTGTGTGTGTGTGTGTGTGTGTGTGTGTGTGTGTGTGTGTGTGTTGTTGATTGGTATCTTCATATGTGAGTTTCAGAGTGTGGAATGGAGTCCTCCCAGGGTGGGCTCAAAGTATCCACCTTCATTTCAGTAAGGGGTCACGATTCATGGACCAAGCTGTGAAATTTTCTGTTCTCAAATTTTGTGCCGAGGGCTCTCTTCAGGATCGTCGTTGAGCCCCAGACAGATTTCAACTGAAGTTTGTTTGTTATAATATTCCCAGGGATGGTTTTTAATATCACTGTGAGGTTCTTTGTCATCATTCCCCCATAGCTCCAACTATCACTGGTAGAACTTTGGCATTCTTCCAGGATCTTTTCACTTCATTCTTGAGGTCTTGGTATT
>CM068953.1:111944200-111956915 GCA_035128595.1 Eptatretus atami | reverse complement strand
ACCAATGATGCAACCAGCAGCCACAGGCTGCACTCGATAGAGAGAGAAAGTATTGGGAGCACCACAACAATGGATGGTCAAGGACTTTGTCAGGATAAACGCCAACACATGACCTATCATTTGATGTGTCAAATTTGACACAATTATCTCAGATTGATTGGTTCGTTGCGGCTGCAGGTTTTAGGGGCAACTGTGAAAGCGCTGCCGCTGCAAGACGTTTGATAATTTGCAGTCGAACCACTTTGCATAATTCGCAGTACGTGCACCCCAGCGTGCGGAACGTGCATTATTTAAGCTTCTCGCCCATCTCGATGGCTGCGGCAGCCGTTTTGTGCTCTATTGATTAAAACAGCCCTCGGACCATGTCGCATACTCTTTCCCTCCTCCGGTGCCAGGCGATGGTCGTGCATGGGATGTATTGGTAGGAGAGCCAGCCGCTTTGGGCGTTTTCTCTGAGGTCGTCAAGCAAATGAGATGCTGGCGCCATTTACACTGAGCTCACAATTTTCTTTTCATTAAAAATTGAGGACTTCCTTCAAAGGCCTTCTGCGATGCTTTTCTCCACAGCGGCAGTGTGTGCGACACCCGGGGAAAATCTGGGCCAGAAGCATAGGTCAATTAGGACCACCATGTCCATGGGACGTCTGCTCTTGGAAAATTAATTTGCACAAGCAGGTCCGAGATGTTGATTGGTTTCCGCGTGGGTGTTTTAAAGCAGAAAAATGAAGTAAAGATCGAGGAAGCGAAGAAATATACAATCACATCCACAATCGCACTCACATTCCTCAAAGTTCAGGATTTACCAGTTCAGCTGATGCAGTGTCCCCCTTACCAGTGCACTGGTACTCATTTTGCTGACCTCAGAAGGATGACAGGCTCAACCTCCTGGTGTATTAATTCAGTGGCCAATGGGGCTTGAACTCAGACCGCTAGGCACCACCCTAACCACTAAGCCAACACCAGGCTTTAGATTGGATTATATGTGGCATTGATCTTCATGTACCGGGCACCAACTGATCATGCTTCGCGTCTATATGGCCAAATACATCACCATCATTGATGGCGAATGATTTGAATCTGGCTTATTGACCATGCCATTACAGGCTGGCAGGATAATGCACTTTTTGAGCCGTCTAGTCTGGGTTCGATTCCTACCCCGATGAGAAACAGTTGGATTGGTACTCTGCAGGCAAGGTGTTGCATCACCTAATGGACCTTCCATCAGATGGACGTAGAGCATGAAGGTGTCCCATCTGCTAGCGTTAGTGGGTGGATGTCAACGACCTCACGGTGTCTTTCTGAAGAATAGATGAGTTACCGCCCATACCCTGAAATTTTTTTTGCAAATTCCTGCCCTGCCTATGCCTTTAGTCAAGCAATCACTTCACGAGGAGCTCGGCAGACTTGGTGCATAACCTGGGGCCGAAAAGTTGCTTCATCGTATGATTAAAAAAATATATATATTGCGCTTCCAGAGAGCGAGTTCTTAACAGTAGGCTATCCTGGACAAATTCAGGCCCCAAACCCCCCAAAAGGGGGGCACTGCATCAGAGGCATGCTGCTAACCACCAGATGCTCTGCCAAGTGTGAACGAGAAACCCTCGCATTTCCGACTAATAGTCACCATCCTCGAAAAAGCAACACCATCGAGTCGTCGTAAAGCAATCATTGGGTGAACTTCTTTGGGTTTTCCAAAATTTATTCTCAAGTAGATGAGAATGCATTGATTGCCTTCCCTGTTGTGCCCCTGATAATGAACTGCAGGCCTAACACGTTTAACGTCATTTCCTGCACTGCCCCTGGTGCCCTCTCTCCCTAATGGTGAACATGTTTCAATGCACATGTTCCACGAACGTTATCATAATGATGTTAACGCAGCGAAATGAGAGTTGTCGAGGTGTTCAACTTAACGAGGTCACCGTGATGATGTTTTGTACAATAAATGCAAGTCAATGTCATGGTTTTGTGAACAATCATTGATAGTAGAATGTGCTATCGACTTGTGAGGACACTTTACTCGGCAGCATTGTGTGATGCTGCATGCACAGCAGAAAGATATTGTCAATTGACGGGAGAGTACAGGTTGTACTCAGGTCACTGAAGACACATGTTTTTCATCTACAATCTCTTGTACGCGTGATTTCCATGTGCCAGAACGAATCACGCTCTTCGACGATGAAGCGGGAGCACACTGCTTGTCGTAGCAAGGATTCAAATATTGAAAGGTGCATCACTTTGAGATGCGTTTGCCTTTGCAAAATCCGTGCAACGACTGCGATTCCTGAAACATGTACGCTTGCGGAGTTTGAAATAAGTATTTCATAGCTCTGGCACTGGCTATGGAAAGATGAAGGAAGATTACAAGGAAGAACGGACACGAGAAAAGGTGATTACTCTGCTCATCCAGTCCGAGCCTGATCTTTTCTACCCCAACACCATGGGAGCTGGACAACTAGGGAAAGGAAACAGACAAGCACACTTTACAGGCAAACACCTTTGGAAAATAAATTTGGGGCTTGTGGGCCGATCGGAGGGGAATTTGATTTTTTGATTTTGATTTGGAGAAGATTTTGATTTGGAGAAGATTTTGATTTTTTTTTGTTTTTAAGCAAATGGTCACCCACACAACCACGTGCACAGACCTACCTGTAGCTACATGTCTGAGTTATTTTCCCTTGAAAATTATGAGGATTGCAAGAAAGAGCAGAAAGGAGAAAGAGATCTTTCTGCTTCAGTTCTGGGTTTAATAGGTCAATGGGACAATTGGTCTTGCATTATGAACAAATCATTGTGACAGATATCATGAGACGCCTCACGCAAGTCACTAGTTGTGAAACTAAGTTTGCTTATCAATACTATTCAGGTATGAAGCAACACTGACTGATACGAATAACATGTGTATGGTCAGATTCGTTAGAAAAGTCATGGTTGTTTCTCCTTTTTTTGGGGTCAATGATTGGAATTGATTGTTTCCACGTGGGGTTTTAAATGACACAATCATCGATAGATCTATATACCTAGATAAATGCAGGTTGAGCGATTGGGTCTGAATGGGGTAAACGTCCTAACCTCAGCACATATAATACTGAATGATACCTCATTTAAGAGCTCTTGGGTCCAGACATTGGTTTACAAATATCGATATTCACACAATTTCGAGTTATGTGCACTTTTATTGCACACACGGATGGTGTATAGGCTCTGAGTCGCGAGAGGTTCTCACACCTACCGGAAGTAAAAAAAATAATATAACCACAAACTATTCAGTCAATTCCGGTCAACGTATAATCACCTTTTCTTCCGTTTACTTCACTGAGAAACCTTAGCCGTCTTAACTGTTGGTGACTATTACGTGGACTTGGATGAGGGGTTAAGGACTTGGGATTGGGAGTGGGGGGTTGCAAACCTGGGGTTGAGGACTTGAAGAAGAAAGGGGGAGTGGAGGACAGAGAGCTGGAGTGGAGGGGAAGGAGGCAGAGAAGGAACAGAGTTGGGAAAGGAAGGGATAGAGTTTCTATGATGAGCACCCAGTTAATTATCTTAAAAAGAGGTGTTTAATTCACCCAAACACCCAGTTTTCATTCACACACTCCCTTGAAGTTCTCTTAGAATGCATGAAAAGTTTTGGATTCATTCTTCACATCCAAACCGTTGCTTTATAGTTCCAAAATTTCACTTTCAATTGGTTCTTTTGACCACAATCTTGTGAATATCACTTGACTTACTACCACTCCTCCTCTGACTGCTCCGACTCAACACCAGTATTGACCTTTCATTAGTGCTGACTGTACTGGCTGACAAAACCTCTTATCTGACTTTCCTTCGGAAGACTACTGCCTCTCTTCGGGCGATGCCTCCACCTCTGCTGAACGTATAGCCGAAGTTATTGTTACAGGAATGGAGGCTTATATCCCCTTCTCTTTCAGGTCTATCTCTCCTACCAAGTATTGCTTTAGTAATTCCTGCTCTGCGGCCATTCGTGCAAGGTATGCAGAATATCGGACATGGAAAAACTCTCTTCCTCCAACTCGCATTATACTTTCATATTTGCCAGAAATCATTGCAAATATGTTATTCGTGAGGCAAAGCATTCCTTTATTCAAAATAAATGTAACAACCTCTCATCTTCTTCCACTAATAGATCTTTATGGTCCTTGGCTAAAAGTATCTCCAACAACTTCTGTCGCTCTAACTTTCCTTTGTTTTCCGTTCCCATGATACTATCGCTGTTTCTCTGACTGATAAACCAACTCTCTTTGGTTCTCTTTTCTCCTCTATTTCCACTTTGGATGACCAACATTTCTACTCCCCCTGATGCACCCCTTACCAATCCTATGCTCCTCCCTATAATCTCTTTCCATGTAGTCAAAAAGTACTCCCTCTCTGGACATAAACAAGGCATACAGAGAAGACGGCATTCCTCCTCGTGTTTTCAAGGAATGTGCTTCGGAAATTGCACCCATGCTTGCTCGTTTGTTTTGTTTTTGTGCAAGTACCACCCGTCGCAAAGAGTGATATACTAAGAGTGGGGGAAGGAGAGAGAGGGAGAGCAAGTCGGATGGGGAGAGGAGAGGGATAGGGTTGAGGTGGGAGGTTGAAGAGTGGAGGAGGAGGGGGGAGGGGCAGAGAGGAGAAGGGGAAGTGGGAGAGGAGAGTGAGGAGGGAGAGTGGAGGGAGGAGAGCAAAGAGTGGTATGGAAGCTATTGGGGGGAGGGAGGGGGATGAGAAATGGGGGGAGTGATGAATGGGGAGAGCGTAGATGAAGGGGGGTGAAAGCAAAAGTGCCCGGTGTTGCTGGGCAATTCTGTTCCCTCCTTCCACCGCTTCCCCTTCCTCCCTCTTTCTACACCCTTTCCCTTCCTCTTTCTACCACCCTCCCTCTTCCATCCCACCTCCTCCCTCCCTCTTTCCTCCACACCACTCCCTCCCTTTCTCCTCCTCCTACCTCTTCCCCTCCCCACCCACTCTCCCATTCCCTCCCCCCTCTGGACTCCTATACCACCCTTTCCCTTCTCCTCTCACCACACCCTCCCTCCAAACGCCCCACCACCCCTTCCCTCCTCTTCCACCCACCTCTTCCTCCCCAACCCTTTCCCTACTCTTCCACCCCACTCTCCCTCCACAACCCTTTCCCTCCCTCTTCCCACCCACCCCTCCCTCCTCCACCCTTTCCATCCCTCTTCCCACCCAGACTCCCCTTCCCCTCCTTCCTATAACCCCACCACTTCCTCCAGACTCTCACCCTTTCCCTTCCCTCTTTCCAACCCAACCATCCCTCCTCCACCCTTTCGCTCCCTCTTCCCACCAAGGTTTTGTTCTGTATGGGAGTAATCAGAAGAACCCAAACAAGCAAAAAGCAAAGATGAAGTCATCAGGAGGAACCTGGACAGGATTCACATTTCAGATGCTACTCCTCCACCCTCAAACTCCTCCAAGCATAGCCAAATGAGCCTTGTTCAACAAAAGATAATAATCAGAGAACCCAGATAAAATAATTAAATATTTCTGGCTCCCAGACCATGTGTCCGATCAAGTTGAAATTAAAACTTGTATTCCCCATTACTACTAGATCATATTTGTGAAGTCTCACGTCGATTGATTAAGCGGTTCCAGAGAAAACAATATTTAATATTGTTCTTCAATCCAATATGGCTGCCAAACCATGTGACCTATCAATTATTCCTTAATAAACTTGTACACCCAAGGCTTGGGGAACATTGGTGTGAAGTTTCCCCTCGATCTGTCCAGCTGTTCTGGAGAAGATTTTTGAAGGTTTTTGGGTAAATCCAATATGGATGCCAAACCATGTGACCAAGACATCATATGTTTGAACCTTTTCTTCCTCATGGATAGGCGGTCAAACGTGTAAAGTTTCACCTCGATCTGTTCAACCACTTCAGAGAAGATTTTTGAAGGTCTAAGAAAAAAAACAAAAAAACAATATGGCTGCCAAATCACTTGACTGATGACGTCATTAATTTTTTTTTTCTGTGGACCATTTTATCCCTGGAAGACCCTCAAAATTTTTCATTCTGATCAAATGTGGCATTCTACATATGCAATTATGACGTCACAACGAAGGCACCTATGACATCATAAAAAACACTTATTCCCCATGTGGAGTACTTTCCATTTGCCAAGTTTCAATTTTTTCCTTGGTGCAGTTTCAGAGATAGCGGTCCAAAGTTTTCCAACATGGCTGCCATAACACGTGACCTATGACATCATAATTATCATTGCAACATTCTCCATGAGTAGTCGCACCAATGGGAAACATTTCATCTCAATCCGACAAGTGGATGCAGAGAAAAATACGAAAGTTCTGTGCGGACAAACAAACAAACATACAAACAAACAAAGAAGAAGGCGTTGTGCAGAGCACGATACTTGCAAAATTCATAAAACAAATTTGACCTCAAAAATAATTGGTGGTTGAATTCAATGACCAAATATGAAACTCCTCTTCAAATTTCAAGTCAATCGGACGAAAATTGACAATTTTAGAAATTCAGCTTATGTTGTCCTTTTGGCCTATGTTGATCTCAAAAATAATTGGTGGTTGAATTCAGTGACCTGAAATGCAAATCCTCTTCAAATTTCAAGTCAATGAGACGAAAATTGAGGATTTTAGAAATATCTCTTTAGTTGTTGACCTTGGGCCTATGTTGACTTTTTGTTCGATGTTGACCTCAAAAATGTTTGGCTGGTTGAATTCAGTGACCTGAAATATAAATCCTCTTCAAATTTCAAGTCAATCAGATGAAAAAGTGAGGATTTTATAAATCTCACCTAAGTTGTTTACCTTTGACCTATGTTGACCTTTTGACCTTTTGACCTCAAGAACAATACGCTTTTTCCTTATGACAAACTCTACCATGTGGTTATGTTTCGTGAAGATCGGTTTAAAATTGCGACCTGTAGGCGACAATCAGTCAGACAGAGAGACACAGAATAACAAGATCGACTAACCAATATACTTGAAAAATCTTCGATTTTGCAAGTAACAAACAGACAAACAAACAAACGGACCCAAATGCAATGCCCTCTCCTTCGGCAAGTATAAAAAGGTGAAACAATTGAAACCCAAGCTAGACAGGTGTGTGTGGGTGTGTGTGTGTGTGTGTACCTCTTGACCATCCTGCCATGGTGTGGGGATGCATTGCTTTGTAGCCACTGAAAATATTTTTCAATTCTCTGTTGAATTCGCAGTTCACTTGTCCTGTTGCTTTGCTCATTTTATTCCTCCAATATATTTTGCCTTCCTCACTTCGGGAATGTTTCCACGGAGAACCGAGCCGAGGTCAACTCCAAAGGCGGATCCAGGATTTTAGGATGGTGGTGGGTTTGGGGGGAAGGGTGGAAAATTTACATCACATTGAAAAATATAATTCTGGCTAGCAGAGCAAGGGGAACATTTTTTTTTTTGGCGTTTCTTTTTGTCATAAATTCTAGACTCTTCTAAATATAGACAAAGAACACTCTAATACACTTGAAAATAAGTAATTGTGGAAATTTGGTTTATGCGAATTGTTGTACTCCATACGCTGTGATAAAACAACTTGGAAACAAAACTTCCAACTCACCACAACTAGGAAGTGGCAGATAGCCAAGAGCTGATGATCGCCACGAAGATGGTAGATGGGAGCAGATCCGTAGGATATGCAAAGTGGTCCTTCTATATGTCGAGTCATTGCATCGTGTCGATACCCAAGGACGAACTCGTGAAACAAATGTGACGTCAGGTGATCCAAAGTAGTCTATAGAAAATAAATCAGAATCACGGGGTTTGTCGAATATTCTCGACTTGAATAAGGTGGGAAAAACCTAGCCAGCTTGGCCGGGTTAACAAGAACCAGAATGAGGCGAAATGTTGGTTTGGTTAAATCAAAACAGAATGGTAAAACCGGGAACATGAAGTTCCTGCATTATTTGCTTTATGAAAACAACCCAATGATCCGTGGACTTCCAAAGAGATTCCCGTTGAGTAGTTATCAGAAAAACACGCTGATTGACTCTTGACCAAAACTTCCTCACCCCTCGCTCTCCAAAAGCTCTCTCGAAAATACCTCTCCCTATTTGTCCTCAAGTCTACATCGTGTAACCAACAACAACTGGCTATGAGAGTTACGTGATGTGGGGCCAAGTTAGGTTTGCATATGCTCGGTCTTGCAAAGCAGGAAACTCCATACTCTTGTTTTTATGAAAATAAGTACCAATCGTTTTGATTAAAAAATAAATAATCAAACATTCACAGAATGGGATAAGAACTCAGGATCTCTAGTATACTAAGCAATGGTTAAATAACATTGGAAGAAACAGTCTGCTCTCTTTCTTCAATAGATCGTTCACAATCACGATGCATAAAAGGACCAAACCAACGAAATATAATAATACCAACACGACAATAATTTTAATAATCATAACAAAATTCCAACACACTGAGAAGGCTCTACCAGTTGGAGGAGTTACAAATTCGAATTGGAATAGTTATTTATTTCTATTTATTTATAAACTATTTATTTCCCTTTTCTGCATCCACATACAGTATCATGGTCCTTTAATTGTGTCTTTTTTGAAAAAAACTGTCAACACTGCTTTGAATTTTCGCCCTTTTTGAAAAACTACATCTTCCGCTTCGGCTGTTGTTGTTCAATCGCGCAATTATAATGATAAAAATAGAAACTATACCGAAAATACCGAATTGATATCCCTCTTTTTCAACAATGTTGAGTAACTCACAGA
This sequence comes from Eptatretus atami, assembly GCA_035128595.1. Taxonomy (NCBI): domain Eukaryota; kingdom Metazoa; phylum Chordata; class Myxini; order Myxiniformes; family Myxinidae; genus Eptatretus; species Eptatretus atami. The sequence goes on along the minus strand of CM068953.1, from coordinate 111,948,173 downwards.
ACCTGATTTTTTGCACAATGAATTAGTACACTTCAAAAACGTAATCATAATTAAACACTTCAGCATTATCTTTAATATAATCATTGCAGAATTTACATTTAATTTTTGAAATGCTATGCAATATTAGGTAGGCTTACTTACCTTCTTATATATTTAGTCTTTATAGTGGAAAGTGGAAATTGCTCGAAAAATTCACTGCATGATAGAGTTTCCTTTCTCACATTCTGAGATTGCTTCTTCGGTGATATACACCTCATTACATGTATAACTAGAAGGGCACTCTTCGACTTCACGACGTTGCCAGTGTGGAAGAAAAATAAATCCATTTCCACAATGGATCAGAGATTAGAGATCAAACAGAGAATCTTTAATTTCATACATACGGAGGAAGAAGATTCAATGATTCACTGAAACATTGAAACGAACTTCACTGAAACAGAAGCCAGAAGTTATCCCTCTTATACATAATTTGACATTCCAAAAAATGGGAGGGTGAGACATTTGGCAATTCAACTTTGGGATGAGCTGATAAGCATGAGGCAAAAGAGCTCAGAACTGCAATATGTGGCCACTTTGGATGGGAGGGAGAGAATGACACAATCATGGCAAAAGTTGCAGTGTCAACAACCAGGTCACTCCTGTTTCTATGGAGCAATCAAGACCTTTTTAATCGTAACATATTCCTTTTATCATATGTAGGTCAAAAGACACTTGGGAAAAGGGAAACATTACTGACAGCCAATTTGATTATAGTACAAATATTAAATTTATAAAGTACCAGCAACAATTCAACAAGTGAATATAATTATTTTTCTTCCACATCCCCCATTTCTCCCCCATGAAGAAAAAATTGAATAATAATATTACACATGATCACCATACCCCATTCCTAGAGGACAAAAGATATCCCTCACACAAGTTCAATCAACAATGGCAGCGAGCGCTCATAGGAGAAGAATGCTGGACGATTACCATTTCAATAGCGTCCCAGCCAGGTGAGTGAGTGTGTTTCCATTTAGTTCATGGCCTGTTCATCAGCAGGTGTCACAAATTGAAAAGACGTGCACCTGAGGCCAGAAGATAAGCAGATCAGGGTGTAGATAGGGCAGCACCCAATGGGAAACACAGTCCAGGTGCTCCTTGAGCTGCAGATGAGGTACATCTTGGCAGGTACGAGCTTAGGCCCGACATTGGGTTGCAGATGACACTGGGTTGAAGGAGACAAAAAGGACTCGAGATGTGACCCAGAGATCCAGCCCCAGCAGAGTTTGGGGCCTCGTAGCAGCAGTACATGCAATCAGGGGTGATTCACCAAGCGAGCTATGCATGTTGGAGGCAGCAGCGATGGCTCCATGAGTCCCACCCGCACCATTGAGCACACGTTGCAGATGACTCGACGTTTGGACCTTCAGAGCCTTCATTGTGCATTGTGCAACCACGGCAAGTTCACGATGTATCTGCAGAGCAGCAATTTGCGAGTGTGGTCGGGGTCGTTCCCCCAGGCAGGCACCATGCAATGGCGACGTTAAGTCTTTGCCTTGCTGGGGTTTGACTTGTCCAACCTTCTTTTCAGTGGGTTTTTTCTTCCCCCCCCCCTCTAACATGCTCATCTTATCTCCTCAGGAAGGGGGGTCATGTCATGATCATGTGTTGAATGCCCAATCACCCAAATCTGGGTTCTCCCCATCATCCAATCTTCAGTGGAAGTTGTTCCAAAGCTTCATTTGACGAAATTGTATACTGAATAGTTCAACTGCTCTCAACACTCCGAAACAAACAAAATCAAGGTTAAGCATCCAACGTACATTACATGTGATATCAAAATTTTACCCTTTCCTTTCCTTTTTTTTTCACAACTAAACGACATGCTAAAACATAAAGAAATCTCAGTTGTATGTACAGTATACTCAAAAACATTCATCTCATTTGCTATTTCCATGTAGAAAGGTCAGCAGTATTTATCCGGGTTCCAATTTGCAATCAACAATTTTGTCCACCATCCTCCAAAGATCCCTTCTAGTCAAGAAAAAAGATTCCACCATCAGTATAATATTATGAAAGTTAGCTTATTATTATTCTTCTTCTTCTTCTATTTTCAATGTATTTTAATTTGGCTGAGCTATAAGTACAACACTCAAACCCAACAAGAGGACAGGCTCCCCCATTTTGGAGCAAGTACCAAATACAAAGCGATTCGATTTTGCAGTTACCATTTCAACATTTGCAATCATTTTAACATTCACATCTGTGAAACAATCCAGTTTCATTCACGAGCACTTCCAGAGCAACTGCCAATTTTCATTTTTTATTTTATTATTTTTTAGCTAACTTAGCACTTCCGTACTGATGAAAGATGGTCAAGTCAGTGTTAGAAATACCTCAACTTACTTTAGTAAATGTACAAGAAGTACCATTTAATCAAAAAATCATACACCTGTCCATTTAATCAGGAAACAAATAAAATAGGTAATATATAAACAAATAAAAAAGATAAAATTATAAATCACCGATTTACTGAGGCACCAAAAGCCAAACAATCTAACAAATGAAATAAGTTTGTTAACCGAATTAAAATGAATACACAGACTGGAATAGACACATTCTGCTAGCTAACTGTAGTCCATGTCCGGTAAACAATCATGTCGGTGACCTCAGTTAACAGTTAAACTTTCAAATCGTTATAGTACAGTCGACAAAGAAGCAATTAATGGCTGCCAGTGCTGAGGGGTAACTTTACACAATCTAGAAAAGTGATTCTCAGGAAGGTTGAGGGCACCAGCGTTCATTCACATTCATTATGAATGGATGTTACTCTCGATGAAGCCATGGAAAACTTTGCAAAGCCATCCCAGGAAAATGGAATCGAGTGCTTTGCTGCAGTGGACGAGCAGAAGGGTGAGTTCATGCCTGAATAACCTTTAATCCAATCATTTGTTCGAGGTCATATGGCTCGTCCATAAATTGATTTCTTCAAACAACACTAATTCTGTGTTTGCTTTTTCTTTTTATATTACTTGTTGGAATAAAATTCTGTATTGGCCCCATGGCTGAACTTACTAATGCATCTTGGATGCCATCCCCTCCTGTCCTCCTCTCTTTGGAAATGCTCTAAAAATGTCAGCAGACGAGGTAAAACAAAGCATTTTCTAAACTTTTAGTGGATAAGAGCATTTTTACATTTATCTTAGGCACTGTGTAGCTTGCACATAAATCACATGCAGGACAAATACTTTCGTAAATGTCAATGCAGTTTAATGTGGATTCAAAGGAGATGAGAAGAGAATGATCAAATACCTAAAATGTACATAGGAATTAAAATTGGGATCCCAGAAGAATGAGCCATCGTTGAAGATGAGAATGCTAAATTGCATAATTCAGAAAAGTCTTGCACATAAGAATAGATGGAAATAAATCCAAGATTGATCAGAAGTAGCACACCCAAGCAGAGAAGGTTGTAATGATTACATTCTCCTTTCCAAAATCTCCCCTGTCTTCTTTAGTGTAATTAATAAGAGAAATACAAGACACTCCACAATCTTCAAAAGTTAAAATATGTGATATATATATATATATATATATATATATATAATATATATATATATATATCATATATATATTATATATAATAATATTTATTATACATACATACATATACAGGGTGAGTCAGAAGTAGTGCCCGATTTCTGTCAGTTGATTGTTTGTTTGCCATTTGTTTACAGTGTAAAGAAGGTAGAAATAAATAATGACATGTTTAATCTAACCATTTATTCAAGAAAAAATTATTACCGAACTGTACCAAGCTGTTTTACTTGCAATTTTCGAAGTGCCCTCCCTTGTGATCGATGCACAATTGCAGCCGAGCAGGCACAGAGCGGCACGCACGTCTGCAGAGTTCGATATTAATTTCCTCAAACTTTGCAGTGATTTGAACCTTCAATTCCTGAATGGTACGAAGCTTTTCACGATAAACAAG
>CM068953.1:111928973-111940240 GCA_035128595.1 Eptatretus atami | reverse complement strand
CTCAAGCTCCATATCCCTTCAAGATGTCATCAACTCTGCCTATCGGTGTAACACCGTAACAGCCACGGGTGTACCAAGAAAACAGCCCACAACAGCGATGGATGATTGCAACAGGCGTAGCTGCGTGTAGGGCCGCATGCGAAACTCATCAAGTTGGAGATCAATGAATGCCAAGGCATATCAGTCCGACCACCTAATATCATGGATCTTACCTTGACAAAATCCAAATCTGTGATACCAGACAGTCTTTACTGGCTACTATGCTGGTTATTGCCAAAACAGAAAAGGAAGAGGAAGATGAGTTTTCAGCACCAGAATGTAGCAACTCATCAGATGAAAGACGTGTTTTGATGCTTGCTCAGGATGTTGTACACTGTGCGACTCATGCTAGAACTAACATGCCCAAGCATGTGGCCCTGGGAATTGCAGTTCACCATATGACGAGGTCAAACAGCTCATTACCATGCTGAGCAGAATGGGCCACTGTGACTCCTACGATAATGTTGAGGCAACCGACACAAGCCTTGCACAGGAGATCCTAGCCAAGAGCGACATCTTTGTACGGTATTGCCATCAAACATCTCCCCAGCGTCTTTGTCCAGGTGGCAGCAGACAATAATGACATGACTGAAGAGACTCTTGATGGAAAAAGGACAACTCATGCCATACAGTAGTCCTCTATCAACGAGGCACTTTGGTCCAGTCCCTGAGCCGAGGGTCTATTCAGACCAGACAAAAAGGAAACGGACACTTGAATCCACTGGGATGTGCCAATCCATCAGAGAGAGTACAGTGCATACGGAAAGCGGCCTGCTTTATCAGTTTCCAGGAAATACAAGCTGAGTCGTTCAAATGCTCTGAAAGCTTGCAATCGGCAGCCTGTAAGATGGATCTTGCTTGGGCATTGATAAGGATGACACCAATGAAGCTGTTGAGGTGGAGCTCTTCGCCACAGAAAACAAAAAGTACCCAGCTGGAGTGGCTTCAATGCTGTGGTACACTCCTGTGTTCCCGTTCGCACAAACATCGGCTACTGCCCTATGATCGATGGTTCCTACAGAGTTCAGCACCATCTACACAGTTATGAAGAATGTGCAGTCCATGATGGCAAGCCTTGGCCAGAATGACAGCGTTATTACATTTGACCTTGCATATATGTGAAGGCAAAGAGATTCAGTGGCGCCTACAAGAAGAGTTTGAAGACATGGTGATATGCATAGGAGGCTTCCACGTTGCAACGAATTATCTGGCTGTGCTGGGTAAAAAGTACCAGATGTCAGGCATCTAGATCTTCTGATAGAATCTGGCATGTATGGCAGTTCGACAACCTCGGCCCTCCTGAAAGGGAAGTCTTACAATCGTGGAGTGAGAGCCCACAAGATAGTCATGGAAGCCATGTTTCGTCTGCAGTGGCGTGCCTTCGTGAAGTAGCACTCTAGGCAGGAGGGCAGTGATGTAGATGAAGATGCTGTGATGGAGCAAGTGACAGCATGCCAACTAGCTCTGGAGAAGAAAAGATGTCCAGAACACCATGTTGAGGATGTGTGATGCTATCACGACATATAGAATCAGAGTTCACAAGGTCCAAACTGAGGCACGGGGCAAGTCACAGCTGTTTGCCTACTGAGGTGATTATGTATCCATGGTACAGCTGCTCCTCCAGTTCATCAAGGCAGAGAGGACGTGAAACTGGATTCTGCATATCTCTGCTACTGCTGCAATGACCCTCACTTCTTCGCAATGGATCGACCCAACTACGCCAGGTGGCTTCTTGTTTATCTGGCTGACATGAACCAGCTGCCTGAGACCCATCCTGCCGTCAATGAAGAGTTCATGTCTGGCAATCATGCCATCAGTCGATCGCCTCAACCTTTTGCTCAAGTGTGGACTGACATGGCCCTAGAGCAGTCCATCAACTGTGACAGCAAGACGAACGGTGGATCATAGGATCAGTCAGAGAGCAGGAGCTCTAGAACGATGGTTCCTGTACATGTCATGAATGAGCAGCCATCACAACCGCATGAAGGAGAGTGTGCCATACAGGACTCAGATCGTGTTGGTACCCACAGAGAAGCAGCACCAAAGAGGGTGGAGAGAAGATGAAAGTGATGTTCAGAAGCTGCTGACCGTCATCACGTCAGAGCTTATGACCGATCCCTTCCCCAGACAACGTTGATGATGGAATTTCGTCACTGATTAACATTGCCACAGGTATCAGGATGCCCCAGATGCTGCTACACGCATGTTAACTCCTACCAGATCGGCACAGCTCAAATGACAACATTTGTTGAACAGAGACTGAATACCAATGAAGTGACATTTTGGGATTCCTACCAAACCTGAAGATCAAAACATTTGCCACACTAAGCAAGAAGAAAACAGTGAAGCTAACTGATGAGAAAGTTATCACTCTTAGTGCTGACCGTGAACTCTTTGGCCGCCTTCTGATCCAGGAAAGTCAAGGGACATCAGTTTCAGAGAACTCCTCAGCTACGAGTTATCAACAGTGCCATTATCCTGGCCATTACGATGGCAGCTTGAGGAAGACCAACAAGAGCGTACTCCATTGCTGAGTTAGAGAAGAAGGTAGATGTCCATCCAAAACTGCCACAAGTCACAACCAGCCAGATGTCTACGCCCACATCGTCGATGCAATGGCGCTGGTACAAGATGACAAAGTCCGCTGGTGCTGCAAACTTCGGTGAAATGGCATTCAAGTATTACAGCCTGGTTACTGCCCCTCTACGTCGGAATGGTTGTCAGCGGGTTGATGTTGTCTTCGACCGGTACTCCAGCCTCTCAATCAAAGCTGGGAGCGAGAGAAACGAGGAACATCTGCAGCCTTAGAGGTGACAATCCAAGGGCCAGCCACTCCTATTCCAAAGCAGTGGATCAAATACATTGGAAATGTAGAAAAACAAGACAACTTGTGTGCCTTCTTGGCAGACACATGGTCCACATTGGGTAGACACTCTGCTTGATTGTCAACACCTAGTCATTGGTGGTGGTTTCAAGAACCCGCAGAAGTCTGTGCTAGTCATCAGAGGGCACTGCGAAAAACTGGTTCCCCTCAAGTCAGATCATGAAGAGGCAGACCACGAATATTGCTACATGCAAAACATGCCTCTCATTATCACAACAGGATTGTGATTCAATCACCTGACACAGATGTGGCTGTCCTCTGCACCACACACTGCAGAAAACTCCAGTGTCGGAGCTGTGGTTTCGACTGGAATCAAGGATAAAGCTAGGTATATTCCATCCAGAGCTTGGCACACAAACTAGGACCTGAGCTGTGCAATGCTTACTCGGCTTCCACGCACTCACTGGTGCGATTCAAACAGTGCACTCTCAGGACTCGGCAAGAAAAAGGGTTTCAATGTCTTACTTGACAGTAAAGAGCATCAGACCAGTCTGGGACAGCTTGGAGAAGAACCCGAGCTCAGCAACAGCACTTCAGAAGCATGCGAGCCTTCATATGTGCAATGTACTCAACAACCAAGGGGGCTGGGAGTAAAGTGAACAATGTGAGATACTGGCAGTTCTGTCAAAAAGGACAAAGAAATGAAAATCTCCCCCCTACATTCGACAGCTTACAGCAACATATGAAGCGAGGAAATTACCAGGCCTATGTATGGAAGAGAGCATTGGAGCCTGCACAGAGCCTTCCACCAGCAGCTGGACATGGCTGGAAAATTCAGGATGGTGTCCTGCAGCCTGTGCTCATGACCAAAGATCCAGCACCACGGGTCTTCCGGAGCTGACTGTCTGTCACTGCAAGAAGTCTCTATGTCGCCGAGCCGACTGCACATGCAGAACCAACCACATGCCATGCACAGAGCATGTGCATGTATGGCCGAAGAAACTTGTGAAAATCCAAGAACAATCTTTGAATCCAGTGGTGAAGAAGACGCTGACTAAAAGTTACAACAGATGACATCTTCATGCTTCCATGGCGAATGTGATTCCTTGTTGCCAGACACAAATATTACAAACCGCTCTGACGAATGTGCTTCCGTGCAACCATGCACAACTATTATGATTCGCTCTCACTAATGTGCTTCTGTGTTGTCATGCACAGCTCCCAGTGTCGACCATGATAACTATTATCATCCACTTGATGAATGAGTAGCTTCCGTGCTGCCAGAGACAACTATTATACTCGGCTTTCACTAATGTACTTCCGTGTTGCCAAAGAGAACTATTATGCTCGGCTCTGATGTATGTGCTTCCGTGTTGCTATACACTAGTAAAAGACGAACACTAAACATAACAGTTGCAGTTTTCTTTATGTATATGAATTTCTGCAGAACAATACTTCTTAAGCGTTTGATTTCCAAAATGTATACATACAGTAGTAATTGAGAAACACCGTTCACCTTCATATGAGAACACAATTAAAAATGTCAGAAAGTTTGAATTAGTGTGATATTTTAGCTTTGGTGATGCCATGGCAAAGGCCATTTTCAAATAACTGTATATAATCTGATAGAGAATTATAATAGGAAGCCAATGATACCTCAACATTGAAAATTGGTTGAGTCTAGACAAGTTATTCACGTTTACGTTACCCCTCCCCCTAAATTTTGCTAGCCCATAGTGACCCTCTTGGTAAGTACCCTTGGTATGTATAATGGCCTGTAGAATTTTAATGATACCACATTTGAAACCACATACTACCTGGAGGTGTTCTATAGGGTCTATTCTACCACCCTGTCAAGTCAAACCTTTTCTGTAGGGGTGTTGAACGAATTTCCTTATTTGGCCTCATATGAGAAATGGCTGCTGGACTATAAGCGTGGAATGTAAGGTTTCCATTTTTTCTGGTGAAGGATACGGATAATACTTGATTGGCTCACTTCCAATTCTGCAGATAAACGGCGAGTTGACTTTTGGACTTTGTTCCAGTCTTCTGATGGCTTCTTCAGCCTTAGCTCCATTCGTTGCCGTTTTCGGACGACCGGACTTCTTTGCAGTGGCTACCGACCCTGTTGCTTCAAATTTCTCGACAATCAATCGTATTTCTTCCCCGAGGTGGGTTAATATCGAATTCCTGTGCCAAACGGCGTGCTGCCATCGTTGGTTGTTCATTACATTTGTAGTAATGTTTCACGGCCGCAATGCGTTGATTCTGAAAGGTAATTCATGGTTCAATTTGGTGCAAATTCAGTAACTTTCCAAACTCGCTGCAATAACCTGCAAAACAAAATCAAAAATAAATAAATTACGAAAATTAATAATCTGCAAGACAATTATTAACAACATGACTTCCCAGAAAGAATCTGACAACCGAAAAAAAAGATATCGGGCCACTTTTGACTCACCCTGTACATATGTGTATATATATAATATATATATATATTATATATATATATATATATATATATATATATTACGTATATACATATTAGCAAATATCACCCATCATTTCGCTGAAGGGAATACTGAGGAGGGGGGGAGGGGGGAATAGAGAGCGAGAGAGAAGGGGGGGGAGAAGAGGGGGGAGAATGAAGAGCTGGAGGGGAAAGTAGATAGGAGAGAGGAGGAACGAGGAGGGGTGTGGAAGCGAGGAGTGGTGTGGGAGTGAGGAGGGGTGGGGGAAGGGAAGACAGTGTGAGTAGAGAGGAAGGGAAGGCAGACTCATGGTGGAGTGCTAATTACGATTGATACTGTGTTATCAAAATTATTCTGCATACAATAACAATGAAGATGGAAACAAAATGTCTGAAATCCATTTTCTACTGGTCATACTAAAAATACGGCCAAGAGACAAACACTGCCAGGACACATCCAGAGACAAACTCCCGTCCAGACATAAGCACCGCCCCGATGCAGCTGGAGGCAAGCACTGCCCTTTCAAGAGACAAACACCATCCAGAGAGGAGAGGGACAGAGACAGAAAGAGAGGTAGGGGTAGGGGAGTTAGCAGAGAGAGAATGCTATGCTTTATGGACACACACGAAAACACACACACACACACACACACACACACACACACTACATGTGAAGTAAGGTTTCAGGCGATTTTCATGCAGAATCCTTGTCTTGGCCTGTGGTTTAAAAGCTCTCGTTCAAAGTTCACAAGAGGATGCTCTTTTGACAAAGAGATGGGGCAGAGCACTTTATAAGGGCCAACCCAGCATCGATCGAGTTTGTGATGCCAGTGATCTGGATCGTCCACAAGCATGAAATCCCCAGCGAGGCATGGGTTATACTTGAGGCATTTATCATAGTACAACTTTTGCTGATTTTTTGCTCTCTCGTTGGATCTAGAAACTTCCTGCAAAAGCCTTTTGTAATCTGCATTTGAGCGAAGCCACTCACTCGGCTGGTGTCACAGGTGTTGGAGATGTCCACGGCTGTGTGTTTTAAAGAAGAACCTGGAGAGGTAAATTGGCTTCATGTCCATATGCCAGATAGAAGGGAGTGAAGCCTGTGCTGGCATGAGTCGTTGTGTTGTAGGCCACCTCAATGGGGTGGAGATGTTCATCCCATACAATTACTCTGTGAAACAAGGCTTTGTCAAGTTCGTTCTTCATGGTATGATTGTAATGATCCACTGCTCCATCACGCTGTGGGTGATATGCTGACGTTTGGAGCTTGAGAATGTCCAAGTGAGAGCAGAGATCCTTGATCAAGTTGGATTCAAACCGTCTGCCCTGATCCAAATGCAAGGCCTCAGGGACTCCGTGTTGACAGATGTACTGCTCAAAAGCACTTTACGCCACAGATTCAGCTGTTTGGTCTCATAGAAGGTAAAGATTGACAAACTTGGAGTAAAGATCTATGACAATTAGCATGTAGAGATGACCTTTTTCTGGATGTGCAAAACTCTGTCAAATCGGCAGCAATGATCTGAAAGGGCCTTGAAGGTGAAATTGACACCAAAGGGGCCTGGTGCCGAGGCACAAGAGGCCTTCACAATTGACAGGCTCAATTGATTTTGACACCGCATTGTTGGCAGCGGTCTGAAATGTCAACAGACGTGTAAGGCCAATAAAATTATTGAGTGACTTTGTGCAATGTTCTGGAATAGCCATAATTTCTAGATGTGGGATGTCCATGTTGTAACACTTGGGGAATTAAAGACTTTGGGATCACCACTTGCAGCATCTCACTTTGAGAGTGTGAATGGCAGATGTCGACACAGGAGATCATCCTTCACTGTAATATGACCAAACTGTGTCCAGAGTTTCCTGAAGTAGGGCGAGGCATTGCACAGTCACAAAAGCAGGAATTTTTTTCCTGTAGGTCATCCACTGGAATACAATTTTCAGATCAGTATCAGAGCGTTGAAGGTCAAGGAGATACAGTCAGCAGAATGAATGTTCACTAGGTTAAGGTTTGTGAGCAGCACAGGCTTATGGACCCGAGCGGTGTTGTGAGCAGAAAATATGGACGACTCTCCAGGCTTACAAGGAGTAATTGAAAAGGTCTTGTGGAGATAAGAGGGTCATTGCAGGAGACCACTGCTGTGGCTTTTATTTGAGTTTGCTGTTGAGGTATGTCTTGCAGCTTACGAACGGTGGATCCAACAGGAGTGTGTTGACTAATGGAGAGGTGTCATCTGGGTGTCAAGCCATCGTGTCCGCATTGTGGTGTTTTGACTGTAACAGAGGCAATTTGTTGTTATGGACTGACAAGTGTCCGTGGACCAGATCAATGGTGATGTGATGTTGTGTGAAGAAATCACAGCCAATAATGACAGGATAATTAGCAGTACGGATGTCATGGAACACATTCTTCAATTCGTGGCTTCCCATATGCAGCAGCACAGTGAGAGAGTCAAGAATGTCAGGAAGATGTCCCCTTACAGATGATGCAAAAACAAAGGACTTCACTGGGGCTTGTGATCAAAGGGATGGAATGGACTGGTAACATGTTTCTGTAATGAGTGAGATGCCTGACCCTGTATTCACAAGAGCAGTGACCTCTGTTCATTCTCAAATCAGTTGAATGAATGATGTGCGGGCTGCATCGGTTGACATCTCAGGATGGATGACAGACCAGTTGCATTGATAAGCTGGCATCTGCTCCGCAAAGTCAGCTAATGGCCGTTTCCTTGAAGGTTCCTTCTCATCGAAGTCCTGGTATCTCTTGGCTTGTGAAAGCGTAGTCCCCACAAGGGCGAGTCATACTATGGATGTGAAGAAACCCCCATGCAGGAGTAACTTGGAGTACTGCAAGACTGATGTGAATATTGTCTTTGAGGTGAGCAAGGTGAAGAATGGTGTCTATGTGAAGACTTCTCTGAGCAAGGGACTGCAGATGCAGTGTTTTTCAACAGCAGTTGAGTTGTAGGAGGGATCGGCATGATGCATGCTATAGTCATGTGAAGGAGAGTGGTGAAGCCATGGTGAGTTGCCATGGTTTCTTTGAGATGGAGGGTCAAAGCGCTTTAGACTGTTGTGCAATCACATGAGCATTACGGTGTAGGTGAGTGAACTGCTGTGTCAGAAGATCAATTTTGTCTTCAGTGTTCTTGGTTTGATATTCTTTAATTTCACACAGTTCTAATTAATGTCTGAAATGGCAGCAGATAATTCATGGCAGGGGGTGCAGAAGGATGTTGCCACTGAGGGGCTGCAGCAGTCAATGACGTTAATGAGTTGGAGGTTGTGATATTCAGAGCAAGTTGTGCATTCTCACATTTGGCAACAATCTTCAAAGCAGCTTGTAATGTCGTTGCTCCATGCTCATGCACTTTCAGCTGAAGTGCAGAATCCAAACCAGCCACAAATCTCCGAAAAACCTCAATTTGCTTGGCTTCAGGGCCATATGTTGGAATGGCCTCGTCCACGAGGCTTCTAACCTCTGAAGCATAAACCTCGAAAGGTTCGTTTGGTTTTCGAGGACGAGCATTCAGATACGTTTGCAATGTTGCTAAGTAGTGTGTGCATCCTAAAACGGCACCCAGACTATTCCTCGTTTGTTCATAGTCATTACCATCGCCAAAGGAGAGGGTATTGCATTTGGGTCCGTTGGTTTGTTGCAAAATCGAAGATTTTTCAAGTATATTGATTAGTCGATTTTGATATTCTGTCTGTCTGTCTATCTGTCTTTTTGTCGCATACAGATCGCAATTTTAAACCAATCTTCACGAAACTTCAGCACATGGTAGAGTTTGTCAAAAGGAAGAAGCATATTGTTTTTGAGGATCAAAAGGTTAACATCGGCCCAAGGTCAACAACTAAGGTGGTCTTTCTAAAATCCTCAATTTTCATTAGATTGACTTAAAATTTGAAGAGGATGTATATTTCAGGTCATTAATTAAACATGCCAATTATTTTTGAGGTCAACATGAACCAAAAGGTCAATGTCGTCCCAAGGTCAACAACTAAAGTTGTATTTCTGAAATCATAAATTTTCATCTGATTTACTTGAAATTTGAAGAGGATTTATATTTCAGGTCACTGAATTCAACCAGCCAATTATTTTTGAGGTTAACATGGACCAAAAGGTCAACGTAGTTCCAAGGTCAGCAACTAAAGAGGTATTTCTAAAATCCTCAATTTTCATCCCATTGACTTGAAATTTGAAGAGGATTTGCAGATCAGGTCGCTGAATTCAACCACAAATTATTTATGAGGTCAACATACAAAAGGACAACATAGGCCGAATTTCTAAAATTGGCAATTTTCATCAAATTGACTTGAAATTTGAAGAGGAGTTGCATATTTGGTCATTGAAATCATCCACCAATTATTTTTGAGGTCAACATAGGCCAAAAGGACAACGTTTTATGGATTTTTCAAGTATCGTGCTCTGCACGACGTCTTCTTGTTTGTCTGTAGCCTGTTTGTTTGTCCGCACAGAACTTTCGTGTCTTTCTCCACAACCGCTTGTCAGATTGAGACGAAATTTTCACCATTGGTTAACTACTCATGCAGAAGGTTATAATGATAATTATGACATCATAGGCCACGTGGTGTGGCAGCCATATTGGAAACACGGAAAAACTTTGGACCTCTATTTCTGAAACCACACCAAGGAAAAAATTGAAACTTGGCACATGGCAAGTATTCCTCATGGAGAATAAGCTCTTTTTCATGACATCATAGGTGCCCTAGTTATGACGTCATAATTGCATATGTAGTTCGCCACATCCGATCAGTCTGAAAAATTTTGAAGGTCTTCTAGGGATAAAATGGTCCATGGAAAAAAATCATGAGGTCACCAGTCATGTGATTCGGCAGCCATATGTTTAACAAAAAAAGAAAAACGTTCAAAAATCTTCTCTGAAGTGGCTGAACAGATCGGGGTGAAACTTTACACGTATGACTGCCTGTCCATGAGGAAGAAAAATTTCACACATATGATGTCATTGGTCACATGGATTGGCAGCCACATTGGATTTACCCTAAAACCTATTAAACAAAATTCTTCTTCTCCAGAACGGCTGGACAAATTGAGGGGAAACTTCACACAAGTCTTCCCCAAGCTATGCTTGTAGAATTGTATTGAGGAAAAATTGATAGGTCACAATGTTTGGCCGCCATATTGTATTGAAGAAAAATATAAAATAATGTATTCTCTGGAACTGCTTAATCAATCGATGTCAAACTTCATATTTATGATATAGTACAGATGGGGAATACATGTTTTAAATTTCAACTTTATCAGACATATGGTTTGGCAGCCATGATGTATTTACCCTCAAACCCATAAAATTTAGTCAAACCTATAAAATTTCAGGCCAGGACAGCACAGATCACATCTGTGACTTGCTGCAGGTATCATGTAAACCTGTACTAACCTGTTCCATGGTCGGGTTGTCAGCGACTGAACCGTCTCCCCCACCAGGTTTTCTGGTGAGGAGGGTATATGATATGGACACCCAGCAGGATGAAGAACAAAATCTGTCAAAGGGTGGAGGAGCTCCTTGTGAGCTAACGGCCATCCATATCGAGTGCCCAACTGTGTCTGCGGAAGTACTCCTGCAGTTGGGTTGCTTCTTATTAGGAGGTTGGTGGCAGGATTTGCACTCCAGCCACCATAAAACCCTTCATTCCACAAAACATTCCAGAAGCATAAAAAAAATCTGAAAACCCACTCAGTGGGAGTACCTCCTGTGCAGCTTCCCTTCGCAGGTCAGCTCATCGGATGACGGGATTGGGGCAAACCCTTCGGGACCCCCAATCTTTGATGATGGGGGGAAACCATGGGGTAATAATCCCGGGTCAGATTGCGGGAGAGAGTGTCGAGGTGATGCTGAGGTGTCGTCCACCAGACGGCGGTCTCCTTGGGTTAACCTGAGGTGGTGCCTT
>CM068953.1:111903958-111928963 GCA_035128595.1 Eptatretus atami | reverse complement strand
CCTGGAATGTCCTATCCCTAAGAGAGGATGATCACCTATCTCTGATATCATCTGAACATCGGTATTGCAGCACTCTCTGAGGTTCGGAGACCTGATTGCAGCGACATCATGGCAGGTGGTTACACCTCCTATTGGCCTGGTCGCTCTGATGGTTACCATGCCAAAGGAGTTGCTGTAGCTGTGTCCAATAAGTTTACTCCAATGATAACTGAGGTAACCCCGGTCAATGAACCTATTATGAGACGAAGGATTTGTCACTCCTTGGGTGTCATATTCCTGGTCTATGTATATGCTCTGACTGAGGTGAGTGATCTCACCGTGAAGGACACATTCTATGCCATGCTCGAGTCTGTGGTTTATCAGTGCCCCAGGCGAGAGAGACTTCTCGTCTTGGGGGATTTCAATGCATCGACTGGAACTGATAGGGATGGTTATGAGATGTGTGTAGGTCCCCATGGGTCTGGAACTGTGAACCTGAATAGCACTAAGTTCCTTGACTTTGCAAGTAGTCATGGACTTAGGTGGCTGGTTCATGGTTTCAGTGCCCACAAGCTCATCACTGAACTTGGTATTCCAACGTTGGCGGTGTGGCAAAGGGGATTGACCATGTGCTCGTTGGAGGATGATCCAGAAATGCAGGGTCCACCATAGTGCTCAGTTTCTCAATACTGACCACCAGCTTGTTGTAGAAACTCTTAAGTTGCACCTTAAATCCAGGAGAATGGTACCATCCCAGCCTAGGCTGGAGGTTGGCAAGTTCAAGGATGAGAGAGTAGCTGAGAAGTTTGTGAACAGGCTGAGTGGAGATTTGGGGGATCCTGAAGAGTTGAGGAGTGCCTTCAAGACCACCGTCCTTGATGTTGCTGGCAGATGTCTTGGAAATCAACGGAGGGTGAAGGATAATTTTGTCTCTCAAGGGACACTGGATCCCATTGACCAGAGTCACAGGGCCAGGCTAAATGGCAGAGCTGAGCTGTTCAGGTTGCTGAGGCGTAAAACTGTACGTGCACTAATGGTGGACAAGGAGTCCGATGTGCGAGGAATCTTTGCGGGGGAAGAGCATCACCTGTGGTCAAGTGATTCTCGTCCTGCTTACAGGGGAATTCACATGTTGCATTCCTCCAAGCTCATCCCTCGGAGTACTGCGGTTGGAGCAGAGTGTGGCAGGCTCTTGACAGAGGAGTCCCAAGTGAAGGACCGCTGGGCCGGTTACTTTGAGCGGTTGTACCAGTCTGATCCACCAGCTGTCGAGTTTGACGTCAGCGGTGTTACAGTCCCTGTTGCTGACTCTCCAATCAACTGTGGTCCACCTTCTTTTGTGGAAATACAGGCTGTGGTGAACTGGTTGAAATGGGGTAAAGCTCCAAGGATCTGTGGCATCCATGATGAACTTCCCAAGGCTGGAGGAAATGCTGCACTCGTGTCATTGCATGCAGTTCTGTGCTCTGCCTAGAACACAGGCATCATCCCAACTGACTGGAAGAGGGGCCTTGTTGTCCCTCTCTGGAAAGGGAAGGGTGATTGCCAAGACTGCAACAACTACTGAGGGGTGACGCTGCTCTCAGTGCTGGGCAAGGTCTTTGCTCGGCAAATTCTTGATAGGGTTCGCCACTATCTGCTTGAGCACCAGCATCCAGGGCAGTCAGGCTTTACACCAAAGGGGTCAATGATTGACCGTATCCTTGCTCTTCACGTCCTCACCAAACGCAGACGAGAGTTTCGGCAGAGGTTGCTTGCAGCATATGTTGATCTCTGTAAAGCGTTCGATTCAGGGAATCGGGATGCCCTTTGGAGGATTCTTTGTCTTCATGGGGTGCCACCAAAGCTGATCAATCTGTTGTCTGAATGATACTCTGGTACTGAGAGTGGTGAGATGTGGTGATACCATCTCCGACTTACTTCCCATTGTTACTGGAGGTCGTCAAGGGTGTGTCAAGCTGTGGTGCATCATTTGGGAATGTCAAGATCTCTGACCTTGATTTTACGGATGATGCAATCATCTTTACGGAGACTCGGGATATCCTTTTGGGGCCCTCGAGGTGCTGAATGAGGAGTGGTCTCGTCCTGCTTACAAATAAACCCCTGGGATTATGGGTTTACTGGGTCAAAACTAAGATCCAGGCATTCAATGACATCTTGGATGCTGCTGTCCTGTCTGTGCCTGTTTGTGCTGAGGATGTTGAGGTCGTGGAGATATTCACTTACCTTGGCAGTGATATTCATGTCTCTGCTGGCTGTGAGCCAGAGGTCAATAGACGTCTGGGTCGGGCCTGGAGAGTCATGGTTTCACTGGATCACGGGGTGTGGCACTGCTGGTACCTGTGCGGGAGGACGAAAGTCCAAGTCTTCAGGTCCTTGGTGCTTCCAGTCTTGCTCTATGGATGAGAGACTTGGACTCTGACCAGGGATCTGAGATGGACACTTAATTCCTTTGGTACCAGCTCTCTTCAGAGAATCCTTGGCTATCGCTGGTCAGACTTTGTGTCCAACAAGCGGTCGCTGAGAGAGACTCAAATGAGATTTGTTACCTGCATAGTCTGTGAGCAGCTGCGGCTGTATGGACATGTGGCTCGTTTTCCTGACGCTGATCCTGCTCAGCACATTCTCTCAGCAAAGGAGTCTCGTGAGTGGAGGAGGCCAATGGTCCGACCACGTGCCTTGTGTCGTGATTGCAGCAGGTTGATCAGCATCTTGAGGAGATGGGGATGGGCCAGGCATCTGCCTGGGAGATGGCCAGAAAGAGGCCCCTGGAGTACTGGCGGAAAGTGGATGCAGCGACTCTCTGCTCTGGCGCATGCTCCCATACCTGACCTGACCTGACCTATAAAAAATACACCACTCAAAAGAAGTCCTGGTGAGGCTCTGCGATCTCTGATTGCTCTTTTTATTGTTCTTCATTGCAGTGGAAAGGCTCTGCCATTAGGAAAAAGCTGCACCTGCAATCTTGCCGGTAACAGTTATTCCTTGTCAAGGTGGAATGAAGAAACATTCAAAGCGACCTCAAACTGCATTATCCACGAACTGGACGACTCTGTGCCATCTCCTATAAAGGGCAGAAGAAGCTCAAAACGAAACGGCATTCCATACTGTAATGTGTCCGCTCTTGTAGCCTGTTCTTCAGGCACAGCACATTGTTCTTTGTCAGCCATTTGAGTAATATTTTGCTCTCACTTTCACAAAAAAGTTCAGAAGACGAGATAAACTATACTTACAAGTGGAGTTGCTGCCATAGTCCTTGAGGATGTGAAATAACTGTCCTTTTCCCACATCAGAAATCACCGCTGCTACGAGTGTAACATCCAATTTCCATTGTTGGGTCCATCCATCCATTGGGACCATATTCTGTGCAGAGCATCGGTGCTGCCTAAGCAGTCGCCTTGGCTATTGGACACAATCTTGGACAGGTTGCCATTCTGACAAGGTATACCAGCATGCTGGCACTCATTTTGCCATCCTCAGAAGGATGACAGGGAGAGTCAACACCATCTGGTATTAATTCAACAGCCAAGTGGGATTTGAACTCAGGATCCGAGGATCCCAAGCCCACCACCCTAACCATTAAGCCAATATCAGGCAAGATGGTGGGTGTTACGTCTGAATTTTAACAGAATAACCAAAGAAAAAGGAAATATGTTTCTTCCAAGGGCAGTATATTCGTCAGTGCAGAAGAAGTTCTAAATACCTATGTACCAACAAAAAATTGCAAGAATTTCTCAGTGAACACTCCAGTCCTTTCAGTAAAGACTCAGACGATGTAGTGTTCTGTGATGTTATTGAACCCAGAATTATTACCACTGATGACACTGTTGCACTGTCCATACAGACAATGACCCATTAAGCGATGTCCAGACGACTGCAAAACTGGGTGCCACTGAAACCAGATGGATTGAAGAACTAACCCAATTCAACCTTACAATCCGACACAGGTCAGGAAAGAAGAACAGAAATGCTAATTAATCAAATAGGAAAGTGGAGCATACAACAGAAATGGCTTATCTCGAGACAGTACTTGTTAGAAATGTGGAAGAGCTGCCTGCTGAATCCACTGAATCCACTGGTCTGCCTGTGCAGTTGAGGTTACAGATTCAGAAAGACAGGGTAGTTGTATGCATGGAACCCTCAGCAGCAACACCATTACCTGAAGAGCCATTACCCAACACACACATCCCATCCATGTCCCAAAGCGAAATCGAGAAGCTCCAAGCAGATGATCCAGCAATCGGAAGGTTCTTTCATTATTGGAAACAGGACCGGTATCCAACACAATGAGCTCTACTGAAAGATGACCCAAAAACATGCAAGCTTATTAGGTGTTGGAAAAACATGGCTCTGAACAATAGTATTCTTCACAATAAAATCATTGCAGACGGAAAGACCATCTTGCAGGTAGTTATCCCGCAGAAACTGCTCACCAGGGTACTGAAATCTAGCCATGATGAGAGTGGACACCAGAGCGCAGAAAGGACCTCCAGTACTCTATCCTGATGACAAGATGTTTCTAACTGTACATGATCAAAGATGTAGTCGACTATTGTGCCAAGTGTGAACATTGTCGACTTGGGAAACATGTCCTTCAGTCAAACCATCCTTTGATTCCATCATTGCAAAAAGGCCACTGGAGATACTGGCAAAGGATTTCACAATGCTGGAAAAGGGTAGACATGGGCTCAAAAATGTCATTGCACTAATGGATGTGCTTACAAAATATACACAGGCATATCCTACAATAGACCAAATGGCAAAACAGTGGCAAATATTCTGGTCAAAGAGTGGTTCGTCAGATTAGGCATTCCTCAGTGACTTCATAGTGACCAAGATTAAAAAGATTTGTAGATTAAAAACAACATGGCTGCTGAACCAGGTGACAAATGACGTCATCAATTTTTTCCCCCCTCATACAATTTAGCCCAAGATGACCTTCAAAAATTTTCATACTGATCAGATAAAATGTTTGACGCATGCAATTATGATGTCATAACAAAGCCACCAATGCCATTATCAAAAAAAAAATCACACTTGCTCTGTGTGTGCTTTGTCCCCGCTCTATTTCCGCAGGGCGCTCAAAGTCGGCCAGCAACCCCCTTCTGGTAAAAGTACCAAAATCAAGAATCACTGCTCACCTTCACTCTTTCATTCCCCTTTTTCCTGCCTTTGGAACAAACTCCCACACTTTCTTCAATCCTACTCCTCTCTCCAGGTCTTCAAAACAGCTGTTCACCACCATCTCATATGTTCCCCCGTCCAAAACCACAATATTTTCTACCCCCGTTAATCAACCCCAAATCCACCTTCTTCAAATTCCCTGCTTTCCTTCCTGAAAGTCCCTGTAGTGGCCATGTCGTTTAACCTGTGTACCCCCATCCCATCCCTCTCCCTTCCACAGATCTCCCAATGTCTCTGTTCCCCACTATTTTGTGCTTCCCTCTCCTGCACCTCTCGTTGTATGTTCTGTGTGTTAGCTCTTATACGAGTCTCGACATGGTATCCCAAAAATAAAATAAAAATGGGAAGGACTTGACATGTGCCAAGTTTCGAATTTTTCCATGGAGTGGTTTCTGAGTTACTGAGGTCCAAAGTTTTTCCTTCTTTCCAACATGGCTGCCACACCACGTGACCTATGACATCATAAGTATCAGAAAAACATTCTACCTGAGTAGTCCCACCTATTTTGAAAATTTCATGTCAATCAGATAAGTGGTTGCAGAGGAAACATAAAATTAGCATGGATGGACGTACAGATGAACGGATGAACGGACAACCCTAAAACGTAATGCATCCAGCGACTTCATCAGCGGAGGCATAAAAAAATAAAAAATGTACCGTCTAGTCTTTACGCAAAATTATCTTGATGATGCAGTTTATGCTAAAGTGCAAGCAATCACTATTGACCAAACTGCAAAGAAAATAAAACTATAATAATTTAATGGCCACTCTGTAGAAAAAAAAAAGTTTATTTAGTCTTCTTCTACTTTTGGATAATTTTGACTGAAGTCAAAATCTTTCAAGAATTCAGTGCTATAATGAGTCACAATGAATCAGGCTGAGGGTATTGGTTGTTCAGAGATTCATCAGGCATGGGTAAAAGTGCCACAGTAGTTATAAATCAATATCAGTTACTGTCACCATTCTGGGAATCACAGTATGTTCTTAGGGAGACAATCTTGTGCGCACTAAACACAGAGCAAACCAAGCTTCAAATATACACTTGAGAATCGGAAGACAAAGTCACACGTGGGGCAATGGAATGAGAACTGGATGGAGAAAGGCCATAAAGAGCAGCAAGCGAAGCCACATAATGAATACTCACACTCAGTATTCTCCAGCCTCTCCAAGCCAGTGGCTGTGGCCAATGACAGTAACATAGACATGAGGGATCAAAAAGACATGCATTATACTCACCAATGGTAGAGAACATTGATTAAGTGGGATAAAACTCTGGCATTAGAAATTTGCTCCATAAATTGCAAGACAACAATTATTATTATTATCAATATTATTATTGTGAGGACAAGTGGAAATTGCACGTAATGTAAATTGTTACTTCAAGTCGTGAACTCTTCCCCCGCCTCCCTTTTACCAATGAACAAGTCCTCCAACACCTCCTCCCAACTCCAAGTCGTCAATACCCCTCTCAACCCAATTCGTGAATACCCCCTCCAGCCCATCGTCAATACCCCCTCCACCCCTTAGTCGTCAACTTCCACTCAACCCCAAGTCCTCAACCCCTCCCCATGCCACAATTGTTCAGCCCCGCCACCCCCTCAAAGCCTCACTCACGACCAATTATCTGCCCTACCCATAGACTCCTATAGAGAAGGACTGGAACGTCACGATCTCGGGGTTTGTAACTTGAGTCTGAAGGATTAACTTGAGTCGGTGGCTAAAATGACTTCTAAAGGGCTAGAGACACGATCTCGGGATCCATATAGGGTTTTTGAGGACGGCGAGTTCAATAGTGTCATTTTCAACACCACCTGAGGTCATCTTCAAGGTCAAAAGGTCATATTTCAAGGTCAAATTACTGAATTTTGGTATTTTTTGCCAGTTTTTGTGTCTAACTCATAGAGGAAAACTTTTGTAAAGTCTATGACAAAACATGACATTGTGCACCTACTGCACCTACTTGCTGATTTTATCATCGTAACTAATGTATGTTTTGTTTGTTTCTCTTTCAGAAACTGTCCAGCTGGTGATCTCACAGGATCTTTGTGTTGTTTCCTGCTTTGGTGACAATATGGACGTCGTGCAGCTGCTTTGGTTGTAGAGGAAACTATGGGACCCTTATGTAAAGGTCATATCCTTCCCAAATCCTGAGGAGAGGGAGAGATGGATATTGGCAATGCCAAATGAGAAAGAAAGCTTGAGGTGCTAAAAGGAGATATATATATATATATATATATATATAATATATATATAATATATATATATATATATATATATATAATATTTGTGAGACACATTTCAATTGTGATTGGTGTCAGTTAGGGGTGGCAAACGACCCAAAGAACCCCCATCAAAATTTCCTGAGGTACCGAAATCAGCTTTGAAGCAGGTGACTCAGCCCCAGCCCAACATCATCTTCTCGTCAGAATCAAGAGCTAAGAAGATGCAGGCAGCTGATGAGGCTGCGACAATATCCAAGATTTCGACCACTTCTGTGCTAAAATCAGCTCCTATTTTCCTGGCTTTAACTCATAAAAGACAGGAAAACCTTTACTTATCAAGACTGATGCTACTGGACAAACTGTCAAGAGTTCTTTCATTTCAACAAGTTCACTCACTTTTGGATTTCTATTCTTGAATAGAGTTGAGAAAGATGGCATTGAGGTGCCAAAGACTTTTTCCTTTGCAGAAGAAACAGCTCTCTCAAAATGGTCCCAGATTAATCCATAACTGACCAGGTAAACATCTATGAATGCACAAGCAAGGAAATTTTCAGCTTGTAAAAGCCAGCTCTGTTGGATGACGAGGCAAACGAGCTTCCTCATTTCACCTTCCTTCTGTCGCAGCTGCATCTTATGTTCAAACCTCTTGATCGTCGCGATTTGATACTGATACTATGATTTTCGCAATGCGCTTCACAACATATCACCCAGTGCATACACAATGATTCGTCGATCCGGCTTAATCATTCTACCATCAACAAAAAAAGGTAAAACAGATGCTTGCTAGTAGTCAGCAGGACTCAACCTCAAAACCTTGTTCGACCAGCTTAACCACAGGACGCGTTTGGTCAATTAATGTTTGACGAGGTAAAGCTGGTCGAGACATTGCAATTTTCTGGAGGGCATGTTGTGAATATCTCAAAATGCAGCAGCGGGTGGTGAACACGAAATGCTTGCTTCACATGCTATGGTTGTTGAAGTTGCCTGCCATTTCGGTGGTCCACGCTATATTCTACGCATTTTGCCCTGCAAAAAACAACTGCCGACAGCTGAAGGAACTCCTTATCAAAGCTGCATAAGCTGTAGTTGGTGCTGGCGGTACGTGATTTCTTTGATATGTGAAAATTGCAATACCAACCGCAGGTTTATTCAAAACTTGGAGGACCAGGAAGTTGCCAAGTGCTGTCAATTCAAGAGCAATCTATGTTCTTAGTGTACGACTAGTGCACATCTTCAAAAATGTTCGCAACAACTGGATTACTGTTGATGGCAAGACACTCTCATTTGTCGTAGATGGTAATGAGTACAAAGCTTACTGGAGTGATATTCAGAAGGTTTATGAGATCGACCGGGCTACTCCTATTCGCTTAACCAGGCTAACGCACACCGCTGTTTTCCCCAAGCCCCTTCAACCCAGAGCGTACCATTGGTATGCAAGTGTTCAATAACAAGACTGTCGCTGCTTTAAAGACCTTCAAGGATTCACTGGGCATCAGCGAAGGCACAATCATCCTCACCCAGATAATGAGTGAGTGGTTAAAGATGATGAACGTGAAAACCATTTCTCAGCTATCCATCCGCATGACGAATCCAGACAGCCTTGGACAGCAGACTGTACAAGTTTCACTAGGCTGGAGCAGGCCTGCCAAATTATATCTACCTGGCATGGCAAGGAGGTGGTGGTCGTAGGCTGAAGCTAACTCAGCAAACTGCTGAAGCCTTCACTGTGTCCCACATAATAATGTGGAGCTGCCAAATTGCTTCTGGCAGAGAAAGACTTGGCTACGTTCTCCTGCTTATTTTGCAGATGAAGCCTTGGAAAAGTTTTCGGCCAAGCCAGGCAAAGAAGCGGTGGAAACTTCACATTGACGTAGTTGACATTATGGCTGCAGCTAAAATTGTAAATTTGCAAACACTCATTAAGCATGACATTATGCTCGAATCTAGTTCTCGGTGATTGATTGCGACAAGAACTGTACAACTTCCTAAATCCAGATGAGCGAAGTGAACTCATTGACGAGATAACTCCTCAAGACACTCAGGATCTCTTGGGGTCTGACGATGCCCTTAAGCATAAAGTAGTTTATTTGGCCGGACACCTTGTTCATAAATATGGCGATAGCACTAGTATGGAGGAGATCATTGATGATGAAGATGGTAAAGGTGTCATCTGAGTTTCTAGATAATTTGAATAGAGGTGGATTGAGTGTGCCGACTATGTCAACCATCTTTTTTGTACATAATGCCTATAATTTGTATGACAAGACTAAAATGCGTTGCCGATTTCATTTTGCTGAGCTGTTATCCTCTGTAGATGCACCTTTAGCTAGTAGAATGCTGCATGTACTACTTTAGTAATGCTGCATGTGCTGCATGTACTACATGTACTACTACTCCAGCAACAATGGGAATGCTGCATGTACTACTTTAGTTACAAACCCCGAGCATGGGAGGTTCCAGTCCTTCTCTATAGGAGTCTATGGCCCTACCCCATCCCAACTCTTTGTCCTACCCCTCCCCATTTCTTCTTCAAGTCCTTAATACCCCCCCCCTGCTGAGACCACAAATCCTCAATCCCTCCCCCCACTGCAAGTCCTCAAACTCCACACCCCCTCTCAAAGCTTCAACCCCTTTTCCCAACTTTGACCCCCCTCTTTTTTTGTATACCTTGTCGAGGCTCGTGTGAGAGCTAACACACAAGTACAGCAAGGGGGCATGAGACAAGAGGGGAGGGAGTGGGAAGGACAAAAAAGTGGGGAACAGAGACATTTGGAGATCTGTGAAGGGAGAGGGATGGCACGGGGAACAGGGGAATAGAAGATGGACATTACAGGGACTTTCAGGAAGGAAAGCAGGGAATTTGAAGGAGGTGGGTTGGGTGGATTATCGGGGTTAGAAAAGATCGAGGATTTGGATGGGGGGTGATAAGAGAGTGGTGGTGAACAGCTGTTTTGAAGGCCTGGAGGGAAGAATGGGAATGAATAGAGTGAGGGAGTTTTTTCTAAAGGTGGGAAAAAGAGGAATGAAAGAGTGAAGGTGAGCAGTGATTCGTGATTTTAGGAGTTTTACCAGAAGGGGGTTGTTGCGGACCTTGAGCGCCCTGTGGAAAGTGGTGGGGACAAATCGCAGAGAGAGCGGGGGGGGGGGCAGGCTGGAGAGGAGACGGTGAAGAAGAAAGACCACCAACCAACCTGCGGTGATTGAGTGAGAGGCCAAAGACAGCCTCATTGCGGGAGATGCCAATGATCGAAATGCCTTGGTTTCTACAGCGTGAAGCCGAGAGAGGTGGGAGGCGGGAGCACCAGCCCAGAGGATAGAGCAGTACTCAATCAGGCTGCGGACAAAAGCTTTGTAAGTGGTCAGGAGCTCAGGTGGGCCGAGGAAGGACCTTGCACGACGGAGGATCCCAGTCGGCGACTGGCTTTGGAGGGCGAGGTTTGAAATGTGGCTTCCCAGGAAAGGTCATGGCAGATAGTGAGACCCAGAAGCTTGAAAGAAAAGACTTCTTCCAGAGGATTGTTGAGAAAGTGGATGGGGGGGTTCTAAACGGTCCTTTCGAAGAGACATAGTGAGAGTGTGAGATTTGTCTGGATTGAAAGACATGTTCCACGTGTTGGACCAGTTTGTGATTTTATCCAGATCTGCAGTGAGCGAAGAAGCTTCTGCTTGCTGGTCTGAGGGATGACGATGGTACGGCAGAGGGTGGAGTCATCAGCAAAAGAATAGAGGATTTTCCAGAGAGTCGGAGAGATCATTGATTAAAACCAGAAAAAAACAGGGCCAGAATGCTACCTTGAGGAACTCCAGCCTGGACAGGAAGAGGGGATGAAAGAACTCCATTTAGGGCCACACGTTGACTGGACAGGAAGAGGAAGTCTGCGAGCCATGAGTGGAGATGGCTTGGATACCATAGAAGAGAGTTTGGTGAGCAGGCAGGGTGCCAGACCATGTCAAAAGCACGTGATAAGTCCAGGGTATGGCTCGGATTTCCTGTCTGGCATTGAGGACCTCCATCCATTGTTGGGAGAGCAGAAGCAGCATATCCAGGGTAGAGTGACCGGTCTGAAACCAAATTGATAATCGGAAATCAAGCCATTGGAGAAGAGGAAGGATTTATGTCTGAAGCATGATGGATTCCACAACCTTCTGATGATTGGGAGAAGGCTGATTGGTCTGTAGTTGCAGGGTTCTGTTTTTGCACCTTTTTATGCAGGGCAGTGATGTTTGCTGATTTCCAAGCAGAAGGCAATGACCTTGAGCAAATGAGAGGGTGAATAGAACAGAGAGAGGGTGAGCAAGAGCAGAAAGCAGGCTTTGAGGACACGTGGGCTGATGCCGTCTGGACCGGTTGCAGAATCTGAGTCGAGGTTTGAAGCAAGCTCTCCACCTTGTCAGGAGAAAAGGACAAGAGTCCAGGGACAGTGGTGGGGACGGGTAAGGTGGGTATGTGCTGTATGTAGATTGGATGCTTGAGTCACGTGATTGGGGTTTATATTATGTCCCGCCCGCTAGGCGGTGTGCCCTGTAGGTCCGTGCCACGCAAATAAAGCAGAGTTGCTGCTTGCTCCTTTGTCCCCTGGTTCGTGAACACTACAGTTTGGCGACGATGGATGGGATTGATGACAATCGAGTCAGTGTTCACGGCAAAGTTCCAGTATTCACCGGCGACGACTTTGAACTGTTTGTGGATCAATTGGAGTTTTATTTCATCGTGAATGGCGTGGGCGAGGAAATCACGAAGAAGGCCATTCTTCTTTCTTTGCTGTCGTCCGACAACTACCGGCTGTTATGTGACTTGGTCGCGCCCGACAAGCCGAAAGACGAAATGCTGACATTCGCGCGATCATTCAGAAGATTGAAAGAACACACTAAGCCGGAGAAATCGCCACAACTCGCGAGGTATGAATTCGATCATCTGTCTCGGAGCCCTGGAGAGCGCGTGGCGGATTTCGTGGCAAGATTTAAAACATCTGTCTGTTGCCTGCAAATTCACGCCAGATGAGCATCCAGCCAGACTCAAAGATCGACTTATTTCCGGCTTACAAGACCAAAAATGTTTCAGCGATACTGCGCATGAAGTTCGAGGACATCACGTTCGTCATTGCGGTCAAAACTGCGTCGGCTGTCGAACAGACCCTTAGGGATGTACGAGCCATCGCCGGTCAGACCCATGGGAGGTGACTTGGGGATCAACGAGATGTCCCGTTCACCTCGGACCCCGAAGCAACCTTCGGTATGAACCGCGGCCAGCCTTCACAACACGTCCGATCGGGTGGCGAAGTAACCATGCAGCATGTTGGGGGTGTGGGGGTCGACACCTCCATCGTGTGTGTGTCCTTATAAGAACAGCGTGTGTTTACATTGTAACAAGGTGGGCCACCTGAAACGTGTGTGTCGAGCCATCGACCACCGTAAAAGTCATGGATGATGATGTACGGATGACCCCGCCGACCGGGCAAGATCTGCAACCATTGTGAGTCTTATTCGGTTGGCCCTGCGAAAACACGACCGATGACGGTGGAAGTGGAGGTTAACAAACGCCTATCACATTCCAAAGTTGATACGGGGTGGCGGTCTCCATAATAGGCGAACAGACCTTGCGTAAGCTGAACGGTCTGAAGCTTATCAGGTCAGACCTCACACTATACACCTACACCAGCGAGAAAATAAAGCCGATTGGAATGGCAGACGTGTCCGTGACCTATCAGGGCCAGGACGCCGCTCTCAAGTTGTATGTGGTTCGAGGAAGGGGGCCATTCTCCTCGGTCGGGACTGGCGACCCGCATCAGGCTGGACTGGGCAGCCATCACCTGTACAAACCATACCAAGCCTATGGAGAATCAGTTAGAGGAGATTCTTCAAAGCATCAAGGCCTGTTTTGCAATGAGCTTGGGGAAACAAGGACACACAAGCCAAGCTTTTTCATGAAGGACGGCGTGGCGCCGCGTTTTTGTAAACCAAGGCCAGTTCCATATGCCCTGCGGGACAAGGTGAAAGTTGATGTAGACAGACTTGAGGCCTGTGGAATTATTGAACGGGTGCCATACTCGGACTGGGCCACTCCAGTCGTCACGGTGCTGACGCGGAATGGTGATGTCGATTATGCGGGGACTTCAAGGCATGGTCAACCCAGGTCTTAGTATCGAGCAGTACCCATTTCATTAATCGATGAGATATATGCCCGGTTGGCAGGGAGTAAATTCTTTAATGAACTCGATCTGCGGGATGCATATTTTCATTGGAAATGGACCCGGGAGTAGTGACCTTCTGACTATCAACACATGTCAAGGACTCTATCGGTACACCCGGTCTCTTTTTGGGATTGCTTCGGCCCCCGCCTGTGGCAGAAAGCGATGGATCAGGTTTGTGTAGGCCTTCCGCTCAAACCTACCTGGATGACATACTCTTTGCAGGAAAAACGACTGAGGAGCACCGCAACAACATTGACAAAGTGCTGATGAAGTTGGAGGCTTGTGGCTCCGCTTGAACAGGGACAAGTGTGCGTTCTTCAAACAAGGTTGGAATACCTTGGGCACGTCATCACGCCGGAGGGCTGTGAAAGGCCCACGGAAGGTGGAGGTGATCCAGCACATGCACCCACCACGGGACAAGACTCAGCTTCGCTCATTTATGGTATGGCACAGTACTACCAGAGATCCTGAGCAATCTGAGCTCTGAGTTGGCCCAGTTAACACAACTGCTCAGGAAGGAGGAACGCTGGGCATGGAGATCTGACCACCAGGCAGCTTCAATCGTGTCAAGCTGCTACTTACAGAGGATACGGTTCTCATCCATCTACGAGCCTACACGTCCGCTCTTTTAGCATGCGACAGCTCCGTGTACGGCATCGGAGCATTCTATCACAACAAATGGACGATGGTTCTGAGCGACCTGTTGTTTTGCATCTCGCACCCTGTCGGCAGCAGAGCAGAAATATGCCAAATCGAGCGGGAGGCTCTCAGCCTCGTCTGGGGGTGCGAAAGTTTCATCAACACCTGCTTGGTCATCATTTACCTTGCAGACTGATCACAAACCACTCCAATTCATCTTGAACCAAAGCGACGTGTCCCAGTGGTGGCGGCGGCACGAATACAACGATGGTTGTTTGTTCCTTGCTGCCTACAGCTACGATATTCAGTTCCGGGGCACCGAGAAGCATGCCAACTGCGCGGTCCCTCTCGCGATTTCCTTGCAAGGGGACCCATCTTCGTCTGAATCATCCGATCATGTTGATGTGTTTACACTGAGCCAAATCCAGTGTGGGCGGTCACGGATAAGCAGGTGGCTGTGAATCAGCCACGATCCTGTGCTCGCCTGTGTCGTACAGGCGATCTCCACTGGAAATTGGAACGATCCTGCCTTCAACACCTGAGTATCAACCGTTTGCGCAAATCATCAGAGCTGTCTTTAGCTTCAAATTGTATTATGTGGGGTATGAGAACGGTGATTCCCAAAGTTCAGGCAAAATTGTCTTGAGGAGCTGCATCCAGTCACCTCTGGCGTCGTTTAAAACCAAAAGTCTAGCCCGTAGTCTCTTGTGTGGCCGGTCTGGACAAGAGACATTGAGCAGATGATAGCATTGCACTACATGCCAGTCAGATGCTGACAATGCACGCGGGTGTCGTGCTTATGCCGATTCCAGACAGGCAATGGCAAAGAATCCATGTAGATTTGCTGGTCCTTTAAGGCAGATGTTTTTGGTTGTTGTTGATGCGTTCTCCAAGTGGCCGGAGGTTTTGGTCATGCAATCCACGACGGCGGAAACACGGTTGAAAAGCTACGATCAATCTTTGAAACAAAGGGTACCCGAAGTTTTGGTTTCTGATAATGGTCCGCATTTGTTTCTGGTGTTTTTTAATGGTTTCATGGTTCAGAATGGTGTCGAGCATCTAAAGTCAGCACCATACCACCCGGCAACGAATGCCAGGCTGAATCGTTTGTTAAGATGTTAAAGCATGCTTTGCGAGAGGGGAGGGTCATCTATGCAAGCGATGGTTGATGTGTTTTTGTTACATTATAGAAATGCTGTTCATCCAACCACCAGTGATACACCTGCTATGCGTTTGTATGGGCGTGCATCGAGATCTAGACTGGATTTGTTGAGGCCTGGGAGGTCGGTGTCTGGGCAGTCTCACGTCCAATGCTGGTGTGCACCTTTGAAGTAGGGCAGCGTTGTAATGGTACGTGATTATTTCCACGATTGGAAATGGGTGCGGCAGTGGTCTCCTGTGATACTCGGGCCGGCCAACTGCATGGTTAAACTGATGATGGGAAAGTGTGGAAACGGCACGTCAAACCAAATTCATGATCGCTGTTCAGCATCACCACCCGTAGTGGTACCATGGGGTCGGGACAAGTGGGACCACCCATCTGGTTTCTGTTGAATCGCCAATGTCAGACGTGCCGGCACCGATGGGCTAGCGGGTTCGAGGTGTTTACTGATCAGTCTGCCCAAGGAAAATGAACAACTTGTCTACCTGGTGCTCTTGATGCTAAAAATGGACGAGTCCTACTGGTATGTCACCCCTACCGAGTCGAGAGGAATCTGAGCCTGTATCTCCTAGCTGCCCGTTCGTCCAAGACGGATCAGAAGCGGCCTCAGTATTTGGAGGATTTTTGTCTGTTAATCTCTGCATTTAGAGGGGGAGGAAATGTGCTGAAGTAGATTGGATGCTTGTAGTCACGTGACTGGGTTTAATATATGTCCCGCCCGCTAGGCGGTGTGCCCTGTACGCCCGTGCCACGCAATAAAGCAGAGTTGCCGCTTGCTCCTTTGTCCGCCTGGTTCGTGAACACTACAGGTAGAGAAAGTGATGGGTTTCGGACACAAGATTTAGCTGCAAACACCGAGTTTAGGCATTCAGTCTTTTCACGTGCGGTATCAGCAGTGCGGCCATTTGAGGTAAGGGAGGGATGGAGGGGGAACATTCACCAGAAACAGATTGATTAGACGCCACAGGATTTTGAGGAGGGAGAGAGGTTGAGAGTTCAGATTTGAGATTAAAAAGATGTTGTTTTCTGGCTCTCCTGAAGGTAGATACACACTTGTTCCGAGCTTTATGGAAGGAACTGAGATTGCCCTCAGTTGGTTTGCTTTCCATGAGGCAAGGCAATTGTTTCAGGACAACTGCCTCACCACAAGCTTCAGTAAACCAAGGGCGGGAGAAGGGTAGGACAACTGAAGACGAGAGGGGTTAAATCTGTGCATGAGGAGAGCAAGTTTCTTTGAAAGAATTCCCAGGATGAGTTGATGTTTGAGAAAGTAGCGAAAGAGACCAGTCTATAAGTTTGATGGCTGCTTGGAGACCCTGCCAGTCGCTTGAGTGAAATGCCAGACTCGATGGTGGTGAGGTGGTTCTCTGATAATAGCCAGAGAGATGTCCACTTTGACAAGGACGTGGTCAGAAGAACCAATTGGAGCGGAGGAAGAACAGCAGATATTGTCAGGGAAATTGGTCAAAATCAGACCCAGAAGAGATGGAGTACCATTGGTTGAGATCCGGGTCAAGAAGTTGACGATTGAGTCAGTCCCAAAGAGTCGCAGAAAGCTTTGCTGAGGTGCCATGACAGGTGAGAGAGTACCCCCACCTAGCCACTGGCATGATGACAATTGAAGTCGCCACATATGAGGAAGAGAGAGTTTGGATGAGAAGATAGAAGTTGGTCCATGTTTCGGATAGTGAGGTGTAGATGGAGTCATCAATGTTCGGTGGATGTACAGTACACATATAAACATGAGGTGGTATGGAGGGGAAGCCATAGCCAGAGGTATTCCTGGGGGTGTGGGTGAGTGAGGGCAGTGCACGGAGAGTGAGCAATAGAGTCTTTGATGAAGAGAGCAACTCCTTCACCAGGACGAGGCTCGGGTCTGTCAAACCGGAGGAGGGAGTAACCAGGAGAGATACTTGGGAGTCAGACATGTCTTGGGGAGGAAAGTTTCTGTTAGGCAGATTATGTCTGGTTTGTCAGTGGCAACCTGTATGGAAAGATCTGAAAGGTTTGAGCGGTTTGACAGCAAGCTCTCCACCTTGTTCGGAGAAAAGGACACAGAGTCCAGGGACAGTTGGGTGCGACTGGGTAAGGTGGGTAGAGAAAGTGATGGGTTTCGGACACAATATTTAGCTGCAAACACCGAGTTTAGGCATTCAGCTTTTTCACGTGCGGTGAAATTTAATTTAAACCTCAATTATCATCTTATTGGGGTCAGCTTATTGGACACAGCCACAGCAACTCCTTGAGTTGTAACCATCAGAGCGACCGACCAATAGTAGGTAGGTAGGTAGGTGTAACCACCGACCCACCATTATCTCGCCACAATCCGGTCTACGGGCATTTGAGGCCAGACTTTTAATGAAGAGGTAGGGAGGAGGCTTTGGGTGAAGGGGTGGGGGGGGGGGGGTGGGTAGACAAGGAACGAGGGGCGGAGGTAAGGAGGGTTGTTGAAAGAGTGGTGGGATTGCAGAATAGCTAGGGAGGGGCCGAATGAGGAGGAGAAAGGCTCTGTGGTGCTGGGGAGAGGGGGACAAGGGAGAGGGAAGAAGGCAGTTGAGGATTTGAGGAGGTGTAGTGAAGAGATGGAGGAGGGCAGTGGAGGAGCAGCTTTGTGGTGGGAGGGGGGGGACTTTGAGAAGGATGAGTGAGGGGGATGAATGGTGGGAGAAAGGTGAGGGGGAGTTTTTGAGAGAGGTGAGAGGAGGCTTGGAGGAGAAGAGTGGATGGTTGCTTGAGAGTGAGGGGTGAGATGGGTGAGTTGGCACTGAAGTTGGAAAAAAAGAATGGTTGATGGAAAGCGAACATTCATAGCAAACTGGGGTTTTTTAAAGTTTTAGGTCAGAGATGCGATTTAACACAATTCTTGATGGATGCAATAAAGGCAATTCAGAGAATGGAGATAAGAAACGCTCTAACAGTTGGATTTTTTAGGCAAGGTATGAAGGAAAGGTCGAATTGAGAGCAGTCTGTTTAAATAGCAGAAGAGTAGTGCATTCTGATACAGTAAAGAGTACCACACGTGTGAAAGAGGAAGATGAAGCATTATAAGAGATCGTTTTTGTTATTATTATTATTAATGTTTGAGAGAGTTTTCAACAGATTAGGTTATGGAAGTGTTGTCGAAAAAATCGAGGAAAAGAAGGAGGCGAGAAGAAGAAGAGGAAGAGGAAGAGGAGGAGATAAAGAAGAAGAAGAATCGTCGAAGAATCAAAAAAAAGGTATGGTTTTTTTTTGTTTGTTTTTTATTTATTTATTATTTAAGATAAGAAATAGAGTGACTAGTTGGGAGGATGGGGGACGTTAGAAAGTGGGATGAAGAAATTGAAGGTAATGGGGAGAAAAAACAAATAAACACGATCGTACACGAGGGGAACCGGTAGGCCTCAAGCCTCAAGGTAGCCTCAAGCACCCGGTTAGACAAGGTCGACGAAAATCTCACAAAATAGCACGATTTTTTAAACAAAACCGAACTCGGAACACACAGTAACATGTAGGTGAGAAAATAAACAGTTAAAACGGGACAGATAACGCTGGAAACTTAACTTTGAGATCGTCAGCAGAGAGCCCCAAAAGAGACCTGTCGACACTCGAAACCCAGAACCGGCACCCACAATCCCAAATTTGTCCTCCCCTCCCACTTTCTTCTTAAAGTTTAAACCCTCCAACCCCAATTCTCAACCCCCCTCCCAACCCCAAGTTCTCAACCCCCTCCAACCCAAGTTTTCAACCCCTTCAACCCCAAGTTCTCAGCCCACTCCCCAAAAAGCTCAACACCACCCCAAGTACTCAGCCCCACGTCCCACCTCTTTGCCCTACGACCCCCCTCCCCCATTCTTATTCAAGTCCTAACCCTCTCTCCTAACGCAAATCCTCAACCCCCTCCGATGCCTTAACCTTCCCTCCCATCACTCTGTCCCTTTGCCCTGACCACCTCCAACTCTCTGTCCTTCCCTCCTCCTTTCTTCTTCAAGTCCTCAACCCCCCCCCACCTCTCCGAACCCCCAAGTTGGCAATGAAGGTGAATGCTTGAATGATCAAAACATGCTTGCATTGTTCCCACGTTGTTCCATGCATAGATGGGATCTCGATCACGGCACCACGAGCCCTGCATCGAGATGTATTTCGGTCTCAGCACCATGAGTCCTGCATCGAGATGGATATTGGTCACAGCACCATGAGCCCTACATTGAGATGGATCCCAGTCTCGGCACCACGATCCCTGTATTGAGATGGATCCCAGTCTCGGCACCACGACTGGGTTCTCCCGTAGATAAATTTGTAATTATTTTGTGATTACAATAATGGTGAACCCCGCATCTCAATGCCTGCCGTAAACACAAACTCATGTAAAATGATGATTCTTTGGGATGTGTTCCATTATCAAGCAGCTTGCTATCACTTGCCGAGCCAGCCATTCCTTAAACGTTTCAATGGAGTGCTTGCTTCAGTGCTGAAGCGACTTGATGAGCGCTCTACAAGCCGATTGGTGAAGGAAGACCCCCCTCCCCCTCCCCCAGCACATGTGCTCGGCCTTTTCTGGTTCTGCCATTTGTGTGATAAAAAAAGTTAATTTCGGGTGTTTTTCAACCTTTATTCCCTTTTGTTGAGCTTTAAAAAGAATATATTTTCAGCACTGCTGGGGTAGTTTTGTTTCATCCTCGAGACAGGTGCTCTGACCGATCTCTGATTTTAAAAACCGTAACATTCCGCGTGCAAATGGGTTCTTCCATTTACTAACGAGGAGGTGTTTTGTGATCAAACAATAAATTGTAGTGTGGATTTGTTAAACAATCTCGATATGTATAAACATGAGGAATTATAACAATTTTATTTTGATTGTTGTTGTATTTGTCAGGATTAAACATAGTTATTATTCCACTTGCTTTCTCTACTAATCTAACCTCACTAACTAACTAACCTCCTCTAATTTTATATTCCTCTACTCATCTAACCTCCTCTAATTTTATAATTGTCCTGTCCAGTTAAACATCAGGGGGAAACTTGTTTTTAATCGATTCATGACGTCACAGTGCTTTCTTTTCTTGAGATGGAGCAATCTCTTTGCGATATATTTATCACCACTCACAAGTTCATATGTTTTGTCGACAAAGTGAGACCCCACCCTCAAGGTCCCATCCCAAAAGATTGTGAACTTACGTGTGGGGGACCCTTGTCATCTCGGGGTCCCGTGCAATTGCACTGGATGCACACCCCCCAAACGCCGCCTGTGCAGCAGATGGGACACGCAGTTTAACATCCATCCAAGGGACGGCACACACATTGATAGTTTATAGCTGGGTGAACATTTGAACCAAGGCGAGACAGCTTAGAAGTGAGGGTGTAAACTTCTAGGCCATCCTGATAGCCATACATAGAATATGGAACATTTAATGTGTGGACCACTGAACTCAACACTAAATTGTTGAAATGGTGATCTCCTGCATTATATAGCCTCTTCACCCATGAAGAAAGACAGGTATGCGAATAAGGTTCTACTCGACAGCAATGGAAGACTAAACATTGCAAAGGTTAGTGGCAGAACTTTTGCTCTGATGAAGAGCTAATGCTTGAAATATCAGGTGCACTTCTATTCCCATGGTGGTTAACATTCTCTTATCAGCTTTCAGTTAATAAAATACATTGTTCTATAATCCAGCATGGTCCTCCGAACAAACTTTCAGGTTGGTGACCATTGATTAGATAATATCTCGTGATTTGTCAGCCCATGGCATGTAATTCTATTCTGCTCATCTCAGCACCAGGACATACCGTATGAATACGGTACTTTGATACAGGAGCACAATTTTTCTCTTCGGCTTCCACGGTCATGTTTCAGTCTGTGTTGCGCAGCAGTGTAATCTACTCTCAGTGGATTTTCTTATCTTTTTACCATCGCTTTCTTTCAGGCTTCATTTACTCTTTTGTAGAGTTGGAGATAATGTATAATACATTTCGCATGGGTTGAGGGTCATTCAAGGGTTTTATAGAAAATCAAAAGTGGAGTGGTTGATGAAACATCACTTATTTCTCAATGCATTGCCCCCATTGCTATGCTCAATCTTCATTACACCCATTAACCCTTCCTAACCCAACCCCATTACTTGCTGGCTGAAGTGTTTCCTTCCCTCATCTTTCTTCTCGTCATTATTTCTCTTCCATATTGTCCAATAGCTCCCTGTTGGCTTGCTGTCAATTCATATAGCCGCTGTCCTTGCTCTTCAATGAGCCCTAATGTTGACGTGAAGACAAAAAAAGCTTTCCTGCAGGTGGCTAAAACTTGATTTCTTTTCTCCTGATGGGATTAATAATTTTACCAGTGCCGATTATACTTCTGGTATGTTATTCAGCAGCATCAATTGACAAAAAATCACCACTAAACTATTATTTTTAGAACATCTGCAATAGTAATTTAAAAAAATTTTTTATCATTATATACACACACATATTCATTTTATTATTATCTTATTTTTTTAAAGAAGAAGGTGCTTCCAACCAAAAGGAAACAAGATCTACTCTGCTGATTTGAGCAATAAGCAAGAGCAGACTCGGTCTCAGGCGACATTTCAGCTTCACAGCTTCCTCATTTAACAAGCGAAAAAGACATAAAATGTCACAGCCCCTGTTGTTTGAGTAATTTTGCTGTACGGAGTAAAGGGCGAGCCCATATTTATGGACAAATAAAATGGCCGCCATTCGACGAGTCAGCCATCTTCGATCAGATCACAAAATAAAGTGAGGTGCCCATGTATACCATAAAGTACTGTGATTGTGCCATGTTTGAACAAATTTGGACCATGCATATCTGAGTAATGGTTGCGTACAAACTTCAGTAACAAAATGGCCACCAGGATACATACATACATATATATATATATATATAACGAACGCATCGACGGCTGTCCACAAGACGTTCATCACCCCTCCCCCCGTTGGGGGGGGGGG
Source organism: Eptatretus atami (assembly GCA_035128595.1). NCBI lineage: Eukaryota > Metazoa > Chordata > Myxini > Myxiniformes > Myxinidae > Eptatretus > Eptatretus atami. The sequence goes on along the minus strand of CM068953.1, from coordinate 111,906,644 downwards.
TGGAATTCATGTCCACTTCACGATCACCACAGGGGTATGGCAATGCAATTATAAATGAACAGGAAAATTACAAAAGAAAATGAATGACATCAGCATTGTGACATCGAGTCAGTGTGCTTCTTTGATTGAATTCAATATTCCTGGCTGCAAACCTCCTAACTGGTGATCAGAAGGGCCGAGACAATGTGCATTGCATGCAATACTTGTTGCTGGCAGGTCTTGCAGCAAGTGTTGTGATGGGACTCGATTTGTGACCTGCTGCCTTATCAATTTAGGTAGTTCGATTGAGATATACTGTAATATATATATATATATATATATATATATATATATATTATATATATATATATATATATATATATATATATATATATATATATTGTTGCGGTTCTCTCAACCGCATGCATACAGCAGATAGGTGTCCCGAGACAGTTATCCCATTATTGTACGTGTAGATAGCCCTACCTTTTGTCTAGCGGGACAACAGGGAGTGCGTTGCGATGGTCTAATAGTTAGGGTTAATAAATCTTTTCCCTTTCATTTGATCCCATCTTCCTCTTCTTTTCTTTCCTGGGATAAATCAGTCACAACGCTTTAGCAGCAAGGTGGGCGAGCTGCACCAATGTCCACCCGAAACCCGACATGTGCGGCGAGTCAGGTACGCTTTCGCAGTAAGGTGGGCAGGCTGCACCAATGTCTACCCAAAACCCGACATGTGCGGCGAGTCACATTCGCTTTAGCAGTAAGGTGGGCAGGCTGCACCAATGTCTACCCGAAACCCGACATGTGCGGCGAGTCACGTACGCTTTAGCAGTAAGGTGGGTGGGCTGCACCAACGTCTACCTGAAACCCGACATGTGCGGCGAGTCACATACGCTTTATCAGTAAGGTGGCAGGCTGCACCAATGTCTACCCAAAACCCAACATGTGCGGCGAGTCACGTACGCTTTTGCAGTAAGGTGGGCAGGCTGCACCAATCTCTACCCGAACACCCGATATGTGCGGCGAGTCACGTACGCTTTAGCAGTAAGGTGGTGGGCTGCACCAACGTCTACCCGAAACACCGACATGTGCGGCGAGTCACATACACTTTAGCAGTAAGGTGGGCGGGCTGCACCAACGTCTACCCCAAACCCGGCTAAAGCTGGCAGACAACGTGAGGGGTCGGGGCCAATCAAAGTGCCCAATTCGGGCAATGACGTCGAATTCGGCATGATCCCTCCCCAAGCTTCGGGCTCTATAAAAGGGACAAAAGCTCCTCCGTCTGGGTGTGTGATTCGGAGTGGTGTTTTCACACGTGGTGTGTTCCTGCTTCTTGACTCCGCCCACATCTCGCCTCGACAAACCGCCTCCTGCTTCTCATCTCCGCCGCTACTCCACCCTCACACTCTGGACTCCACCCTTCTCCACTCAAGCTCCTCCTTCAGAACACAGGCTCCCACATGCGACTTGGGCCAGAGACAACGCAACTACTGTTGCGTAATGACCACGGAGCATCCCCTCCCCGAAACGCCCAGGTACCGAGAGCATAACCTCAACTCCCTCCCTCCCTGGCTGCAAAAGTCCTTCTCATTGGGGTTTCTTTTCTGTGTGTGTCCGAGTGTGCTGGCGCCTGCCTGTTAAAGTAAGTCTATAGAAGATCATTATTGTTGTTACTGTTATTAATCTCAGTCAAGTCTGCTGTGTCTGCTTTCGTAAGTTGCTTGTATTATTGTCGCACTCCACACCTCTCTCCTCTTTCCCTGCATTAATACCCCAGGAAATCTTCACTGTGCCACATACCTTTCCTTGCTTGCTGTTAATAAATAATTATCATTAGGAATGTACCCTGCTCGTTTTTGTCTTTTCTCCCATTGGTTCAGCAAGGTCCGAATCCGACTCCAGCGGGATATTATTCCCAATGATCCGTTCCTTTTAGCCGGTACGTCCTTGGCAGTGTCCTCGCTGCATCCGATCTGGAAAAGTGATCCAATCCGTTAGTGATCCGGTTCGGTAAGGCGTACGAGGGTGTGGTTCCCGGTAATTTAACCACGTGATTAATTAGGTAACCCGATAAACCCATAGACAGGAGGACCCGAGGTCACGCGGTTGAGTTATTGGTGTCCATGGTCGGTTAAGCGACCCGCCGCGTCACGGAATTATCCCTGTGCGACGGCCTACAATTCGGGGAGTCTGGTGGGAATCGACATAGCTCCCCCCACCTAGTGGTCTTCTCACCTGATCCGCCGGCCCACAACAGTTTGGTGTCAGAAGTGAGATTGACCCAGAAAAAATTTGCGGGATCCGAACCCGCAACAATTTCATATCTTGAACGGGATTCGAGCCAGGGGTGTGCTTGGCACCCCCCCCCTTTTCCCCAAAATTAAGAGCAGGATTCAAATTTTAGTTAATTATCAGTATGGACCATGACAGACCAAGATGACCTGGTTCAGGTGGGTTCTGAAACAATGTTAGAGGAATCCATGGCTCAGGACTCACCTTTCAGGGAGATCATTCCCTGCAGCCATACCGGAGGTAGCATTGGGGGCAACTGTGACAGTGACAATGCTTCGGCACCCCTTCATCACATTTCCCTTCCAGAGGACCTAGCGATCCCGATGGGATCCACACCGGATAAATAGCAGATCGGCTTCGCCAAAGCCATTGGACACGGAGCAGTTTATGGAGATAATGAGATAAATGATGG
>CM068953.1:111850635-111903933 GCA_035128595.1 Eptatretus atami | reverse complement strand
TGCATGCAATACTTGTTGCTGGCAGGTCTTGCAGCAAGTGTTGTGATGGGACTCGATTTGTGACCTGCTGCCTTATCAATTTAGGTAGTTCGATTGAGATATACTGTAATATATATATATATATATTATATATATATATATATATATATATATATTAATATATATATATATATATATATATATGTTGCGGTTCTCGCAACCGCATGCATACAGCAGATAGGTGTCCCGAGACAGTTATCCATTATTGTACGTGTAGATAGTCCCCTACCTTTTGTCTAGCGGGACAACAGGGAGTGCGTTGCGATGGTCTAATAGTTAGGGTTAATAAATCCTTTTCCCTTTCATTTCCCACTCTTCTCTTCTTTCTTTCCTGGGATAAATCAGTCACAACGCTTTAGCAGCAAGGTGGGCGAGCTGCACCAATGTCCACCCGAAACCCGACATGTGCGGCGAGTCAGGTACGCTTTCGCAGTAAGGTGGGCAGGCTGCACCAATGTCTACCCAAAACCCGACATGTGCGGCGAGTCACATTCGCTTTAGCAGTAAGGTGGGCAGGCTGCACCAATGTCTACCCGAAACCCGACATGTGCGGCGAGTCACGTACGCTTTAGCAGTAAGGTGGGTGGGCTGCACCAACGTCTACCTGAAACCCGACATGTGCAGCGAGTCACATACGCTTTATCAGTAAGGTGGGCAGGCTGCACCAATGTCTACCCAAAACCCAACATGTGCGGCGAGTCACGTACGCTTTTGCAGTAAGGTGGGCAGGCTGCACCAATCTCTACCCGAAACCCGATATGTGCGGCGAGTCACGTACGCTTTAGCAGTAAGTGGGTGGGCTGCACCAACGTCTACCCGAAACCCGACATGTGCGGCGAGTCACATACACTTTAGCAGTAAGGTGGGCGGGCTGCACCAACGTCTACCCCAAACCCGGCTAAGCTGGCAGACAACGTGAAGGGGTCGGGCCAATCAAAGTGCCCAATTCGGGCAATGACGTCGAATTCGGCATGATCCCTCCCCAAGCTTCGGGCTCTATAAAAGATGGAAAGCTCCTCCGTCTGGTGTGTGTGATTCAGGATGGTGTTTTCACGTGGTGTGTTCTGCTTCTTGACTCCGCCCACATCTCGCCTCGACAAACCGCCTCCTGCTTCTCATCTCCGCCGCTACTCCACCCTCACACTCTGGACTCCACCCTTCTCCACTCAAGCTCCTCCTTCAGAACAAGGCTCACACATGCGACTTGGGCCAGAGACAACGCAACTACTGTTGCGTAATGCACCACGGAGCATCCCCTCCCCGAAACGCCCAGGTACCGAGAGCATAACTCAACTCCCCTCCTCCCTGGCTGCAAAAGTCCCTTCTCATTGGGTTTCTTTTTCTGTGTGTGTCCGAGTGTGCTGGCGCCTGCCTGTTAAGTAAGTCTATAGAAGATCATTATGTTGTTACTGTTATTAATTCACGTCAAGTCTGCTGTGTCTGCTTTCGTAAGTTGCTTGTATTATTGTCGCACTCCACACCTCTCTCCTCTTTCCCTGCATTACATACCCAGGAAATCTTCACTGTGCCACATACCTTCCTTGCTTGCTTGTTAATAAATAATTATCATTAGGAATGTACCCTGCTCGTTTTTGTCTTTTCTCCCATTGGTTCAGCAAGGTCCGAATCCGACTCCACGGGATATTATTCCCAATGATCCGTTCCTTTTAGCCGGTACGCCTTGGCAGTGTCGCTCGGCTGCATCCGATCTGAAAAGTGATCCAATCCGTTAGTGATCCGGTTCGGGTAAGGCGTACGAGGTGTGGTTCCCCGGTAATTTAACCACGTGATTAATTAGGTAACCCGATTAACCCATAGACAGGAGGACCGAGGTCACGCGGTTGAGTATTTGTCCATGGTCGGTTAAGCGACCCGCCGCGTCACGGAATTATCCCTGTGCGACGGCCTACAATTCCGGGGAGTCTGGTGGGAATCGACATAGCTTCCCCCACCTAGTGGTCTTCTCACCGATCCGCCGGCCCACAACAGTTTGGTGTCAGAAGTGAGATTGACCCAGAGAAAATTTGCGGGATCCGAACCCGCAACAATTTCATATCTTGAACGGGATTCGAGCCGGGTGTGCTTGGCAACCCCCCCCTTTTCCCCAAAATTAAGAGCAGGATTCAAATTTTAGTTAATTATCAGTATGGACCATGACAGACAAGATGACCTGGTTCAGGTGGTTCTGAAACAATGTTAGAGGAATCCATGGCTCAGGACTGCACCTTTCAGGGAGATCATTCCCTGCAGCCATACCCGGAGGTAGCATTGGGGGCAACTGTGACAGTGACAATGCTTCGGCACCCCTTCATCACATTTCCCTTCCAGAGGACCTAGCGATCCCGATGGGATCCACACCGGATAATAGCAGATCGGCTTCGCCAAAGCCATTGGACACGGAGCAGTTTATGGAGATAATGAGATAAATGATGGAACGCATGGATTGGAATACACAAAACACTAAAGGGCGAAATGAAGGCGGAGCTGGCAGAGGTAAAGGGCGAAGAATGGAAGGCGGGTCAGGAAAAATGAAGGTGGGTCAGGAGGAAATGAAGGCGGAGCTCGTAGAGGTAAAGGGCGAAATGAAGGCGGAGCTGGTAGAGGTAAAGGACAAATGGAAGGCGGTCAGGAGAAATGAAGGCGAGCTGGTAGAGGTAAAGGGTGAAATGAAGGCGGAGCTGGTAGAGGTAAAGGCAAAATGAAGGCGGCTCAGGAGAAAATGAAGGCGAGTCAGGAGGAAATGAAGGCGGAGCTGGTAGAGGTAAAGGGCGAAATGAAGGCGGAGCTGGTAGAGGTAAAGGACGAAATGAAGGCGGGTCAGGAGAAAATGAAGGCGGGTCAGGAGGAAATGAAGCGGAGCTGGTAGAGGTAAAGGGGAAATGAAGGCGGAGCTGGTAGAGGTAAAGGGTGAAATGAAGGCGGCTCAGGAGAAAATGAAGGTGAGTCAGGAGGAAATGAAGCGGAGCTGGTAGAGGTAAAGGGCGAAATGAAAACCTTGGACCGGAATTTTGCAAATGAGATCAGTACTGTACGTGAAAAATGACCGAGTTGAAAGAGAGTGTGGAAGGTGTTTGGACGCAACGAAGACGGGTAAGGAAGAGGTGATGGATAAAATAAGGCGGTGGACGAAGTGGATAAATTCGTACAGGGATGAAGGAAATAAAGAAGAACAAGGGCAATTAAAAGTGGAGATTGGGAAAAACACAGCCGCGATAGAAAATTTAAAACAAGGCCAGCAGGAAACAAAGGGGAATTGGGGCCGTAAAGAAGAGTGTAAAATGAGGCACGAAGAAATGACGAAAATGGTTAAGTAGATGGGACGGAAGGTTGAGATGAAGAGCCAGGAATGGGAAGCGATTGAAGAAACACGAGGACGAGAAAAGGAGTTTTTAGCACAGCAAAGGAGAGAATTAAGAAACAAAGGAGGAAGCAGAAAAAAGAAAGAAGACAACAATTAACAGAGACACAAGGGAGATAGAATGGGGTAAAGGATGAATTACATAAACAAAAGGAGCAAACACATGTAGGGAAGTAAGACATTAAGTGAGCTTGTGGAATGCTGAACCGATGTAAGTCAGGATGCTCCTTCAGGAACAGAGGGAGAAAATACACTCCCCAAGCAGACCGTGGCCAGGTGTCCAGTGAAGGTAGGCTGTGAGGTGAAAAGGAGTATGATGCGAAAGGGACATGCCAAGTTTTTTGGGGGGAGGGGGCAGAGGCTCTGGGGTCTCTTGGGTTAACACAAGCCGCAAGTGTGATTGTGTCAGAGTATGTGCAGAGTGCGAGTAATATGGCATGGTCAAGTGCACAAGACGGTGCGGGGCGTGCATCGACCAAAACGGGGTTGACGAATTGTCCGGAGAGTGGCTTGGGCTCCGCGGGGGTAGAGCACTGCCGGAATCCAGAGGGTCCGCCCCTGCATTTGTCCCTCAATGACTGGTGAGTGGGGCTCGGACCCGGGAGGCCGGACTGTGCCGCGAGCGCCGTACGACGGGAAGACCGACCTGAGGGCGTATTTGGCCCAATTTGCACACGTGGCCAGGGGTAATGGCTGGAGCGCGGACGAGAGTGGGATCCATCTCGTGGCGGCACTGCGCAGCGTGCGGCTGAGGTCCTGACCACAATGCCGCCGGGAGCAATGACGTTGGCAGGCCTCCGTTCGGCCCTAAGTAATCGATTCAGAATTGAGCAGCAGAGCGAGTTTGTTAAAGCTCAGCTCAGTGGGCGAAAACGGCAAACTCATGAGAAAATGGGGGATTTGGCTTAAGACATTCGCCGCGCAGTGGGGATCGCGCATGCGAACATGGCAGCACCCCACCTGGAAGACTTTGCCCTGGACTATTTTTATCCAGGCTCTTGCAGCACCGACACGGGGGCCCTGCTGACGACATTTTGGCCGGAAAACCTCCAGGAGGTGGCTGACACTGCCGCCGATGGAGGCAGCAAAGCCGCCGGCCAGAGGGTCCGAACGCCATGCGATAACTGTTCGTCAGGTGGCCCCATGGATAGCCGTGTGCCTGGAGCCAGGACTGGTCTTGGCACCAAGCGGAGCTGGAGGGAATGTCCGTGACATTGTCGACCGCCGGTTGGCAAGGTCTGGACCAGGCAGGTGGTTCGCAAGAGGACACATGGTGGGCCATTGGTAAACACCCCAATTCGGAATGAAGGGGGGTACAATTTGGAACATCGGAGGCATGCACCGTACCTGGTTAAGTGCTATAACTGTGGTCGAATGGCCACCTGTCGCGGGAGTGGAGGCCCCACGCAGGAAGACCCCGACCCACCAGACCACAACTCCGCCCCGAGCAGACCGGACTAGCCGCCCGACACCGCCCTCCCCCCCCCCCCCACCAGTCCCAGGGAAACTAATGAGAGGCGAGCATAAAGGGCCATGTTCGGCAGAACCAGATGGAAAGAGCCCTCACCGCTGCGACAGGTCATTTATTGTGGCCAAATTGGCACTGCAGTTTGACGATTAGGAGCAAAATTGCCGCGTGGGGTAGACGCTGTTGTGGGACACAGCAGCAAGCGCCACAATCATCAGCCCTGTGGTCCTTAATTCGAGTGTAGACGGTTGGGATGATATCACCGTCTGCAAAATCATAGTTTGCAGCTATCTACCGGGGCAACAGCCCCCATCATAGGGGTGTTTTTGACCCTTAATTGGGCTCCGTTAAAAGAAAAATAGAGGTTTGGGTGGCGGAGTGTGCGAGCCATGGTAATAGGGTTAGATGTGCTGAGCGCCGGTGGTTGCAAAATCGACTTGGGCCAAGGAGTCATGCAGATGGGTATGAAGAGTTGCCTTGGGGGCATGAGCACGGATGAGAAGGTGGAGCTGGAGGCTCCCAACTCCTGATCATCCCCCGGTGCCGAGGCAATAGTTCCGGCATGGTGGCAGGTTATCCAACCTGGCAGGGTCCCTGTGGCCTGGTCGAACTACTGGTGGGCAATCGACCCCGGATTTAGTCGTGGGCCGCACCCGATAAACACCGACGGGCCTGTCGTGCCGTCACGGTAATTAATGTGAGCACGGAACCACGCACTATGGGACGGGGACGAAGTGGCAGACTGCACTCCGGTGGTACAAGTCGCAGAGCTGAGGCGTTAACATGAGTTGGACCGGCCCAAAGGGCTCGGAACATCGTAGGAATTGGCCTGATCCCATTTGCGATGGTAAACCGGAGTAGTGTAGATTTAGAGGAGGCCCAGTGGAGGCCTTACACAAACTGGTCGACCGACGTATAGAAATCTTCTCCTTGTCACCCGAGGATATTGGACGTATGGGCCTGGTGAAACATCAGATTCACACCGGGGGGCCCGGCCTGTCCTCAGCCTGCTCAACAGCTCCCTTGAGCAAGAGAAAGGAGGCTGATGAACAGGTATAAAAGATGCTCAATGCAGGTGTCATTGAACCCTGGGAAGTCCTTGGATGTACCGTTGTGTTGGTTAAAAAGAAGATGGGACCACGCGTTTCTGTGTGGACTATCACCAGCTTAACAACGTGACACTCAAAGACTCCTATTCCCTGCCTAGAATTGCGATACCCTCAATGCCGTTTCAGACTCTAAATGGTTCTCAACATAGACCTCAAGATGGGTATTGGAGGTGTAGATGGATAAGTCGGGAAGGAGAAAACGGCATTCTCACAGGAAAGGGACTGTATCAGTTCACTGTAATGCCGTTCGGTTTGTGTAACGCCCGCCACCTTTGAACGATTGATGGAGCGTGTGCTGGGCGGCATGCCATGGCAATCATGACTGGTGTACCTGGATGACGTCTGTTACACGCTAAAACATTTCCCCAGGCTATAGCCAGTTTGGACCAGGTGTTTGGGCACCTCAGGCAGCATGGTTGAAGTTGAGCCCGGGGAAGTGCACTTTGTTCGCAAAAGAAGTGGCCTATCTCGGACACGTGATAGGCCGCAATGGGGTGAAAACCGACCCAGGTAAAATTACAGCGGAGAGGAGTGGCCCATACCTCGTAATGTCAAACAGGTATGGTTTTTTTGGGTCTGCTCCTACTACCGCGCTTTGTGGCAAAATTTGCGGACATAGCCAGACCCCTTCACCGGCTTACAGAGAAGGGGTCGCAATTTAATGGACAGAGGAATACCATAAGGCCTTCTCAAATTAAAGGGTGTTGACATCCACACCCATTTTAGCATACCCCACCGATGACGGGATGTTTACCCTGGACACGGATGCAAGCCAGGAAGGATTGGGTGCAGTCTTGTTTCAGACACAGAGGGGTGTGGAAAGAGTGATCGCATACTACAGTCGGGCATGAGTCGGCCCAAACGAAATTACTGCGTCACTCGCAAGGAGCTATTGGCCATGCATCTGCCATGAGCCATTTCCACCTACTGTACGGGAGGAAATTTTTGGTGAACTGACCATTCCTCCTTGCAATGGCTTACGGTTCAAAGAACCAGAGGGTCAAATTGCAAGGTGGTTGGAAAAGTTGCAGCAGTACGATTTTAATGTGGCCCATAGAGCCGTAAGGCTCATGGGAATGCCGATGCACTCTCTTGACGCCCTTGTCTGGGAGAAAACTGTAGATTTTTCACGAGACACGAGATAGGGATTAATTGGCGGACACCTCCAAAAGCTAAACGGACACCTATATATATATATATATATATATATTGTATATATCTTCTTCTTCTTTCGGCTGCTCCCTTGTGGTCGCCACAGCGGACATCCGTTATGATCCGCATAATGATTTGGCACAGGTTTTTACGCCGGATGCCCTTCCTGACGCAACCCTGGTCGCCTCTTATGACACAGGGATATGGTACACCTATTCTAACCGGGGCAAACACCGGGCCCAGTACACTTGTACTCACTTCGCCGACCTCAGAGGGATGACAGGCTGAGTCAACCTCCTGGTGTGTATTAATTCAAGCGGCCACCGGGCTTGAACTCAGGACCTTTTGGATCCAAGCCGCTACCCAAACCACTACGCCAACACCAGGATATATATAATATATATATATATATATATATATATATATATATATATATATATATATATATATATAATATATATATATATATATATATATATATATAATATATATATATAAGGTAGTCGTCGACTTACGACCGCAATTGGATCCGACCAATCGTCGTAAGTCGACTTGGTCGTAAGTCGAACAACGTATATTTACATACAAAAAAAAAAAAAACTATTTTTTTTGGGGCCACTTTACATGGTCGTAAAGTGGTCGTAAATCGAACAGTCGTAAGTCGCATAGGTCGTAAGTCGACGACTACCTGTATATTGTTATGGTTGTGGAAATTCACAGAGCACCATATAGGTCCTTAGGTCAGTTATGTCGATAAGTCTGTGTTCAGATAATTTCCCCACCAATGTCAAGGGAATTATTCGTGTGCAGGGCTGTGCTCTTTGAGGTAGCCGTTTTTCTTTTACTATCTTATTTTGGACCAACCGCATTTCAACCACAACACCACCTTCTCCACAACGCCAACCACAACACCTTCTCCACAACGCCAACGCATTCAACACAATGACACCTTCTCCACAAGCCAACCACAACCACCTTCTCCACAACGCCAACCGCATTTCAACCACAACAACCACCTTCTTCACAACGCCAACCACAAGCCACCATCTCCTAAACCACATCTCCCCCAATAACCAACAACGAACAACATCGCTTCACCTTCAACTCCGCAAACGCGCCATCTTTGCGCCGGCCACGGCGAGATCACCGCAAACAGACACGGGGGTTCCTCGTTGCAGTGACGGTGATTTAACCACGTCCGCTCTCCTTTGTTGGCGGCAGCATCGATGATCTCTACCACGTCCCTCGCTTCGAGCTTCACCTCGAATTCGGATCAGGATCGCAAAAAGGGCGGAGCCAGGGGGTCAGAGGTGAGGATCAGAGATCAAACCGCCTCACGGATCCCATATAACAGCGCGCAGAGGCCAAGGCAGTCAGTCGGTCTGGGTTTGGAGTGTGTGAAGAGCAAGGTTCGAGTCCAGTGGAGGTCTGGGTTCGCCGAGAGACGGGAGCTGGAGCGCAGCCAAGCCTGCTGTGCCGTGCAGAACTGCTGTTCGTGTGCGGACGTGGGGAGAGCCGGAGAGTGGTCGCCAGCAGCAGCCGAACGGTCCGAGGTGATCGGGCTTCGGGACAGTCGAGCGGCGCTGAGGACGGACGGGCTCTTAAAGAGAGCATCAACTCTAGAGAGGAAAAGACCCTTCTTCCTCTGAGGCGTTCCGGCTGGGCCCGAATCACCAGGCCGCCCGAGGAGGCCTGGGCCGAACGCGCGTCATGCCAGCTGCCGTGACGACGGACGGGACGTCGCGGGTCGCCCCAGCGAGGCACCACGAAGATGAAGTAACCAGCGCGGCCTCTCGAAGCTCCTTCGGTCTCCCAAGCTCTGAGAAACATTAAAGGCTTCAAGCCCGGCCTTTTCTTTCTGGGGTTTTGCATGAACGTTGTGGCGCTTTAGGTAGAACTGTCTTTAGGTGTCTTAGGTAGAACTATATAAGTGTACGTAATTAATAGAACGGTGGTAGTTCTTTTTCTTGCTTGCGTCTTGTCCCTACCCCCATTCATTGCGTGCTTGTACATTTCATTGTTTTTGTTTGCCTCGCCTGATTGCATAAATGACTGCATGACTGCATATGTGTTGTGTGTGCAAATAAATGTGCTTGTGTGAATGTAAACCTGTTCGTTGCATCCTTTTCCCTCCATTGAACTGCCGTATTGCATTCGGAATATAGTTGGCTATTTAAGAGCCGATAATAGGATCGGGTCCAACGGGGCTGCACGATAAATACCCCGCTCGGTTATCCCAAAACGAAGCGAGCTGCTTAAGCGGCTCGTTTCAAGCGGGCCCCGTTGAGGTACAGTCTCTCGGTAGTCTGCCCACGCGATTAATTAGGTATATCGACAATTCGGCGATTGACCCTGTAGCGCAGGTCGAGTGTTGTCTAGGCTGTGGTGTGCTTAAAACACACCCGTAGCGGGATTTTGGCGTTTGATCCGGAAAGCTGCGACTAGATTGTCCGTTCAGTGGGCGAGAGCGGCCGCCATTGGCTAGAAGCGGTTGTCCGCACGCCGGCGGGCGGAAATCCACAACAATATATATATGTGTGTATATATATATATATATATATATATATATATATATATATATATATATATGTGTGTGGTGTGTAAGCGGGCATAGGGCGTGCGCCTTTAATTCGGAGGTTTGGGTTGGAGGATCGCTTGAGGACGGGAGCTCTGCGCTGCGCCGTGCTATGAGAGGGTGTCGGGCAGCCCGGAATCATGGCGAAACCCAATCCTTATCCCTGTCGTAAGAGGCGACCAGGGTTGCGTCAGGAAGGGCATCCGGCATAAAACCTATGCCAATTAGTATGCCGGATCATAACGGATGATCCGCTGCAGCCGAAAGAAGAAAAGATATATATATATATAATATATAATAATATATAATGATTGGCAGTGAGTGTCCTGGAAGCAGCGGAGAGAAAAGAGTGGCATTTATATATGTGGGAGAATTGCGTGCTCAGCCGGTAGGTTTCCCAGATTGCTCAGGTGGCAGAGCACTGGTATGATTCACCAGAGGACCTGGGATATTGTGAAGGTTGTGAGCCCAGCAAGGATGTCATGCAACTCCCGGGAGATCCATAAATTCTGAGATCTGATTCCAAGCTTACAGCCCCCTCCCCTTTTACTGGGAAAGGAAACCACTATGGTGAGGCTCCACCAATCAGGCACTGTTATTTGGTCAGGAAGCTAGACACAGCCAATCACCATCTGAAAGGTTTGTCCTCCCCCGTAAACCCTAGCTCTCTGGGGAGCCTCAAGAATCATTAATACGGGGGAAGGGGGAAGGAATGGCAGGAGGGATGCACCACAAATTCTGTGAGTAAGTCTTGGGAATTCAGTCTTTTGCCTTTCGTCTGTTCTTTTGTTTGTTGCTTCACCCTCTTTTTCTCTCTCCACACCGTTTCTGCACAGACATTGACACTTCTTCTTCAACTTCAGACTTTCTTTCTTGATGATCATCCCACCTTTTTGACGCTTTTCATTTTATACTTTCTGGATTGTTCGCAGCATTTACTCACAGCTCTACTACAGGGACCTTTCCATGAACCCCGGTTGTCAACTAGCTGCTCAAGTTATGGCCTTCCCTCACACATTGGCACCAGACACCGCAGCCACACAGATCATTGCATTCGGCAAGAGTTCCACCAATCCCATACGATCTGACATTGTCGGAGTGGAGGAAGGAGACCAGGAGGAAGTGTGCGGAAGGTGAGCCCGGACTGCTGAGTCACGGGAATTGCAGCCCCAATTGGGGTTGCAAAAGGTGCGTCCGGAGCATAGGCGGACCCCACAAAATCTCTATCACACTCTTATTTCTTGACCTCTCTTCCCAACTCTATATGTTCTTCCTTCAGGTGTCTGGATCCATTTTCGTGAAAAGGTGATGTCATTGTAATAAGGCAACCGAGGGCAGAATTATCGTGTCAGGACAAGGGAATGTGTGCGAACTGCAAATATTGAATATGCTTTGCTTGCCCTTCTCTGAATTCTCTCACCATTTCCCATTTCAGTTCCTCAACTGGCATTCTTCCCGCCAATTTCCGGCTCAATTGATTGTTGTATAATAAAGTGCATGGCAGTTTTTCTATCGTGTCTTGACTTCTCCTGCTGGGTTTGGTCTGAGATAATGCTTCTGAGAATAGTAGCTCAAGTCACCAATCACCTATAGTATAACAGCATTGTAACACACAGCATTGGTTCGCTCAGCCAATTATTATCCACTATGCAGCCACAGGCGCTGTTCCCCATCTTTCCTTCATCTCATACAGGTATGATAAACTGACCCTGAGCATGAATATTCGTCTGGAGGTGAGTGTTGTTGATGTCTCCCCTGCCACTCTGTCAGTCAAAAATGCCACAAGGCAGCGGGTCGGCATGGTTTATTTTATCGACTCATCGGGTTCGGAGTTATCTGACCCATAACTGTCACAGTAGTGAGGCGTAAGAATTTGGACGACCATTACAGTGGTGTCAGGAGTGTTGATTTGGACCTGAGTTGCGAGCAATCTCACCTGATAATTAATGAGCAAGTTAGGTGGAAATTCCAGATTTCACTATGTCAGATCAGGGCGAGCAGGTGTACCAGGTGGTATATGGTGGCTCGTACCCATGGCCCTGGAGGACATTACTGGGAATAACCAGTAAGGGGCGCAGTGGAATGAACCCAGCAACGCCCGACATGAACCTATTAGTGGTTCTGTTCAGTCAAATGATGGACAGGCAGGATTGGTGATGTGACGCGACCTGTGAGTGGGGCAGGCTGAAATGCGAGTGTGGCACGTCGAGGCAAAGGATGGGATGGACTGCTTAAGGAGTGAAATGCGAGTGGGGCAGGCAGATGTGAAGGCAGGGCAAGCAGTGGCGCAGGCAGGGCAAGCAGTGGCAAAGGCAGGGCAAGCAGTGGCAAAGCAGGGCTGGTGGACCATGGCGGGGGAATTGACGCAATACTGTGGAGCTGGTCGAGGTGAAAGCTAATGCAGCGAGGGTGCAGCATGAGATGATGACCGGTCATGCTAGGCTGGAGGGGAAATAGCTCGGTTAACAATCGGGGTAGAGGAACTGAAGAATGAGCAGGTGAAGTTAAAAGGGGTGATTGAAAACAACACTGGGCAAATAGAGGAGTAAAACCAAGCTCAAAAATAACCAAAAAGGGAAATTGTACCAATAACGAAAGAATTCAAATAAAGACATGACGAAGTGACTTCAAAAATAGTGGAAACAGGGCGAAAGATGGAAGAAAGAGCAGGAAGAATGGAAAAACACAAAAGAGGAGAAAGCCATTGTGAAACAAGAATTGTCAGGAGATAAAAGGAATCGAGGTAAGTAGAGCAGACAGAGAAAGAGGTAAGAGGATCCATGGAGGAGGTTTAAAAAAAACAGAACAAAAAACAACTTAATGGTGTAGATAGAGAACGATAAGGAGGAAGCAATAGAGAAGGTAAAAATAGCAAAGGAGGAATTGATGGGATGTGTGGATGCATTGTTTCAGGACCAAAATAACGTGTTACAGGTTCACACCCCGGAGAGTTGGGGTGGAGTGATTCCTGGGAAGGTAAGGAAGCATGAAAGAGAGGAAATGGATGATGTGAAGGAGAGCATGCTGCAATTATTGCAAAATGATGTCCCTGGTTCTGTTGTTGTACGAATGGAGCAGAGTGTGGTGGAAGCGGAAATTGTGCCGGACGAGAGAGCGTGTGGCAAGCGCTGAATCAGAGGGGGGGGTGGGTGGTAGATAACTGGATTTAAGGGAATGGTGAGTCTCCCACACATGGCAAATACAAATTAATAATGCCTTTTGAATCTGCGACGGTCCAATAGGGGCTGGCGTGTGAAGCACATCATGTCAGGGAGTGTGAGCAGTCTGTGCATGGGTTGCCACCCATGTGGGGATGATTAAGAGAATTAAAGAAAATAAAAACAGCAAATGAGATATTTTTAGTGCTGGCACATGAAGCATGGCACGTCAGGGAAGGCGTGCAGGGTGAGCCCCCAAGCACGGACCATTAAAATAATTGAGAACATTAAGAGAATTGAGAGAAATTTTTTGATGAGTTTTGGTTCCACGACAGCCACACTGGAGCTGGCTTGTAAGGCACTGTGTGCGGTTGAGTGTGTGCGGTGCGTGTGCTGCACCCGGCATATGCGCGGGCAGCGAAATTGCCTGTGGTTTGCGGAGATTCTGCGGCACCAGCAATGGGTGGTGTGGTGCGGCTGGTTCTCGGTGGGGAAACCCCGGAGTCAGTGAGCAAGAGAAATTAATTTAAAAATTAACAGAAAGATTAACTTCGCAGAAAGATTAGGCTATAACATAAATATTAGAGTTAGTAAAATAAAGTCAGTTCAACAGAAAGATTAAAGTGATTAAACAAGTGAGTAAAATCAAATAACACAAAGACAAACAAGTAAAAAAATATGACAAGGATGCCCACATGGGGCACATCAGCACAAGCAATAGTTATGCCCACAGGGCCCAGAAACAATAGGTATGTCAACTGGTGGCACAGGAGCACCAGCAACAGGAGAAATTGCACAGATAGGAGACCGGTAACATTTTGAGGGTAGTACGTAGGTAGTTTAACAATGATTTGTTAAAAGGAACGTGCTAGTACAGGGAGACGACGGGAATGCACAAGTTAGATAATGGATTCTGATAGGTAGGACTAAAGGCCCAGTCACACCTTGACGTTTTAGCCAGCAATGGCAACGTATGAAAAGTATGTAAAACGCTGGCTTACGCTGAACTTTTGATGTTTTTTTTAAAAGATTCGGACGTATTCATAACGAGTTGGTCATATGCATAACATATTAGTAACGGGCACAGAACGTCCGTTGCCTTATAGAAACTTATACCAACGAATGCTTAGCCTGTTTTCGGCGTTCACAACCTATGCCAACGATGGTTTAACTTAGGCATAGCGCGCTGCACGTATCGCCGACAAACTCGTGGCGTAGCCTGTTAAAAACCTGCCGCTCGCCGATTTAAATCATAACGCCTGAGAATTGGAAGTGTCAACATCGCAGTCACACCTTGACGATTTAGCCAGTTTATGCCGACCTATGAAAAATGTGTCTAAAATGCTGGCACATATCGAATACGGTATGGGTAAGTTGAATATACGTTAAGAGCACGCTGAAAAACGATGAAGTACGCTGTCATATTTCGTGGTACGTCTCGTACGTCGTGAAATTTCAAGCATGCTGAAAATTTTACGACGTACTCACCGTATGGCTCACACGTTCAGCTACGCTGGGAATAAGTTGTAGGCACGATATGCGATCGTTGACACGTCGACACAAGTTCCTTGTAAGTTACTCGTAAGTCGAAACACGTCGAGGTAATGTTTAGCATACCTGAAACTTATTTTCTCCGTCAAGGCACATTTTCTTTTTTTCTCCTTGGCTCCGTGAAGGCACGTGACGAAATATCTGAAGTTGTTTTGTTGTTGTTTTTTTTTTGTTTTTTTTTAGTCTATCCAGAATTTTAAAATATATTCGGACATTTGCTTTTAAGTTTCGACGTCGACGTGACAATATCCTCAAACAGAAAATATTCACAGAGGAGGAACTAAGAATAAGACATGAGCAAACTGACGAGGCAATTGGACGTGACGTAACGGCACGTGACGAAATATCGGAAGTTTGTTTTTTTTTTGTTTTTTTTTAAACGCTGCCAATACGCCATTATACGGTAGCTGTAAATTAGAAACACGTTCAGTAAGTTCTGTGGTCGTCCGGAAGACGTCAATCAAATACGTCTACATACGTCAATATGCGTTGGAGGTACGTTACACATAGGTTCAAAGCACGTTACTCAGAGGTTAGAAATAACTTTTGGGTACGCTAAGCATTACCTCGACGTGTTTCGACTTATGAGTAACTTACAAGTAACGTGCCTCGACGTGTGTCAACGATCGCATAACGTGCCTCGACGTGTGTGCAACGATTGTGTAACGTGCCTACAACACGTTACTCATAGGTTATTAATAAGTTTCGGGTACGCTAATCATTACCTCGACGTGTTTCGACTTATGAGTAACTTACAAGTACGTGTGTCGATGTGTGTCAACGATCGCATAACGTGCCTACAACTTATAGCCAGCGTAACGGAACGTGTGAGGCATACGCTGGCATACGTCGTAAAATTTCAAGCATGCTAAAATTTGAGGACAACGCAAAGTACAACGATGAAAGCCAGCGTACTACGACGTATGGCAGTGTTTTTCAGCGTGCTCTTAATGTTTCCAAAACTTACATAACGTATTCGACGTGTGCCAGCCGTTTTAGACAAATTTTTCAAAAATCGGCATAAGCTGGCTAAAACGTCAAGGTGTGACTGGGCCTTTAGCACCATTGTCCCTCTCGGAGGGATGAATAAATGCATTGAAAATATGGGTGAGATGTGTGAATGAGTGGAGGGTAAGAATGAAGAGTGAAATGCTGTGAAGTGGGGATGTAGAAATAATAATTCTCTACCAAGGAAACCCGAGGGGATATCTAGCGGGGATCCAGATGTTTTGGGATGGATACCGTTCACATGTTCGTGTGAGAGAAAAATAGCAAATACTGTACGTAATGGGTACAAGAGTTCATTGACAAGCTGGTGTGTGGCTATTGGAAAGAAGGTTTAGCGAGATAAGATAGTGTGCCACGCTGGACATCGTGAGGCCCGAGCTAGTCCAAGCCCAGAGGGGCCGGGAAGTTAAGAGGAGTGAACAGACACTCCAGGAGAGGTGTCCGATCATCATGTGCCAGAGAGGGCACCAGAAGAGAGGAAGGTGGGAGGAAGCCACTCCCTGCTCGTTTCGGTAGGGAGAGAGAGACAGTTCGGGCAGGGTTAACGCCAGTTGTTGGGATTCCAAGAAATGCAGGAAGGTCCTGTCATGGAAACCACACCGCCCAGCCATGGAAACGCACAAGGGGACAGAAGGAAAAATGGAGGGCTGGGCCCACAATGGAGACACAAACATGTGGATGAAATTTGTTGTTTAGAACCACTTTAGTGTGAGAGTTTGAATTTTAAAGACAAAAGATAAAATGAATTGATTGAGAGGTTAGGATAGATGGCATGTTCCTCCTTCACACTATGTATCTTTGTCTTTTCACTCCTTTCTGGATTCACCCTGAATGAGGAGACCAGGAACCTGCGAATGGATGTTGACCCTTGGCTCAGAATCCAAGCAGGTCCTGAGTTCCTCCTGAGATCCAGAGACAAGAGAGACTGGAGAGACCCATGGGAGATGGACTAGTTAGAAGGGATTATCAAGATAGGATTTGGAGGCAAGAGGACAAGGATAGATTAGTTACAGGAATTAAAGGGGCGAGGGTGCAACTACGTCAGGGTAGTTTTAGTGGGTAGGCAAGGGGGAAAGGATAGATAGTTGGAGGGATTAGTGGGTCAGTTAGGTTTGAGCTGAAGCTGGCCACCTGATCTGTCACCACTAAATGTCCTCCCTTTTCCAGAGACGAGTGCAGCATGAGGCCACCAAGAAACACCTGCCGGTTCTGTTTTGCCTTGCCTTTCCTACTTGCCTGTTTTCCTGATTTCTTACCATGTCTGCCATGCAATCTTGCCATGTTATTGTCACTCACCTGCTGTGTTTTTGTCAACAGGCCATGTGTTTTCCACAGGCCATTGGGTCACACGGTTGTTGAAGGAGGCCATCGCAGATCGAGAAGACTCGCTTTTTGTTCAATGGGGTCCATGTGGTCCAGGAAGACTCCCACTTTGAGCAGCCATGTGGTCCCACTGATGTGTTGTGGCCAATGGGCCTTTTTGTTCAAACATAGGCCAAGAAGACTCACTATGTGTTGAGTGGCCATGTTGGTCCAGAGTGAGTATGTGGCCCTTCAGGCTGAATAGTTCTACCAAGGGTGATGGGGAAGGGTCATTGCCAGGCAATGGGGAGCCACTACAAAAAGACTGGAGTCTGGACTCCAAAAGAGCAAGAAAGTGTGCCCCACCTGCTCAAATCACCTTTTCCCCATCTGTACAGAATCGAAATGTAGAGTATAAGTGTTAAGATAGGATGTGTAGCCATAGTTAGGCAACGTATTGTTTATATTTTGTTAGAATAAGAATACAACTGTAAACTAAAATAGGGTTAGAGTAGGGGGAGTTGTTTAAGTTAAGTGGGAAAGAGCTGGAATGAAGAGGAATGGAGGAGGCTGGAAACAGCCTCAGGAGAGGCTGGGTGTAGAGGTGGGGGGTAGTGTGATGGTTGTGAGTCCGGTGAGGACGTCATGCACCTCCTGTGAGAATAAAGGCACGTATCCGTAGGATTAGTCGGTTATATTATAGTATTCTGCTAATCATTTATGATATATCGTGTACATAGGGATCGATGTGTGTTACGAGTTAGCACAAGTGTGTGTTTCTTTCACGCTCTCTACCTTCTCTATCTTCTACATCTTGTACCAACCACTCTACAACTCACATAAAGATCTCCACATGCCCCTTTCTTTCACGATTCTGTGTCTGATGAGACAAAAATTGAACTCTGCCTGAATGCAAAGCACTACGTCTGGTGGAAACCGAGCACAGCTCATCACCCATCTAACACCATCCCTACCGTGAAGCATGGTGGTGGAAGCAGCATGCTATGGGGATGCTTTTCAGTGGCAGTGACTGGGAGACTTGTAAGGATAGAGGGAACGATTAATGGAGCCAAATACAGGCAAATCCTTGAGGAGAACCTGCTTCAGAGTGCAAAAGACCTGAGACTATGGCGAAGATTTACGTTCCAACATGACATTGATTTCTTACCTCTGCCCATTGGTGCGATAATTTTACAGGAGTATCGTCAATGGTGATGATGAGACGTTCAAACTTATCACAGAATCCAATATCATCATCCGATTGACTAAATGTTCCCTGATGTTACTGCAAAACCTCAAAGAGAACATCTGTCTGCCGTTTTGTTAATTTGTCATTCAAATCAACCTTGGGAATAATTTGGTCTACTGCAGTGGAACTGAGGTTACATGGCTTAACTTGGATCTCACAGCCACATGTTTGGCAGAAGTCTTCTTTAGAATCTGGCGTACCTGATCTAAGCAGTGGAATTGCAATTCTTGATTGGACGTAATCATTAGAATCACCGATTTTCAAGTTGCACAGGGAGTCGCCGCTCACGAGTTTCAGGTACCCAAGAAGGGCCTAACATCAAACCCCTGGGTAATGGACAACAACTGCCTTCAACATGTTCTACAATACCATGATGCACACAGTTTTTCTTTGCAGATGTGACACTTCACTCAATAATATTCACTGAGCATGCCAGAATGACAATTGGCCTTTTCCCACAAACACGAACATGGCTAAGGACATCTTTGTCTGCTTTACAACCCCTCGGTTCCATAGATGTCTAATGGTACAGAGCCATCACCTAGTTTCAGCTCTGCTTCCCAGACTTGACCAATTGTCACAGAAAGTCATTCTCAAGCTCATCACCTAATGCCTTTGTGATATGACCGAAGATGTTAGCTCCAATTATTCCAGGAACCTTCTCCTCTTTTGCATTAAGGGTGTACCTACAGGGTCTTTCACAACCAGGAAACCAATCTTTGGAAAAACGTGAAAGTGCAGCAAAATGAAAATAGCTCATCACATGTCACTTGAACCCCATCATCGGTCAAAATTTGATCCCAGAATTTTTAAAACATGGCATTTTGGCTCAGTTCATTCAAACACATTAAACAACAAAATGTGGTTTTCACTGCTGCCAATCTTCATGGACCCTCAACAGGCAGTCTTGGTGAGCTTGGCAGTGGACCATCCAACAGTTAGGGGGGTTGGAGAATCAGTTGGCATACATGGCAAGTTTAAGGTGACAAAAAACTGGTTGGTAGGAATCGAAAGCGGGTTTTTTTTTTTAACCCTTTGTGTGTTGCGGTCACAGATTTGTGACGAGATAAAAAGATTGAAACAATTTCTTTTGTTTGAACTTTGGTTATTTGTCTAACTTGACACCAAAGTTGTGGTTTTTTTTGCAAATACCACTTGAAATTCAGTCCCATGAAACAAAATTAATTCAGCAACAGGGAACCATGCGGCCGTAAACAATGCAGCACGCAAAGGGTTAACCAAACCTGGTAAAAACGCTGTTCAATATGTCGACTAATCAGTAATGATAAGGAGGTTCCAAGTAAGACAACATACACACATACATACATATTTCTCAAACGAAGAACATTTCTCAAAGTTTTATTTACTTTTTTGTTTCCAGCTGTTGCCCGTGATGCATGACGTCACAAATAGCGTCCCCACAATAAAGAGAAGTGTTGCCTGGTTTACAGAGACCAAGTGATGACAAATGGTGATGAATGCTATATGATGATCTTGATTAAACTTGACAACAAAACTTTGAGAAATGTTCGTTCATTCACAAGCATCAAACCGCATGTTTGCATCTCATTTCATTCATTTATTTTTTATTACGGTTTGTATCTGGAATGGACATTTGTGGACACCCTGTATTCGAATAAAAATAATCCGAATGGAATCCTACCATTCAAAATACTCGAAAGTACTGATAAATTTCACAGTAAGAAGTCGAAGAGCGAATTGTAAAGCAAATAGGCCGACCGATTGATTTGGGGTAATGATAAATGGAAGACGAGAGGAAGTGACGATGCATACAGTTAAGGAATGAAAGAATTCATCGGTTAGGTAAAGCTCATGACGTCACCCCGCCAATAGAATCAGACTAGAGCGGTACCTTGCATATCGATAGGGATTGCTACAGATATGTAACTGTGCGTGTGAATCCATGCGAGTGGAATGAAAGCTAAACAATGTGTTTTTGAAATTGTACTTTCCATACAATACGGTTTTTAACAAAACTAAAACAGTTCCACAAGTTTAAAGAAAGACAAGCCGGGAGGCGACGATGGTTCGCGGGTATTATTGAACAATGCCACGATAGGTACAATTGAGTTAGTGGAAGCTTTTGAGGAAGCCCTACCGTAAAAACCTATCTCTTCCGTCAAAATTGACCAAATCAAATCGGATTATTTTATATGTTGTACTTATGGACATTACGCACAGCTTCTAGGAAATGAAATTGCGAGAAACAAATCGAGAAAAAAATAAAAATAAGTTCAAGTGGGCGTGGATCCGCCCACAAGGGGCGGGACGCCCCTCATACGAAAAGACCCAACTATACCATGATACCTGTTGTGTCCAAGTTTCATCAAGATCACATCAAACGTCATGGAGCTATGCTCTGGAGAGAGTCACAAACAAACAGACGCACAGACACAACGAAAAAATAGTGGTCACTGCTGTCGCCCGCGAACCAACACTGCTGGCGCCCGTAAACCAATAACGACAGACAGGTGCCAAGACAAGACAGACACAACGATCAGACACCCCCCCCCCCCCCGACCTCCGACAAATGTCCCTATCTAATCCCAAGGGAGGGGGATGGGTCAAGCAAAATAACAAAATAATATTTGCCAGGGTGTTAAAATAAAGGGGAAAAAATAAAGATAGTGTGAAGAGAGAAGGAGACAACAGAATTCAAGCCCGTTTTTGGATGACTCAACGTGGTCTCGTCTCAGGCTCAACCGCCGACCCTCAAAGATGGCGCCTCATCACCTTCCTCCCTCCGCGGGGTGCGTCCCGGGCCTCCACGACCCCAATCGATCCGCGCAATTCCTCCAACTCTTCCAACACCAGGACACATCACCTTTCCTCCGGTTCACCAAGACGATTCACGCTGGCCGCACGCGCCTCAGCCTCGTCTCTTATTGTCCTCAAATTCGTCCTATTTTCCTGTCAGGTTTCCTTGAGGCACACACCCTTCTTCCCATTTGTGTGTGCGATCGTGTTTATTGTATTTTCTCCATATTACTATCAGTTTTTATTTTCTCCACATTTTCTTCCACCCTCCGTTTCATGTCTTAAAATTTATTTTTTTTAAATACATCAAAAAATACCTTTTACCTCACGTTGTACCCCCATGTGACCACGTGACTTCCTCTACCGACTCTTCTTCCTCCTTCTTCTTCTACCGATCGACCATCTCCGACTTTTGCCAACCCACATTCACCAAAAACCTCACGATTTTTTTCTTCAACCTTTCCTTTTCCCAATTTTATGTAATCTTTATCAAAAAATAGAAAATAAAAAAGCGGTCTCTCAAAATGTTACAACTTCCTCTTTCACACGGGTGGTTCTCAGTATCCGAATTCACTACTCTTCTTCTTCTTCTTCAAAAAACTGTTTTCAATTTGACCTTTCCTTCATCCAATCAGGGCCGGATTTAGGCATGGGCAAGCTGGGCAGTTTCCCAGGGGCCTCCACAACCAGGGGGCCTCCACATATTTCATGACAAAAAAAATTGTAAGGAAAATGTATTGTGAGTGTTCTGAATGGTAGTCGGTAGTTAGTGGAACAGATATAAGATATTCATCTATAACAGATATAAGATATTCATCTTCTCTCATTCTCTATTTTAAATATAGAAGTTCAGATTCTTTGTTCTTGAAAATTATACTTTATGGATGACTGTAAATATGTCTTGTCACCTTTTTAGTATTCTAAGGTAGGGTGGGCCTCCATTACTGAAGGCTGCCCAGGGACCACCACATGTCTAAATCCGGCCCTGCTGATCCAATGTCTAAAAAAATCCCACTCTTACAATGATTCTTTTCTCCATTCTCTTAATTCACCTTTACTGCATCCCTCACGTTATGTCTTTAATAGTATCTCTGACTTATAAATTTTAAAAATTCCAGTTTCCAATGCATGTTCGTGTTCCATCAATCATCCTTTTTTTTTTTACATCTTCAAACACGGTTATCATTAGTGCACCCGGACGTAACGGTCGAGGTCGAGAATAACAAGTATCACCAGAAACGTAATCACGAACAAATGTCCGTATACCGCAACTACCAGATCAATGATCCTGTAAACATGTTGAACTCCGGA
Organism: Eptatretus atami; assembly: GCA_035128595.1. Classification (NCBI taxonomy): domain Eukaryota; kingdom Metazoa; phylum Chordata; class Myxini; order Myxiniformes; family Myxinidae; genus Eptatretus; species Eptatretus atami. The sequence continues at coordinate 111,881,875 of CM068953.1, read as the reverse complement.
TGTGGAACCAAGTAGTTATCTGGCATCATTATCGATAACATTGGTCAAATGATGTTTCTTGTGAAGATGTGTGATGGTAGATGCATATGTAAACATGTTGACCAACTCAGGTTACGTCATGGGGAGCCAAACATTGAACCGCCTCAAGTTCCTTTGTCACCCACTCCTGCATTAACGCCACCTGCGTTTGAACCTGAGGTGTTTCCTCATGAAAGCTCTCACCCATCAATGTACCTGAAATCCTTCCTGACCCTGTCTCCCTTATTGAGAAACCCACAGCAGTCGCAAGCAAGGACAGCCCTCCACTCGCCCTTAGAAGATCAGCTCGTGTCTGTGAGCCTCCTGAGCATCTTGATTTGTAAAGAAAAAAAAAAAAAAGGGGGGTGGGGGAAGTGAAGATGCATCAGTAGTTTATGATAATGCATGTATACACAGGTGCACCGGGGCACGGTTAAGCAGAGTCATGTGACCTGCCCATGTTTGGATGCTGTGCTGTGCTGTGTTGTGCCCGTGTCCAAATTAAGCCTGTTGTTCCCACTTCAGAGCCTTCGTCCCTGTCTATTGAGTACAGTAAAATTTGGAACACCACTGAGCCTCACTGTCATGTCTAAATCCACTTTTGCTTTAGCTGCACCCATAAACTTTGTCATCGAGATGTGATCCAGAATAATTGGAGCCGTGTACAAGAGATCGACCTCGGGTCCCATCTTTTTTGTGGCGTCGATCACATGACACACTGCACATAAAGCAGTAGTGCTTCCACTGAAATGTTGGACATCTTGTGGACTTGTTCTGCAATGCAGGAACCACTTGTACATGTTTTCTCTCAGCATTATGTTCATTCATGTCCTTTGAGCGACAGTTATGATGTTATCTAATATTTAGTGCTCCTGATAATGTCTTCCTCTTTGCCTTTGAGTTTCCGAGACACTGTCATTCGAAGCATGTATCGCCTCGAATAGAAGGACGATACGTTTGAGGTCTGGAGTACCAATGTCAGCAGGTGACAGGAAACTCTCCTCGCACAGCCAGCGGGTCACTTCCCAAGACCTGCTCTGGCTTTCTTTCTCTGTGGTTCAGCAATGAAATATGGATCAGCCATTCTGGAAAAGAGAGAACTGTTATAACTATGATGAAATGTCCACTAAAGGAACTACCAAAACTTAAAAAATAGATGAGAAAAAAACGTTTTAACCCATTATCCGAATTATTTTTTAGAATAGGTACAAAGTAGTTATTACAATGCACTGTGTATTTACATACCACCAATGTCTACAAAACGTTTCATCTTTGTCAAATCAATTTTATATTTCCTTTGATTCAGTTTATGATTGATTACCTCGGCCACCGAAGGTGAGGAGGTTATGTTTTCACTCGTTTCTGTCTGATTGTCTGTGATCGCACGAAATAGGTGACCCTTATTGTCAGTAATTCTGTCTGTTTATTTGGATGTTTGTTTGGATGTTTGTTCGTTTGTCATCAGCATAATTGGTAGTAAAGTGGGCGGATTTTGACCAAACTCGGGTGGTAGGTACATCTTATGACCGTGCTTTGGAAATTGTGATGTTGCTAGGACGCTTTGGTTCCCTAGCAACAACGAAAAAACCTTCAAAATCGGTACCGTTCACGCGAAATCAATTCCGAAAGCCATTATCCCACGTAGGGTTATGAAATTTGGCACGAATGATCTACAGGTGATGCTCTATCGACTATATTCCGTTTTTTTGTGATATATGGAATACTTTACCCGCAGCGCCCCCTACAATTATGGTATGCGTGAAAATTGGGGAAAATTGAAGGCCCCCTAGCGACCAGGTGAGTGCATCGATGCGAATGAAACTTTGCAGGTTCATGGTACGCAATGAGTACTACAACTTTTCCTCAGGACATATTGACCGATTTCGCTTAGGTCAGGGGTCAAAGGTCAATTAAGTGCAAAAATCATAATATGCGAGACTGGAGGTGCCTTCGCGCCAAATGCTACTCCTCCTAGGGTTATGGTCGGATGGTCATGAAATTCACACTAATCGTCTGGAATACATTGTGCACAAACGATCCAGCCGGATTTTCGATTTAGATCTTTGTTCACCACAGCACCCCCTCGAACTTTGGGGATTTCCGATTTCAAACCACATTTTCGGTGCTTTTCATTCTAATGGATACCGAGTAGTTATCAGTAGATGGAACTGGATGAGATTTGATATGCATAATCTTAAGGTGATTCCCTATCGCTATATGACATCCATTTTGCTCTTAATCTTATAGTTTCCATGCTCAGCGACCCATCGCCGCCTACCGGCTTGTCTGTTTGTTTGTCTGTCTGTGTGGAGGATATCTCAAAAAGTTGTGGACGGATCTGGATGAAACTTGGTCGACACGTTGGATGTGTGAAAAGGAAGAATTGATTCGATTTTGGTGAAGAGCCGGATCCGGATCCGGCTACTAGAATTATTAAAGTGATTCTTCACCTTTAAGAGATAGGGACAAAAACGAGATCATATTGTATAGCATGACATTTCAAAAATGTATTGGGCCCGATATGTTCTCGTGGATCAGGCATTACGTGGTGGAGGTATTCACTCTCCCGAGTGCCCTTCAAGTTTGCAAAGAAATTGCCTTTAGTTACTGCTGTATGTCCTAAATTGCAACAGTGTTTGTTTTTGAAAGTGGAAATATATGAAAAAAAAATCAAACAAATGTTTGGATTTATCTTAAAGATACATTCATGAAAGTTTTCAGATTTACAAGGGATTAAGGCACATGAGGAGGCTATTCGGCCCATCATGCCTGTGCCACACCAATACCAAATTAAATCAATCCATCAATACCCCTTCCCTTCGTGTGCAGCCTTTTGGCTGCGACACTGGTTCTCATTTCACCGACCTCAGAAGAATGAATGACAGGCTGAGTCAACCCCCTGGTGTTAATTCAGCAGCCAACAGGGCTTGAACTTCGGATTCCAGGATCCCAAGCCACCACCCTAACCACTAAGCCAACAACATGCTTGTTAATCTTACAAAGAAGTTGGTAAAGGTGTTAACTTTTTACTATTTTTGAACAGTTGATGTCAATTGATGATGTTTGTTCATTTTTGGTGTAATTTCAAAATGTTTCAGTATGAATTGGCAAGGATTCACCCTCGATACACATGAGCTCAATATTTAATTGTAAAGATTCACCACTGGTTCACATTTTTGTAATTATGTATATGGCATATGGTCAATTTGTTCCAAAAAGATATTAAAATAGCCCTGGCCTTAACTATATCAGTTGACCTTGACCCTAAATGTCATTAAGGCAATCCCAAACGATTGGGCATCCAAAAACTATTGGAATCAATCCTAAGGTAATCAAAATCGGTCAAAAGACAGCTGACATATGACAATTACACAACTTCCATCACCACCACCATTTCAGGGTTGATTATCATGGAGATGCAATTTTGAAAAGGTTACCCAAGGTTACCCAAAACCTACAAGACCTTACAAGATATCAGAGACTGTACCCTTTCAAATAGTTGAGGTCCAAATATGTTCATTTTTTCAAATATTTCCCACTCCTCATGGATCTCAATGGCTGCCGAACGATAGTGATGGTAGATATACAAAAAAATAGAACACGTAATTGTTGTTGATTTAATATATTTATGTGACGACATGGGATAGAGATGAGATACAAACCTCTGACAGATGTACATATTCAATAGTTACATGTCTATTCCATTGTAACCTAATGGCATCAAATTGCTGTGTGGCGAATGCTTTCACAATGGAATCAACCTGGAAGTACCAATGTCAATATCGGGTATTATTTTATATACATTGTCAAGACTCATGGAAGAGCTAGGACACACAACAGATCAAGACACAACATAACAAAGGGAACAGCAGCAGAAAAGTGAAACATCAACAGCAGGGTGGAGGGAGAAAGTAGATGGAGACGGACAAACAAGGGATTCAGGTAGCGATGAGGGGTAAGGGAGAACGCAATGGGTGAACAAGATGGATACATAAGCAAAGTTTTTGGAGGAGTGGGGGTAGTTTAACGGGTGGAGAAAAGATAATGGCTTTGGATGGGGGAATGACTTGGGATGGTGGTGAAGAGCTGTTTTGAAGACCGGGAAGGAAGAATGAGATCGAGTGTGTGGAAGGTGGTTCCGACAGGCAGAAAAAGAGGAAAAATGAGTGGAGGTGAGCAATGGTTCTGGAATTTCCACCTCTGGCAGCAATCACTGCATGGTATCGTCGTCACATTGAAGTTGTGTGCTTAATCTGAGCCTGAGGAATGGCATTCCATGCCCCCAAATCAGTTACTGCTGCAGTTAATTGAGGACCTGTGTCTATCTTTGCAAGGTGCAAATGTGACAGCCATTGATATTGCAGAGATGTTCAATTTGATTGAAATCTGATGAGATGGCAGGCCAGGGTGTCATGACATTGACAATGGTATTGACAATAACGTTCTTTGTTTGATAGTCCTGTGAGCAGGAGCCTTATCATGCATACATGTGTCCTGATCCATGTTGTTGAAGGGTCAGCAACATGTGTTGCAGTCAGGTTTCTGCAATCCCACCTCGTATCATGACACTTCCACGTCCAAGATATGTGGCTTCCTGGACACAGACTGGGGCATATAGCTCATTGATTCTTCTGTGGACCCGTACATGGTCATCCTGTCTTTCAAGGAGAAGCTTGGATTAATCACTGAACATAACACACACTTTCCCATCGCCTCTGTATTCTTCAGATGTGCTGATTTTAAAAATGCAAGCCTGCTTGGATGTGTCAGAGTGCAAGTCTTGGATGCTGTCCATGCCACCGAGTATGCATCCCTTCCTCACGAAGATGCATCAAGACGGTGTCGACACTTATCCTGTGAGGTCCAGGGAGTGTGTTTGCATTACTCTTAACAGTTTGAAACCGATGGTGTGGATGGGTCATGTGAATGCATCAGTTCTGAGTTGGAGTCATTATCCAGAGATGTTCACGTCTTGGAATATCTCCTGTTGATTCAGTTGGCTTGTTAACATATTTTGAGGTGAAAAAAACACACTTCCTCTGCTCACGTTAAAGAGCCTTGAAACATGGCTAATGGAAGACCCTCCTTGAAATTGTCCAATTATTTGATTCCCCTCATTTTCTGATGGACGTGTCATTGTAATGGGTTGTTAAGTGAATGAAAGATGGTGCATTAACAATGAAATCCCTGGGCGGCTACATTCAGGGTAATCCCAAAACACACACTGGTATGAAAAACACAGAAGAAGCCAAAGGATGGAAGCTAGTAAAGGAGAAGTGATATTTATGCCTCCACCGACAGTCGCCGGAGGCATTATGTTTTCAGATTGTCCATCCGTCCGTCCGTGAGTCCGTGATTCCCTTTTAATTTTTATATACAAAGTCAAGGCTCGTGGAAGAGCTAAAACACAGAAAGGAACATAGGGCACAACGTTATAAAATGAACAGCAGAACGAGATGGGGACAAACACCAACAGCAAGGCTGAGGAATAAAATAGATGGCGATGGACAAGCAAGGTATGTGCGTAATAATGAGGGGGTAGGGGGAGGACATGGGATGGACAAGTTGGATATAGGAGCAAAGTCTCAGGAAGTAAAAACTGCAAATTTGGAAGGAGGTGGGCTTGAGCTAGAGGGAGTTGACAGAGATATAAGGGGAGATATGGTAGCATAAGAAAGAGAATAAATATAGCTTGGAGAGAGAGAGAGAGAGAGAGAGAGAGAGAGAGAGAGAGAGAGAGAGAGAGAGAGAGAGAGAGACGAGAGAGAACAGAGAGAGAGACAGAGAAAGACAGAGAAGAGACAGAGAAGAGAAGACGAGCAGAGAGAGACAGGGAGAGACAGGGAGAGACAGGGAGAGACAGGGAGAGCAAGGGAGAGACCAGGAGACCGAGAAGACCGAGAGAGACCGAGAGAGACCGAGAGAAGACAAGAAGACAGAGAGAGAGAGACAGAGAGAAGAGAGACAGAGAGAGAGAGACAGAGAGAGAGACAGAGAGAGAGAGAGAGAACAGAGAGAGAGAGAGAGAGAGAGACAGAGAGAGAGAGAGAGAGAGACAGAGAGAGAGAGACACAGAGAGAGAGAGAGAGACAGAGAGAGGAGAGACGAGAGAGAGACGAGAGCAGAGAGAAGAGAGCAGAGAGAGGACTTTTATGTCCTTTTATTTAAAAAAAAGTATAAAGGATAAAAATTCAATACAACAAAGGAAAGGATTATATACAAGAGTGGAAAAAAAAGAAGAGAAGAACCAATTCAAGTTTCAAGTAATCGATAAAGCATTGATAACAGTTTATACACAAGGAATACCCCCAAAAAATACATTAGAGAGAGAGAAGAAGATGATAAGAAGAGAGAAGCAACACAGGCTCCACACATACCGCCGGAGACTGAGCAACAGCCCCTTGCGTTTGCATGTGCGTGCCAAGCGAGAGGAGAGAGAGAGAGAGAGAGAGAAGAGAGAGAGAGAGAGAGAGAGAGAGAGAGAAGGAGAAGAGAGAGAGAGACAGAGACAGAGACAGAGACAGAGACAAGAGACAGAGACGAGACAAAAGAGACAGACCAAGCCGGGTCTTATCTATCGCTGTGACCACAATGGCTCAGGGGCACACATGAGCATTGAGGAATGATAAAAGAGCATGAATGTTAGAGGTAAGGACAGTATAACTTAGAACACTTAACGATATAAATAAACGGTTTACCTACCTTGGTGTGACAGTAGAGCGTTTGTGAGAATTATATAGCAAGTTGAATTAAACGGGATTGTGTTGATGGTTTCCATTTCTTTCGCTATATTACATTATTCCAACTACTGCATTCGATGTCCACATGAAATGGTCATCCCAATTTATCTCCGTCAGCTGGTGAAGCCATTGGCACAGCAACTCTCGGCCAGGGTGATACATTCAACATCTTCAGCAAGTTCCTGTCAAACTGAAGAGCTAAAGTTAGCCATGCGATGAAGTCAAGTCACGTCATCAGTAAACCTTCTGTAATGTGCAGGGAGTAAAAAGCCAGTAAAGTTCTTCTCTTTTCCCCTTATCTACATTCTTTCTTTTGTTTTCATAATATTTTTCTAAAATCACATTTGTACCCCAACCTTTCTTACTACTTGTTTCATTTCATTTATTATTTTGCAGGTATATCAAGATACATTGTGCCCCTGCAGGATTGCTGAAATGTTAACCGTATGACTAGCGAGGAGCTCTTCTGGCTTCTTGTTGACGTTAAGTGTCCTCTTTCCCATGTGCTGGTCCTTCTGCTGTCCTGTGCGTTGTACATCTGCATTTGTTTCATGAATGTAAGGTGTTTGAATTGTGATGTAATTATACATACTATGGATTAATATCATCAATCTGTGTGTGTTTCTTTGTGGAAACAAAATATTAAATAGCACTCGCGGATTTGGGGGAAGGGGGGGCATTGGGAGCAATTCCCCTCTCAAATGGAATTTCTTTTCCTTTAGTATTTGCAGTGGAGATGGGGTTTTGTAAGTGTGTGGTGTGTGTGTGTGTGTGTGTGTGTGTGTGTGTGTGTGTGTGTGTGTGTGTGTGTGTGTGTGTGCGTGCGTGTGTTGATGCCATAACTTTGTGTTTTTTCCATTTGAGCTTTTGTCATCAAATTTTCAATCAACCTTTTATTATAAGAATATGGAGACGACTAATTAATACATTTTCAATATTTTTTAGCTGTTGTTTTCATCAAGCTTAGTTTGAGTACAAAGTGGATGTGGACAGGCTTTGAATTTTGGGATGCTTTCTAGTTTACAATTAAGATTTAAAAATATACATCAAATTGTATGCAACCGCAGAACATAATGTGAATAGCAAAGCAAAATAGAACCCAACTTCATCTTCTTGTGCATGGCAGCTTGGCTGCCAGATAGCTATCGTGTTGTTGGGGCACAACTATGCAACTGATGCTGTGCCCCTATACCAGTACATTGGTACTCATTTCAACAACAACAGGATGGATGACAGACTCAGTCAACCCCACCTGGTGTTAATTCAGCAGCCAGCAGGGCTCAAACTCAGGACCCTAAGATGCCAAGCCAGCCACCCTAACCACAAAGCCAACACCAGGCTTAAAACCCAACTGTGATAATTTCTGTCCTGCAGTCACAGCAAATATCACAGTGCTGTATTTGCGTAGTGACACGACTGTCTGCATCCTTTTTCAAACGTGATTGACAGTGGACTACAGCACATGACATGAGAGTGACCAGGACTGATATACCTGTCGAAATAAAAGGCGAAAATGGACTTTCAGAAGTTTTTTGTGAAAGTGACTTTTGAACCTCCGGCAGATGATTCACTGCAGGATTTTACAACTACCCCAGGTTGGGCACAGCCGCTGCCGCCTTCCTCGGCTCTTGATGGCGTATCATCGCAAATACAGCAAGACTATCTCAAATCTTTGTATGCAGTCAGTACGGGTTATCTCAGCACACATACAACTGAAAATGATGTGGGAAGCTTAAACGTTCCTTGAGATCTTGGAGAAAAAGCCGAATCAACCCCATCTGACTGATTTCACAAAGAGAATATTTGGGAAAAACAGTTGCTCTTTTTCATTTTTGTACTACAACAAATTCACTTAGGTTGAATAAACTGATCAAAAAGATACTGTGTTCTACTTTCCCTGCCCTCACTTCCACTCAGAAACAAGCTAAACTGAGGATTCATTCATCAAAAAAAAAGTATGCAGAATTGGAAGAAAATCTTTGAAAAATTGTCCAAACATATCATTTCCCAGGTTCATTTGGAATGGATGGAAAAGTCGAAATACTTCAAACATATATCGAGTGAAGAAACAGGATCAGTAGCAATGTTGCTTTCAGAAAGTCACAAAAGCACCTTTGAGAGAAACAGGGATTACCTTGCAAAGGTTTGTGACATTGTCAAGTTACTTTCAGAGCTGGGCTTACAGTTTTGTAGGCATGATGAGGGAAACAAAACTGAAATGAAAGGGAATTTTATGATCTGTTTGTGGATTTTGTGATCTATTTTCAAAATCTGACAAAACTTTCAAGAAAATGCAGGCTAAACCTTATCCTAAGAGCAACAGATCTGTGCAGATTTGGTTTGCAAATAAATTGTACAGGCAGTGAATAAGACCGGGTTTGTTTTATTATAATGGCAGATGAGGCTAAATTGTTTAAGAAACAGAAGCTTTCAGGTTGTATCAGATACGCACAAATAACCTCGAGATCAGACAAAGGTGCCTGTGCTTTGTCAATTGCTTGTCTTCTGAAAATGCAGAAGGCATTGATACTGCCATAAAGATTGGAGACAAATGGATTGCAGAATGCGCCGATGGTTGCCCAATTGTATGTTGGTGCTGTGATCAGGACAGTTTGTTGCTGGGTCGACATTCAAACACAGGTTAAACAGCGTAGAGGTGAGTGTGCATACCTCTCGGTCATCCTGCCAATCCACATTAAAGGAAGAACAGTGTTTATATTAAGACAATGTTTATGTATGTGTAACACCTGGGAGACATGATTCATAAAGTGCTTGATTTCCAATAATTTGTTGTTATGCCAACAGTACTACCTGGTGAGCATGTCAAATAATCAGGTGAAAACAAAAAATTTGGATGATTAAATCATGAACATAAATTGCATTTGTGATTTCACGGACACAAACATTTTAACTACACTAGCAAGTCAGGTCAGGTCAGGTATGGAGGCATGTGCCAGAACAGCGCGGTCGCTGCGTCCACTTTCCGCCGGTACTCCAGGGGCCTCCGTCTGGCCATCCCCAGGCAGATGCCAGGCCCATCCCCATCTCCTTGAGATGATGGTCAACCTGCTGCAACCACGAGGCACGTGGTCGGCCACTGGCCCTCTCCACTCACGAGACTCCCCCGCTGAGAGAATCTGTGAGCAGGATCAGCGTCAGGAAAACGAGCACATGTCCATACAGCCGCAACTGACGCTCACGGACTATGCAGGTAACAAATCTCATCCGAGTCTCTCTCAGCAACCGCTCGTTGGACACAAAAATCCGACCAGCGATAGCCAAGAATTCTCCGAAGAGACCTTGGACCAAAGGAATTAAGTCTCCGTCTCAGATCCTTGGTCAGAGTCCAAGTCTCGCATCCATAGAGCAAGACTGGAAGTACCAAGGACCTGAAGACTCGGACTTTCGTCCTCCCGCACAGGTACCGGCAGCGCCACACCCCATGATCCAGTGAATCCATGACTCCGCAGGCCCGACCCAGACGTCTATTGACCTCTGGACTCACAGCCAGCAGAGACATGGATATCACTGCCAAGGTAAGTGAATCTCTCCACGACCTCTACATCCTCACCACAAACAGACACAGACAGGACAGCAGCATCCAAGATGTCACCGAAAGCCTGGATCTTAGTTTTGACCCAAGAAACCGTAATCCCAGCGCTCCGACCCTCATTCAGCACCTCGAGGGCCCCCAAAAGGATATCTAAAGTCTCCGCAAAGATGACTGCATCATCTGCAAAATCAAGGTCCGAGATCTTGACATTCCCAAACGATGCACCGCAGCTTGATCTCTCCGACATCCTCCCTAAAATCCAGTCCATACAAGTGCTGAAAAGTGTGGGGGCCAGTACACACCCCTGACGAACTCCAGTAACAACTGGAAATAAGTCAGAGATGGTACCACCACACTTCACAGCACTCTCAGTACCAGAGTAGAGTTCAGACATCAGATCGATCAGTTTTGTGGCACCCACGAGAGACCAAGAATCCTCCAGAGGGCATCCCGATTCACTGAATCGAACGCTTTACAGAGATCAACATAGGCTGCAAGCAGCCCCTGCCGAAACTCTCGTCTGCGTTCGGTGAGGACACGAAGAGCAAGGATACGGTCAATCGTTGACCTCTTTGGTGTAAAGCCTGACTGCTCTGGACGCTGGTGCTCAAGCAGATGGTGGCGAACCCTATCAAGAATTATCCGAGCAAAGACCTTGCCCGGCACTGAGGGCAGCGTCACCCTCGTAGTTGTTGCAGTCTTGGCGATCACCCTTCCCTTTCCAGAGAGGAACAACAAGGCCCCTCTTCCAGTCAGTTGGGATGATGCCTGTGTTCCAGGCAGAGCACAAAACTGCATGCAACGACACGAGTGCAGCATTTCCACCAGCCTTGAGAAGTTCAGCATGGATGCCACAGATCCCGGGAGCTTTGCCCCGTTTCAACCGGTTCACCGCAGCCCGTGTTTCCACAAGCGAAGGTGGACCACAGTTGATTTGAGGGTCAGCAACAGGGATTGTAACAACCTTGACGTCCAACTCGACAGCTGGGGCATCAGCTTGGTACAACCGCTCAAAGTAACCGGCCCAGCGGGCCTTCACTTCAGACTCCTCTGTCAAGAGCCTACCACTCTCTGCTCTAACTGCAGTGCTCCGAGGGATGGGCTTGGATGAACGCAATGCGCGAATTCCCCTGTTAGCGGGACGAGAATCACCTGTCCACAGGTGATGCTCTACCCCTCACAGATTCCTCGCACATAGGCCTCCTTGTCCACCCTCAGTGCACGTACAGTTTTACGCCTCAGCTCCCTGAACAGCTCAGCTTTGCCATTCAGCCTGGCCCTGCGACTTCGGTCAATGGTATCCAGTGTCCCTTGAGAGACAAAATTCTTCTTTGCCCTGCGGTGAGTTCCAAGACATCCACCGGCAACATCAAGGATGGTGGTCTTGAAGGCACTCCACAACTCTTCAGGACCCCCCAAAGCACCCAGACCCCCCAAGTGTCCACTCAGCCTGTTCGCAAACTCCTCAGCTACTCTCTCATCCCTGAGCTTGCCAACATCCAGCCTAGGCTGGGATGGTACCATTCTCCAGGATTTAAGGTGCAGCTTTAGAGTTGCTACAACAAGCCTGTGGTCAGTTATGAGGAACTGAGCACTCCGGTAGACCTGCAGTTCTGGATCATCCTCCAGCGACCGTCAATGAGGACATGGTCAATTCTCTTTGCCGCACCGCCAGCGTTGGAATACCAAGTCCAGCGATGAGCTTTGTGGCGCTGAAACCATGAACCAGCCACCCTAAGTCCATGACTTCTTGCAAAGTCAAGGAACTTAGTGCTATTCTGGTTCATAGTTCCTGACCCATGGGGACCACACACACCTCATAACCATCCCTATCAGTTCCAGTCGATGCATTGAAATCCCCCAAGACTAGAAGTGTATCTCGTCTGGGCACTGATCAACCACAGACTCGAGCGTGGCGTAGAATGCATCCTTCACGGTGAGATCACTCGCCTCAGTCGGAGCATAAACAGAGACCAGGGAAATGACACCTAAGGAGTGACGAATCCTTAATCTCATAATACGCTCGTTGACCGGTGTTACCTCAATTATCATTGGGGTCAGCTTATTGGACACAGCCACAGCAACTCCTTGGGTATGGCAACCATCAGAGCGACCAGACCAATAGTAGGTGTAACCACCCACCATTATCTCGCCGCAATCCGTCTCCGAACCTCAGAGAGAGCTGCAATCCCGATGTCCAAACGCTTGAGCTCAGATGACAACAGAGACAGGTGATCATCCTCTCTTAGGGATAGGACATTCCAGGCACCCACCCGAAGGGACCGCCTCAGGTTAACCCAAGGAGACCGCCGTCTGGTGGACGACACCTAGCACCACTCCGACACACTCTCCCGCAATCTGACCCGGGATGTTACCCCGTGGTTTCCCTCCTATCATCAAAGATTGGGGGTCCCGAAGGCTTTGCCCCAATCCCGTCATCCGGTGAGCTGCCCTGCGAAGGGAAGCTGCACAGGAGGTACTCCCACGGAGTGGGTTTTCAGATTTTTTTGCGTTTTTGTATTTTGCGGAATGAAGGATTTTACGGTGGCCGGAGTGCAAATCCTGCCACCAACCTCCTAATAAAAAAGTAACCCAACTGCAGGAGGACGTCCGCAGCACAGTTGGGCACTAGATATGGATGGCCGTTGGCTCACAAGGAGCTCCTCCGCCCTTTGACAGGTTTTGTTTTTAATCCTGCTGGGTGTCCATATCCAAACACCCTCCTCACCAGAAAACCTGGTAGGGGAGACGGTTTAGTCGCCGACAACCCGACCATGGAACAGGTTAGTACAGGTTTACATGGTACCTGTAGCAGGTCACAGATCTAACCTGACCTGACATTTAGCAAGTCTGACCTGACTAGCAAGTGGTAAATTTGGAGTCAGGCAAAGCTACCCATTATCTATATATTAATACTGAAGGACCAAATTTGTGCTCCTCCTAGCGTCGCGTTCGTTTTTCTCGGTACTGTGACCTGGACTGAAAGAAACTTCGTACCTGTAAGAGTGCATCGCACATAGTGGCAATAGTCAACCTTCAACTCTGAAGCATCTATATTTCATATACTGAAGGACCAATTTTGTGCTCCTCCTAGCGGTCGCATCACGTTTTTCTCGGTACTGTGACCTGAGAAGTTTTGACATGGTGTACGTCAAAGTAGACACGTGCACAAATCAGGGGACTTCTTCACAAGGAGTAGTGTATATGTACACCAAAAATGGCATGTGCAAGGATGTTTTGTAGGCCTCATTAGGTAAGGCCATGGAGTGCATCGACTGGGATCCGGCTCTTACAAGAGCTGCCACTGGTTGTCATATTGGGCTCATGGAATGGAATCTGTCTGTGACGGGGTTCGGCTAGTTAATATTAAACCCCCTGCCCCCCCCCACCCCAAATAGAGAGGTCAGGCGATGCCAATATTAAATAATGTTATGTTTGTGGGATTAGATGGAGGGATTTCATAGTAAAGGTAGGATTGTATATTAGTGTAGCATGGTCTGTGGATGAGTAGGAGACATCTCGATGTAAATTAAGTAGGGAAACTGTGAGCTTAATTTGTTATGTGTCACCACATGGGGGCAGTGCTGTGTTAACTAGGTAGGTTTTAAGGCTAGTTTGCCCAGTATGTGATTGCCCTCTGTGACATTTTCCTACATTTTTGCATTTACAAAGCTGGCTATAAAAAGGAAACACATTCTTCCAACAACAACAATAACAACAGAGCCAAACCTTTCCGAGCAGGCAAAAACTCCGCCTTCCTGGTTTCGTATCGGCAGGCCATGCCTCCAAGGCTGATGATTGTCAGTGTGACATAAAAGGAAGGATGATAGTGTGGAGGCAGCGGTGAGAACGCATAGGACCTCTCTGACTTCTCCTCGACATGGTCAAGAAGGCTGCTCGATTCTCATTGTCTGTGCTGTGTGAATTCATTCACATACTGAAATAAGACACTAGCCATTGACTGTTCAGCAGGGTCCTGAAGTCTGTACGTTTTTGAGAAGAGAAGGAGAAGACGTCTCTTGGCCTTGTCTCGGAGCTGCAGCAATCGCCTTGTTGTATGATCAACTAGAAAGGTGGTGCCATTTGGTGTATGTGGACCTGGAACTTAGAGGGAGTGGTGTGGCAATCTCGATCATGGGAAGAAACTGTACTGTGGTTCAAGGGCCCTGGCGTTGAAGACCATCCGTGCAAATCACCTCATGTGCGTGACGGTGAGGAGCGATTTGGCGCCATTTTTGCTGTGCGTTTACGGCGTGATGGCTATGCAGTTTCGAGGATCGCCAGGCTCCTAAAATATCATCTCTGGACACGCAGCTAAGTGCAGGAACAAAGGGAAGATTTTGTTTTATTTTATCTGTTCCCTTGTCTCTTTTTGTGACTGAGTGGAGATGTCTCAAATTAGGTTTTCGTTCACCTCATGTTTCATTACCTCACGCATTGATTTATTTCCATTATTACTCATTGAGTTATGTTCATTAAACCATTATTTGTTCAATTTACTTGTGCTTGTTTACTTGTTGTGGGTTTGAGGATAAACCAGTGTGCTTCAGTCTGGTACGCACCCTCGCCACCCTCCATCCTGCACACATCCTAATCTCCAAGGATCTCAGCTGTTTGCCTCCAAGTAGAAACTTTTGGCTCTACATCCAGGTCGGTGATAACCTGACTGACACAGCAACTCGGTCAGGATTGGGACATAACCTAATCGGGCTTAACACAAAAATAATTTCCTTACAAATGATATGAACATTATGGTTCATTTTTAAAGCATTGCAATAATATGCTGTACGTTTATTAATTAAATATTAATTATATCTTACTCCTGTTAGCCCCGATGGCTGTCCCCACAATATGTGCATGCATATAGGTACGAATATTTATGTACAGTATACTGGTACACTCACTCCCTATGGGAGTGGCAGGAAGGTTCATGGAATTTTTGTATTATGAAAATCACCCCAAACAAGACATAAAGCTCAGGGAAGTGGCTAAGGAAAGGTTAGATAAAGACAAGGACAAGGCAAAACAAAATAAAAGAAAGAGCAAAATAACAAGAAAACAACCAAGACACAGGAAGTATCACAAGTCAGATGAAATGCGATGGAATCTCAAAGATGTAGGAAGTAGGAATTGACACTCCTCTTAAAGCTATGTAGATCGTAGGATAATGGGAAACACGTTACAGGTCGTGAATTCTAAAGTGAGACAGCACAAGGGAGAAAACTATCAGCATAGCCTTTCGATCTGTACTTTGGATCAGCTTTAGTACATGGATGTGCAGAGATGGCAAACCGAGTCTTGTGTCCAAACACTAGTACAGGAGGAACCAGGTTAGAAAGTTCAGCAGAACATTTGCAAATATCTGAAGAACAAACTAAGAGTGGCAACTGACCGACGGTGAGAGAGTGGTTGAAGAGTTGAACCCTTCTCCGCACCAACCAGGTTTACTATGCGTTTCTGGAGTCTATCAAGTAAAGATAAGTGACAGGCTGGTACTCCATCCCAAATGTGGCAACAGTACTCCATGAGGGGACGTATAATTGCCTTATACAGGTATAAAACAGCATCAGGAGGTAAATACCTCTGCGCTCGATAGAGGCAACCGACTCACTTGGAAGCACTCTTAGCAATACCAGAAATGTACTTATCCCATTGGAAGTTAGAGGAGATGTCCAGACCAAAAGGCCAAAGCTCAGATGATTCTGTTAAGGCTGTCGACCCCTTGTGCACAGAAGGGAAAGACCTGTTTCTGGAGTGAGAAATGGACAACAATTTAGTTTTCTTTGTATTTAAGGTTACCAGACAGTCATGCCCCCATGTCATTATCTTCTCTGGGGTATATAAATGGCAGTAGATCGAGGATTGGGTCCATTATTCTGCGGGGTTTGTGATAAGCATATAATACCTCAATAACGTCAGGTTTCCTCCGTTTCAGTTTTCTGTTAAACAGCAGTAGCGACTGCATAAAAAGGTAATCATATGTGTTTGTGGTTCATAATATGTGTATATATATACATATATATATAATATACAGTATATTATATTATATATATATATATATATATATATATATATATATATATATATATATACAGTATATATATATATATATATATATATATATTATATATATATATATATATATATATAAACTTCTGGAAGGGGTGCTCCACAAAACGCCATGATGAGCTATTATATATACCTACAAATGGCATTTGTCCAGGGAGGGAAAAATCCCTTGGGGTGGGTGTGTGGAGAATGGGGGGTTATTTTTTTGTAGGCATTGATGAGGCTCATATGAAAGCTAACACACAACACACAGCAAGCGGGGCATGCGACAAGAGGGGTGGGAGAGGGAAGGACAAAACAGTGGGGAACAGAGACATTAGGAGATCTGTGGAAGGGAGAGGGATGGGGTGGGGAACATGGGGTCTACAAGATGGACATTGCAGGGACTTTCAGGAAGGAAAGCAGTGAATTTGAAGAGGTGGGGTTGGGGTGGATTAACGGGGGTCGAAAAGATCGAGCTTTTGGATGGGGGAAGATAAAAGGTGGTGGTGAACAGCTGTTTTGAAGTTCTGGAGGGAAGAATGGGATTGAAGAGAGTGTGGGAGGTTATTCCGAAGGTGGGGAAAAAGAGGAATGAAAGAGTGAATGTGAGCAGTGATTGGTGATTTTGATAGTTTTACCAGAAGGGGGTTGTTGGCGGACCTTGAGTGCCCTGCAGAAATATGGTGGCAATATATTTCAGACAGAGCATGGGGGAAAGACCGGAGGGGAGACGGTAGAAGACAGAAAGACCACCGATCTGCCTGCGGTGAGAGTCAGAGGCCCAAAGACTCAGCCTCATCGCGGGAGATACCAATGATCGTAAATGCCTTGGTTTCCACAGAGTGAAGACGAGAAAGATGAGAGGCAGGAGCACCAGCCCAGAGGGAGAGCAGTTCTCCATCAGGCTGTGGACAAAAGCTTTGCATTGGTCTTTTGCTCAGGTGGGCCGAGGAAGGACTTTGCACGATGGAGGATTCCCAGTCGGCGACTGCCTTTGGAGGCCAGGTTGGAAATGTGACTTTCCCAAGAAAGATCACGGCAGATCATGAGACCCAGACGGCAGATCGTGAGTGAGTAGTGAGCATGGTAGATTGTGAGTAGTGAGTATTAAAAGTGTTAATATTATGCTATTATCATTGTTGTTGTTATTTTTGTTATGTTAGAAACGACCTTGGAAAATGTCCTGATTAATGATCTGCACATGGATATACACCTGAACAAAGATTTCACCCAAGGCAGAAGTCCCCCTTTGGGAGGGAGGGAAAATTAAGTTGCTATAATGTCTATCGTGTGAGCTATAGTCCTCCTGTCAAGTTTAATTGACATTTGATAAGCATCGACCAAATGCATTGCAGACAGGCAGACAGACATAAAGACACCAAATTGCATATTTTACTATGAAGTTTGTATAAACAGGCACAACATGCAAGGAAATTGATGAACAAGAAAAGAAGGAAACTCGAAAATTGGAAATGAGAAGGTTTGGGTCAGAAAGGTCAGTGATTGTAGAAAAGAACACCCATAGCAATGAGGGATGGATGATGTGAGATGGTGGTACGCCTATGGGCGTCATTGGTGGGGACGGGGGGACATGTCCCCCCCCCACTTTTTATCAAGGGGGGACAACATATCGATTGTCCCCCCCACTTTTTTCATTGAACGTAAGTTACGTAACACAAAACGAGCTGCTCTAGTACAACCAGGCCGAGATGCTCCTCAAATACAAGAATACATTTTTTATCTCTCTATAATTCCAGCAATCTCTGTGTGCATGTTTGTCTGTGGGCATGTTTGTCTGCGACCGCTGTTTCTCGACAACCACTGGTCCGATCTACTTGAAACTTGCCAGGTATATTGCTGGGGAACCGAGGATGTTCCTTTTCAAGGTTTGAAATTAATCGGACAAGTGGTTCCCAAGTTATGGTCTCTGTACTCGCAAGCCGTTCGCGTCTGCTTTGGCTTTGGGAGTTGGACCAAACCATTTCACGTAAACAGAGGGGGGGGGTTGCCCAATACAGAGCCTCTCTGGATCTTTACTTTTTGCCAAAAACAACAAAAGAAAAAGAACCGTTAGTTTTATTGGTCTATTATAGTTCTATTAAAGTTTTATTGGTCTATTATAGTTCTATTAAAGATGATAGGTTAACAATTCAACATTGAGAATCCGTGCTTCCCAAGCCATGGTCTCCCACCGGCCAAGCGTCCATAGCGACGCGCTTTTTGATCCTTCGATGTCGGCTCTTCCTATCATTGCGAAGCAGAATTCGCCAAGCGTTGGATTGTTCACCCACTAACAGGGAACGTGACCTGGACTTTTGAGGTATGTTGGGGCGTTTTCGGACTTTGTATCGTCATTTTATGAATTTAAATAAATCGCGGCTTCATGGCCCGGAGCGCCACGCCTCGGATAGTGTTAGGCCGCAACGGCTCGGGGCCCCTTTAGCGACCAAAATAGTTTATTTCACCTTTCTAACTTATATCGCCGGATGCCTGATATTATTACCTGCACGATGATGTGTGTGTTTTAATTTTTGTGACTTTGCACCGTCGAGTTATAAGCCAATAAAAGATTTCGCGGCCTGGTGTGCTGATTGAGATGGTGGAGCTTGTGCAGGATGACGCGGTTTCACTCTACCAGCTCGCACGACCAACGGAAAGATATTTTGTAATTCTGTTTTCATATTTCGCATCGATAACAGTGGCCTAAATCCCAACGTTGAAAACCGGGTGAAAATCGAAGGAAAGTGGGTATTTTGGCGACTAAATTAGCTTTGAATACTTGGGAAACATAAAATAAAATGCGCCGATTCACTCGCTTTTGCGGCGGTTAATGTAAATAATTTTTCATCGGTACTTGGACTGAGGGGAGGTATAGACCTACAAAACGAGAGGTATCATTCGGTCGTCGACTTATGAGGATTAAATTATAGATTTTAAATGTAGCTGTTGAAAAATATGCAAAATTCACCTAAGCGGTTCGGACAAACGAAGAAAATTATTTTTGAATTCTGTTCTCGGATTATACAGTATCTATAGGGTAGTAATGAGATTACCTCGAAAATCCGATTAAAAAAGGCTTAGGCTTAGTAGCTTAGCCGCGGCTTGCAATTTTTACTCGGAAAAATAACGTTCCGAAGGAATTTCTCTTTCCTCCATCATCCGAATAATTTTACGTTTGCACGAGGACAAAGATGAGGATAGACCGACAGAATAAGGTGTCTCATTAAACTGTGTGATTTTGAATGATTAAATTAGAGATTTTAAATGCAGCGTTGAAAATAAAATAAAGAGGATTGTCAGCTTCTTTTTCACCATGTCGACCCCGCAATGGTTCTGGGCCCTTTAGCGACCAAAATGGTTTTTCACCTTTAACTTATATCGCCTATACTTAACAACATCGCAGCACTATACTTAAACAAAACTACGGCACGCACTATACTTAACAAACGTACGGGCACGCACTATACTTAACAAACGTGCGGGCACGCACTATACTTAAACAAATCGGACGCACATACTTAAACAAGCAGCGGTTCAAAGTTGTGTTTTATTTTTTTTGCACTTACGGCATGCACGTACGGCCACACGTAGCACACGTACGGCACGCACGTACGGCACACACGTACGGCATGACGTATGGCACACACGTACGGCATGCACGTACGGCCACACACGTACGGGCACGCACGTACGGCCACGCATAGGCTTGCCTCTGAAAATCTGAAATGTCCAGAAGTCAACCTGGTGTCTATGTGCACTGAGCAGAAAACTGCTAGAAGAGCAAAGATCTGCACGGTCAGCACTTCTGAAGATTATCACCTCACTGCAATATTTAGCCCGACAAGGTTTTGCAATTCGGGAAGGATGCCTCTGAAGGGAATTTCAAAATGCTCTTACAGTTGTGGGCCGAGGATGATGTAAACCTCAAGACGTGGCCGTCAAGGATGACGACGTTCACAAGTGGAGTAATTCAGAACGAAATTCTACAGTTGATGAGTCATGCCATCCTCAGAAATATCTGCAGTAACGTGAATGAAATGTCCACTCAGTTCGGACTCGTAACTGATGGAACACAGATATTCAGGGTAATGAGCAGGAGTCGGTGTGTGTGCGCTATGTGACGGATTCCTTTGATGTTCAAGAAGATCTCATCGCCTCTACCAAGTATCGTCAACAACAGGAGTATCACTTTGTAAGATGCTTCAGGATGTCCTAATTCGGTGTCAAACCCTGTTGAACATCTTAGAGCGCAGACTTACGATGGGGCAAGCAACATGTCCGGAAAGTACAAGGGCTGTCAAGCACAGCAAAAAAAACTCCAACGCTGGCCAATTATGTTCACTGTGGAGCTCATGTCACCCAACTCATTACATCCAAAGCCCTACAAACTGCCCCTTCATAAGAGACGCCCTTGATTATGTCCAGGTACTCAGCAACATCTACAACAACTCTGGAAAATTCAAGCATCTGCACTTGAATATCCACGCTGACGATGCTGACACTCCTTGCCCTACACGCCTGAGGCCAATTTGCCCGACGCGTTGGTTAACTCAGTTCTCCTGCCGTGAAATCGATATTGATAACTATGAAGCGTACTGGATGCCCTTCAACAAGCAAGTGATGACTTTGGAAGAACACGGCATCACGAGCCAACGGTATTCGAAGCTGTCTTTCATCAGGAAAGTGTGTTCTCGGTCTGTTTGCATCATTGCCCGTTCTCCAATCCCTTGATACTCAATAAGGCACTTCAGGGTTCACAGTTACCGTCTCTGGTATGCTTACTGCTGCAAAGGTAACTGCACAGAATCTCCAATCTCTCCGTACCGACCAGACGTTTAAGGAGGTTTTCGAAGCAGCACAACAGAAGCTCCAGCAGTGCCAACTAGATCCAGTGACCCTCCCTCGTAAGCGCAAGCTTCCGAAGAGACTTGATGGAGGCACGCAGGAATACTGCCAATTCTGCAGAGGAGGTATACAGAGTTGAATTTTTCAAAGTCATCGACAGCACATCCGAGAATTTGAACGAGTACTTCACATCAACCGACCTCATGGCGTATAGGGACTTGGGTGAAATGCTCCTGTCTGGGTCATTCAAACCACAAATAGTCGGCAAATATCCCGAACTGTCGGATTCCCTAGACTCCCCTAGAGCAAGAACTTGGCTTCTTTCGTAACCAGTTCAGTGGTTCATCTGTTGAGGATTACCGTAAGATATTTGTAGACATGGTGCCGAAGTCCGGCGAATGTTCCCACAGGTAGAACGTTTGCTTAGGCTTCTATGGTTTCCC
Organism: Eptatretus atami; assembly: GCA_035128595.1. Lineage (NCBI taxonomy): Eukaryota > Metazoa > Chordata > Myxini > Myxiniformes > Myxinidae > Eptatretus > Eptatretus atami. Next base: position 111,860,225 of record CM068953.1, on the reverse strand, counting down.
CAGCAAGTTCATGCGAAGCAGAACGGTCATTCAGTGCACTCAGACGTATGAAGACTTGGTTACGTTCCACAATGACCCAACAACGCCTCAACCATCTCATGATCTGTCATGTTAACCGAGATCGCTGACTGCACTTGACCCCAAGACATTGCTACAAAGTTTTTAACTCGATCGGCAGAAAAGAGGGTTCATATTTTTGGCAAGTTTTAAGGTAAGTTGACCTACTCGTGTAATATCAATTTGTATGTCAGTCTAGTTTTCAGTTCTATGTTTCTGAATCAGTTCAAGGGTTGTGATAAGGAGGCTTGATAAACAATTCTTTATATATATATATATATATATATAATATATATATATATATTTCTTTGATACACTTGAAACTTTGAAATGTGTATGATTAATGTTTAATTTTCGCCTGTCTGCTTACATTTGATAAAAAGATGGTCAGATTAATTTAAGGGATTTGTGTGATCAGAGGCGCATGTCAACGAGCGTATACAATCAAGAATTTGCAAGGGTAGACTTGCTGTGTCCATGCCGGCACGAAGCGGGCTTCGTGGTCTGGACATGCAATGTCCCCCCCACTTTTCAAAAGCAATCGACACCCATGGGTATGCCACGTTTTTTTTATCCTTCCCATGAAACTACGATTGAAGTATCTCCAAAAGGCGGTTCCACAAGTTGGACAAAATATAATTTAAAGAGTTGAGGTGTGCAGAAACCCTCGATTTGGGGGGTTTAGCCAGAAGGTAGAATTACTGGAAGAATGTGTGCATCCAAGAGGAGCTGAGGAGGGCTCAGAGGGCAGAGAGAGATAGAGAGATAGAGATAGAGATAGAGTTAGAGATATATAGATAGATAGATCTGAGGAAATATGTCAAGAAAAGAAGTGATGGTGTTACTTGTGAAAACACATTAAGCAAGTGATGGCGGTATTGTGGTGAGCATAGCTACTTCCCAAGCGGTTGACCCAAATTTGAGTCCTTGCCATCATCATGCATTTTGAACAGATTCGGTGGAGTAATAGTTACTGTAGAGCATCCACTCTGATTCTCAGAGGTTGGTGGTTTAAACCCTGGCCAATTCATACCAAAGACATTTAAAATGGTACCCACTGCTTTCTTGCTTTGCATTCAGCTTTCAAAAAGAGAGCACAGAAAAATATCCATATGTTGGCAATCATAATGCAGGCTTTGATGGATCTCATGGCCCCCTCCTGTGTTGAAGTCCGTTGTAAGTGAACTCGTGTCATAAAATGAGCTACCATCATGTCTTCAAATGAGAGCATAACATGTGTTGTGCTTTTGCCTCATCATGAGAGATGTCGTTAATGTTGAGAGCTTTAGATTCTCCAAAAAGAGAGAAGCTCCAGGCCAGAGAGCTCCAGGACAAAGTTGACAGCAATACTTGATTGAGTTTGTTATTTCTTTGTATACAGAGTTGAGGCTTGTGGAGGAGCTCCAACATGGAATGCACCAGGACATGACAGAATGAAAAGGACAGTGGAAAGAGGGGGGGGGGGAAGTTTAGGAACAAAATTCTGTCGTGTTCAGGTCAGTTAAGACCTACAATGGGAGGATGAGCCAAACTGGCAGTTTACTCCCAGAAGCGATGTTCCGAATTAATGGCGGACAATGTGCGCATGGGTCGAGAGGAGAGACACGAAAACCTTAAAGCTTTTTACAACCAATGGGTTTATTTCCCGAACCACAATAAATAAAAAGAACCAGGGATGATTGAATCGCAAGGCGATGATGGCGGGTTGGGAGGAAGGGGATAATAATTACAATGACAATAAAAACTAAGGTGCCACACACCAGACTCAATCACTGACAGGAAGGGGACACAACTTGGGGACTCAGCTCTGGTGGCAGTGGGTCAAGCAGGCGATGAGGGACAAGGACGATGGGAAGGATGATGAGGTGATGGGCAGGATGACAAACAGGCTTTGGGTGACGAACACGGGCAGAGGCAGGCAGGATGACCTCCTCAGAGAAAGCTCTTCTCTCACTCTTTTTCTTCAGACCTTTTCACCCCTCCGTCGTTTTCACCTTGGACTAGCACACCTTCTCAATTTTTGTTTTTCACAGAACTCCACCCTCGTCTCTCATTCTCTTCAAACAAAAACTATCTGTTGTCCTCAGACTTCTCTTTCGTCCGTTTCAAAATGCCCGATTAAGCTCCTCCCTCTCTTCTCCCTGAGCAACACTCCGTCCCCTTGGGAGGCGTCTGTAACTCTGCCCCTGAAAGCGTTCATAGCTCCGCTCCTGTCTTTTGCCAAGTCTCCCAGCGAACCCCGGTAGAGGTTTACATGGAGTTTTTGCACACAATTTCCATACCATAATCCCTAACTACTTATTACCATGCACCGCCCCTGTATGACATACATTCAAGCAAGACAATTCTTAAGCCAACGTTTCCTGACTTTTCCATCAAGATGACTAACTACTCATTCGCAGACCATGCACTCCACACATTCCTATCTGCTCTATGGTGATAATCTACCCCCCCCCCCCACAAACGTAACAATACAGTATATGGAGTATTGGAAGAAGAAATTACATGATTGAGAAACTTATCAAGGGGGTGGGGGAGGGAGGGGAGAGGGGGTGTGGACACAGGGGGTGAATATGCTGGATGCAGGCACAAAGTGTTGTTCACAGAAATGGAAGGGAAAACTGGGGAAGAAGCAGAAATGTACCCAAAAAATAAAACGAAGAGTGTGAGGGAGATCGTGTTAAACTCGATGAAACAAACTGCTCAATGAAGACCGCACTGTTGATACCACACATGCAAAGGCTGAATGCCTAAACTCGGTGTTTCCATCTAAATCTTGTGTCCGACACCAGTCACTTTCTGTACCCACCTTACCCAGTCACACCAAACTGTTCCTGGACTCTGTGACCTTTTCTCCTGACAAGGTGGAGAGCTTGCTGTCAAACCTTGACTCAGATTCTGCAACCGGTCCAGACGACATCAGGCCACATGTCCTATACACCTGCTCCTCTGCTCTTGCTCACCCTCTCTCTTCTATTCACCCTCTCATTTGCTCAAGGTCGTCTGCCATCTGCTTGGAAATCAGCAAACATTACTGCCCTGCATAAAAAAGGTGCAAAAACAGACCACTGCAACTACAGACCAATCAGCCTTCTTGTAATCATCAGCAAGGTTATGGAATACATCAACGCTTCAGACATTAAATTATTCGTCTTCTCCAATGGCTTGATTTCCAATCATCAACTTGAATTCAGACCATGTCACTCTACACTGGATATGCTGCTTCTGCTCTCTCAACAATGGATGGAAGTCCTCAATGCCAGGCATGAAATCAGTGCCATCTACTTGGACATATCTCATGCTTCGATCCAGTCTGGAACCCTTCCTTGCTCAACAAACTCTCTTCCTATGGTATCCAAGGACATCTCCACTCATGGCTCACAGACTTCCTCTCCTGTCACAGCCAACGTGTGGCCCTAAATGGAGTTCTCTCATCCCCTCTTCCTGTCCAGGCTGGAGATCCTCAAGGTAGCCTTCTGGGCCCTGTTGTTTTTCTAGTTTTCATCAATGTTCTCTCCGACTCTCTGGAAAATCCTCTTCATCTCTTTGCTGATGAGTCTACCCTCTGCCGTACCATCTGTCATCCCTCAGACCAGCAAGCAGCAGCTTCTTCGCTCTCTGCAGATCTGGATAAAATCACAAACTGGTCCAACACGTGGAACATGTCTTTCAATCTTGACAAATCTGACACTCACTACATCTCTCCAAAAGGACCATTTAGAGCCCCCGCCCTCCATCTACTTTCTCAACAATCCTCAGGAAGAAGTACTCTCATTCAAGATTCTGGGTCTCTCTATCTGCGATGATCTTTCCTAGCAAAGCCACATTTCCAACCTGGCCTCCAAAGCCATGCCATTCGCCAACTGGGAATCCTCCATCGTGCAAAGTCCTTCCTCGGCCCACCTGAGCTCCTGACCACATAAAAAGCTTTCGTCTACAGCCTGATGGAGTACTGCTCTCCCCTCTGGGCTGGTGCTCCTGCCTCTCACCTTTCTCGGCTTCAGGCTGTGGAAACCAAGGCATTTAGGATCATTGGTATCTCCCGCGATGAGGCTAAGTATTTGGGCCTCTCATTCTGTCAACGCAGGCAGATCAGTAGTCTTTCTGTCTTCTACCATCTCCTCTCTGGTCTCGCCCCCCCGGCTTTGTCTGCGCTATGTCCCCACCATATTTCCTCAGGGCACACGAGGTCCACCATCAACCCCCTTCTGGGAAAATGAACAAAATTATGAATCACTGCTCACCTTCACTCTTTCATTCCTCTTTTTCCCCACCTTTGGAATAAACTCTCTCACTCTCTTCAATCCCATTCTTCCCTCCAGACGTTCAAAACAGCTGTTCACCACCACCTCTTATCTTCCCACATCCAAAACCTCGATATTTTCTACCACCGTTAATCCACCCCAAACCCACCTCCTTCAAATTCCCTGCTTTCCTTCCTGAAAGTCCCTGTAATGTCCATCTTGAATACCCTGTGTTCCCCGCCCCATCCCTCTCCCTTCCACAGATCTCCTAATGTCTCTGTTACACACTGTTTTGTCCTCCCCTCTCCCACCCCTCTTTCCTCATGCCCCCCCCCCCTTGGTGTACGTTGTGTGTTAGCTCTCTTACGAGCCTCGACAATGTATACAAAAAAACACAAGATGACCTGTAAACCTGTAACGGCTTAATGACATGTTGGTGGAATCTGCAGCTGCTGCTTCCCCCTAATTAAAGCTAAGTTTTCCCATCTAGGCTTTCATGTATTTCTCTTGCTAGTACACCCACTCCCTAAGCCTTGTGTCGTCTTCATGTTTAAGGTGGCTGGCTTAAGATCTTTGGGTCTCAAGTTTGAGCCCCTGTCATGCCATTGTAATAACACCAGGTGGGTTGGTTCAGCCTGTCATCCTTCTGAGGTCGGAAAAATAATTACCAGCTTACTGGTAACAGGGGCACTGCATCAGATGCACTTCCAGAAAATGATGAACCAGCAGCCACAGGCTGCATATGAAACAACACCAACCCACTCCCTACCAAAGCAACAGAAAGTGTCATGTTATTATCTTCTCTGTGGAACATAGATGGCAGTAGACCTAGGCTCGGGTCTGTTAGTCTGTGGTGGACGTGACAAGCATAAAATACCTCCAGGATGTCGGGATTCCTCCAAATTTCTTTCGTTTAGTGTTAACAGCATTAGCTTGCCCCAGGAAACACCACGATAAGCTATTTATAGAGGGTTTTCAGAGCTCTCGCATAATGCCATGCATGCCGCCATGTCCATTGTGTTCACTTCCATGGCAACGATAGCATCAGTAACTCGACAACCTATCAAGTTTATCTCGTTATTCTGACTTCCTGCAATGGAGGGTTCTGCTAATTATTTGACCTCGTTCAGTATTGTTTACCTTTTCTCACTTGTTTAGCTTGCCAACCAATATGACGTCAGAGCACTGCATTATGGGTACTGAAACCCCTCTATTCAAGTGAGCATGGCATTTGTCAAAGTAGGAAAAACCTCCTTGGAGAGGGGGGAATGAAGTTGCTGCAGCGTCCATCATGTGACCCTTAGCCCTCCTGTCAAGCTCGGTTGAGATCGGTGAAGTCACGACTGAATGTATCGTTGTCAAAAACAGTCAGACAGACAGCCAATTGCTATTGCGGTTTTTTCCCCCCCTTTGTCTCATTATCTCCAAACTGAATCTAGCTGGCTTGGGATCTTAGTGTCCTGAGTTTCAGTCCTGGTGGCTGCTGAATTAACACCAAGGGGGGTTCACACAGCCTGTCATACTTCTGAGGTTGGTGAAATGAGAACCATTGTACTGGTATAGGTGCACAGCATCAGTTGCATAGTTGTGCCCCAACAAAATGATAGCTACCTGGCAGCCTGTTGCCATATAGAAGAAGAAGGAGAAGAAAATTATCTGGGGGTATGTAGCTTTTTAAGCAAACTGCAAGTTGAATCATGTAGTTTGCCCCAAAACTACATGTTGGATCCATAGTCGATCCAAAACAAGATCATGCTGATGATGAGGTCCAAATGTTTGGGTTGAAATTCATCTTTTTCGAAAGGATAGCTCTGTTGAGTTACAAACGATAGTATTGTCTTCCATGATTAGTTATGATTTATCAAGGAATACTTGCAATGGAAGAGGATGCTCAGGTTGGACAGATTCAACCAACATGTCAGATAGGCAGGCTGCAGCCTTTTCCCTCTCTTCAGACTTTGCCAAAATCACAAGCTAATCAAACACTTTGAATATATCTTTCCATCCTGACAAATGTCACACTCACTATTTCTTTCTGAAAGGACCATCTGGCAAACCCTCGGATGTATTTGTTAACAATCCTCTTGAGGAAGTTCAGTCATTCAAACTCCTGGGACTTACTATCAACCACGATCTTTCTTGGGCAAAACACATTTCAAAGTTGGACTCCAAAGCCAGTTGCCGACTGGGCATGCTCCGTCAGACAAAGTCCTTCTTTGGCACATATTAACGCCGATCCTCCCACTTGGCCTTCATCCACAGCTTGATGGAATACTGCTCTCCCCTTTGGGCTGGTGCCACTGCCTAGTACCTTGCTCAACTTAACACCTTGGAAACGGAGGCCTTCAAGATTATTGGAATCTCCCATGCTGAAGCTGAGTGGATGGGCTTATCACTTTCCCATCGCAGACAGGTCGGTGGTCTCTGTTTTCCCCCGCCTCCTTTCTGGTTTTGCATTATCTGCTGTTTCCGCGCTCCCCTCCCCCATCCTCACAGGTTTGTGCGGGGTGCATGTAGTCCACCATCAAACCTCTTCTTGTGAAACTCCCAAAATCCAGAATCACTGCTCACCTCCACTCATTTGTTCCTCTTTTACCCACTTATGGAACCAACTTCCAGATTCTCTTCAATCTTATTTTTCATCCACGTCTTCAAACCAACTGTTCCCCACCACCTCAAGTTATTCCATTCCAAAACTCTGATCCTTTCTACCACAGTTAATTCCCTCCCCCACCCTCAATCACACCTCTTTCCAAATTTCCAGGTTTTCCTATCTGAGAGTTTGCCTCTGTATCCATCTTGTTCATCTCATGTATCCTCCCATATCCCTCATCACTCCCCACACTTAGTATTTGTCCAAGTCTCACTCTGTTTTGGGCTTCAACTATGCTGTTTGTGTCCACTCCCTCTCTCTACTGTTGTGTCCTGATCTGTTCAGTGTTCTAACTCTTCCAGGAGCCTTTACTGACTACAAAAAAGTCAGGAAAGAGGTGGGTTTTTGGAGGGTTGATGATGGGAGAAAATATCATGGGTATGGATGGGGTTGACATGAGATGGTGGTGAACAGCTATCTTGAAGCCTTGAAGGGAAGAAAGAGACAGAGGAAGTTGGTTCCACAGCTGTGGGAAAAACAGCAATGAATGAGTGGAGGTGAGCAGTTAGCCTAGATCTTAGGAGTTTAACCAAAAGTTAGTTACTGGCAGAATGTGTGCATCATGCAGAAACTTGAGGGAGGTGGAGCACAGAAAGAGAAGGGGATGCAAGATCAGAAAGGAGGCAGTAGGTGACAAGAGAGCCCACAGACCTGTGTCCAATGTGAAAATGAAGGCCCAGAAACTCAACTTCATGGCCTTAGATTGCAATAATTTTGAAGTCCTTGGTTTCCACAGTGTTAATGTGAGCAAGGTGTGAGGCAAGGCCGTCAGCCCAAAAGGAAGAGCAGTACTCGTTCAAGCTGTAAATTAAGGCCTTATAGGGTGAAAAAGTTCAGATGTGCGAAGGAAAGACTTTGCATGATGGCGGATGCCTAGTTAGTGTCTGGATTTGGAGGCCAAATTGGAGAGGTTGTTTACCCAAATAAGATCATGGCTGGTAATGAGGCCCAAAGATTTGGGTTGAAACTCATCTTTTTCTTCAGGATAGCTTTATTGAGTTACAAACAAAGGTATTGTCGGTTGTGATTTCTTTGACAGGCTGGAATTATTTTATTCAAAATATTAAAGGAGACTGGAAGAAATGATGTTTTGTAGCAAGAAGCGTTATTTTGAAACTCTACATGTACAAATGTGACCATATTTTCTTCATATCCTGGGACATTTCATTTCTCCGGTACAGCCTCGTGAGCATGCCAAAGTCTGAAGCCTCGGCCTAGCGCCAGGTGTGCTTACATCTTCTTTATTTATTAGACATTCTACAGATGTAAATGAAGACTCGTTTTATTCTACGCTTATTACACATCATGTGAAGCGAATTTCACCTCCCTGTGCCCTGTATTTATTGTCATTTTTGAACGCATCTGTACACCGCCCTTGAGGCCCGGTTGCAAGTCACCGTCTGCAATCCCAACAGAAGAGACGTAATTACTCCTTTATGAAAAATGTTTTTCGAGTTTTTTTTTTTTTTAATCCTTAAAAAATAGATCGTGGTGAATACACCGTCGTGTTAAAAGATTGGCCTTTAAAGCCCTACTTAAATCGTGCATATGAAGAGGGATAGACACATACACTCATTCACAAATACACAAATACATACTGTGTTTCATATCGGTAGATACTTGGAATGGCAGAGGATGTTCAGACTGTGGCTGGCTTTGGAGACCACCTTTGCTGTATGGTAGGTCACAAAAAGATCCTGGCTGATGGTGAGGCCTTTACATTCAAGAGAATGAACCTCTTACAGTGCAGACAATTCACTTGTCTCAAGTAGAAAGTTAAATGCAAAGACCATTGAGTTGTTAACAAAGCAAAGGTACAGTACATCGTGTATACCTTCAAGTATTGTCATCAAAGGGGCTTCTGTCAGCTCTGCTGTGCCCTGCAGCGGGCTTTTGTAAGCTGCTTTTAGGGTGTCATACCGAAGCATTTCAAAATGTCACAGCTAAGGAAAAGTCTACCAGTCACATGTTCGCTGTAGTGATGCTATTTTGTTCATCTCAGGGAAGTCAATTTTGAAAATATAAATTGATAGCTGCCTCCTACAGAATATTCTTTCAGTATAAATTAGATTCTGCACAGCCACCTGCTTTAAAAGCAGGATCACAAAAGTATCGAGATTCTTTTTGGATTGGAGGTATACAATGATGGGATAACTCCAATATTCTTTATTGAGGACAGTTTGCTTGTTTGGTTAATCATTCAGCGAAAAAGCAAACGTGCTGTGTAAGTTCATTTTCAAATGAATATGATAAATTCGTCTTTTTCCAAAGGATTGTTTCATTGAAATCCAAATGATGGATATGCATCAATCTTCAGATAATTTAAGGGAAAAGTGGGAAATGTGGAACGTTGGGGAATACGAACACAAAGGAATTTATTCCCAGAGGAAAATGTACCTAAAAGTATTTGTTTATGGTCTCATGAGTCATGGAGATGCTCAGAATAGCTCAGAGGTCGCATACTGTCTAGTTTGGGTTTGATTCCCGAACCAGCAATGAACCGTTGTCCTAATGATTCAAAGGGAAGGTTTTGCATCAGAGTATTCCATCCTTTGAAGTGGACATTATGCCATCTGTTTTCTCTGCTCACATTCACTTGTGGGTGAAAGAGCAAGTGTAAGTATATATATATATAT
>CM068953.1:111812907-111850625 GCA_035128595.1 Eptatretus atami | reverse complement strand
TATATATATATATATATATATATATATATATATATATATATATATATGTTATTGTTTGAGCCCATCAGGATATAATGCAGATCGAAGAAGCACACTTATCTTTAAACTGTCTAGTCTGAGTTTGATTCCCGTCTGGTAGTATTGCTTGATGGACCTTCAATATCCCATGGTGTCTTTAGCGAAGAGTGAGTTCTTGCTGGTAGCCTGAACAAATTGCGCGAACAAAAATTCCCGCCATCTTCCGTCAAACGGCACTTCTGGCCAGCCGAATCCTGAAAGACTTGAGCTGAAAATTTCCCATGGCTAACCCCAAAAGAAGGTGGGAATAATTGTCGCCGTTTTTAGGCATAGTCGTCGATGTTGTTTGGCAAATGCACCCCAAGAACAGATTTACGGCAGTGATTGTTTTGGGTAAATAAATGCAGATGTTACAATTTTAGATGTTCGAACATCCAACTCCGAAAGCTCTGCCGATGACGTCATTGATAGAAGTGAAAACGTTTTTCCCCAAACTATTGACGATCCGTGTCAGTGAAACTCAATGCAGATTCATCTCTTTCGTTGTATTTTTCCACCAAGTCGATCAGTCCTGCTGGAGTCTCGCACTCGTCCGATCGGTGGGTGAGTTTCCTAATGCCATTGGAGAAGTTCAAGAAAAGACAATCTTTTCAAGTCCTCGTACATAATACTTCAATTCTTTATATCTCCCTGCTGGCACAGCAAGTTGTGATAATACCGCAATCAATGGACGGAATATGAAACAACTTTTTGATTTCTGGATACAAAACGAACAAATGAATATAGACGTTGATGTTGGTAGATCCCAGGGTATTTTTTAGGTAATTTTTCTCAATAATACAAGGCTATTGTATGCTATAAGTACTAGACCCAATTACAATTTCCTGCCGGGTCTGGCGTTTGCTTCAAAATCAACCTGTGATGGAGTAGACACGGGCTTTTGGTAAATTTTCAACGATGGAACCATTGGGTATGTTTAGTCCTGAGCATCCAGTGGATTGGAGTTATAAATGCAACCATGGAAATGATGACGCTATGCTGTAAAACATGTTATCCAATGAGGGCGTAAGCTAAAATATATGGGAATTATTGGAGAGATCTACCATGCAGAGGTCCTGAAAGGATGGTGCAGATATAGCGCAATTACCTTTGAGTTGTATGGGCTGGGTTCAATTCCCGAGCCGACGATAGACTCGGATTGGTGCTTTGCAGGCAGTATATTGCATCACAAAGTGCACCATCCCTCGGATGTACGTTAAGCTGGGTGCCTTGTCTGCTTTCATTATCTTATGATGGACGTTGAAGATCCCATGGTGTCGTTTGTGAATGGTAGGCGAGTGATCGCTGCCATTGGGAGCAAATTCTTTGCCATAGGGCTGCCTTGGCGCCACAGAACCTGTCTTGGGGCAGAGCACAAAAATAGGACCGCATGTCCTGAAGCTCACCTGGATCATGAGCAAGAGTCACTCTGTCACCTGTTGCCCCACCTCTACATCATCAAGAGGGCAAATACCCCTGCAGAGACCCCCTTAGACCCTGATTTATTATTTTAATGTTGTGAACAAACTTTGGGACATCACAAGTGATGAAGGTTGTGGTCGTTTCATCAAAATTGTGTGCGGCATTTGCGAGAGAGAGCAAATACAATTTTGGGGGGGGGGTAAACCTAACCCCCCCCACCCCACGCAAAACTTTTTGATGAGCAACAAAAAAAAAAAAAAACTTTGATGAAATTTTGATGTGGTCAGTATGCTTTGGTACATCATGGGTATGAAGGTTGTTGTCAAGTTTTATCGAAATTGTGTGTGTCGTTTCGGAGAAGAGAGTAGTTGGGGGTCAATCTCCCCCACCACCCCCCCCCCCAACACGTCGATCCCTTAAATGAGTGCAGATTTTGATGCGGTCAATACACTTTGGCATATCATGGTTGATGAAGGCTGTGGTAAGTTTCATCAAAATTGTGTGTGTAGTTTTGGAGAAAAGAGTAAATAACTATTTTGTGGAGTTAAGCCCCATGGACCCCTTTAATGAGTGAGGATTATGATGTGGTCAATACACTTTGGTACATCTTGGGTGATGAATGTTGTAGTCAAGGTTCAATGAAATTGTGTGTGTAGTCTCGGAGAAGAGGGCAATTGGGGGGGGGGGGGTCAAGAGAGCAAATACCTAATTTGAGGGATCAACACCCCTACCCATATGCCCCTATAATGAGCGCAGATGATGATGTGGTCGATAAACTTGGGACATCACAGGTGATGAAGGCTGTGGTCAGGTTCATCAAAATTGCGTGGTCTTGGAGAGAGAGAAATATCTAATTGAGGGATATCCACCCCCCCCCCCCACCCCCATACACCCCTTTAATGAGCGCAGATTTGGATGCGCTCAAAACACTTTGGTACATCTTGGGTGATGAAGCTGTGGTCAGGTTTCATCAATATTGCGTGTAGTCTCAGAGAAGAGAGCAAATACCGAATTTGAGGGATAAGCCCCCCCCTTCCCATATACCCCTTTAATGAGCGTAGATTTTGATGCGGTCAAAATACTTTGGTACATCACCGGTGTTAAAAGGTTCTGGTCAAATTTTATCAAAATTGTGTGTTAGTTCGGAGAAGAGAGAAATTGGGGTCAAGAGAGCAAATACCAAATTTGATTCAACATCCCCACCTGCACACGTCTTTAATGAGTGAAGATTATGATGTGGTTGATACACTTTGGTACATCACAGGTGATGAAGGCTGTGGTCACGTTTCATCCAAATTGTGTGTCGTCTCGGGAAGAGAGCAAATACCTAATTTGATGGATAAACCCTCGCCCCCCCCCCCACCCCGTATACCCCCTTAATGAGTGCAGATTTTGATGCAGTCAATACACTTTGGTACATCATGGGTAGTAAAGGTTGTGGTCAAGTTAAAGCAAAATTGTTAGTGTAGTTTTGGAGAAGAGGGCAAATACCTATTTTGGGGGCCAACCACCCTCCTCTCCCGTCGACCCCCTTAATGAGTGCAGATTTTGATGCGGTTGATATACTTTGGCACAACACCGGTGATGAAGGCTGTGGTCGTTTCATCAAAATTTTGTTTGTGTAGTTTCGGAGAAGAGAGCAAATACATATTTTGGGGGGAGAAAACCCTCCCCCATAGATTCCCATAATGGGCGCAGATTTTGATGCAGTCAATACACCCTTGTTAGGTATTACAGAGACATGACAGAAGTAAATAGACACCATGATTTTTAAAGAATTTACTTATGGAACGTTTGAAGTATATTTGATCCATCTTAATACATACAATAGTATTTTGTAGACTTGACATTTGCAGATTTCAACGCTTTTACTCTTTCAGGCATAGAACTAACAAGTTCTGAAATTTTCTCTTGTGGAATTTCTGCCCAGGTTTCACGCAAAAGGTTTAGCAATTCTGCCCATGATGTCCGTTTCCTGGATTTTTTCTGCACAGCTTGATCCATTATGGCCCAGAGATATTCAATGGGATTCATCTCAAGAGACTGACTTCGCCATGGAAGTCGCTTGATCCCATTTCTGTCCTGCCATTCTTTGGCCTTTTCTGCAATGTGTCATGGAGCTCCAATTTTCCATGAACAGAGAGTTGTTTTTGACCAAGTGACCAGTGGAGAAGACAGGGAGACGTCCATCATCAAGGATAGAAATGCGTATCGTAGAGTTGATGTTGCCAACACACTCCACAAGCTCTGACTGACCAGTGCTCCAGATGGCTCCCAACAGCATCACTGAAAAAGCACCATGTTTGACAGTTGGCTGCAATCGGTTCAAATAAAACTCTTGACTGGGAAGTCTCCAGACCCATATGCATCCACTCTCAGAAAATTAAGCAAATTGGGACTCATCTGAAAAAAAATGCAATTTTCCCAAACTCCAAGGGTCTGTTGGCCATCTCGTCAGACCACTTCTTTCTCCTTTGAATGTTGGCTGGTCTAAGAAGAGGTTTTCTCCTAGCTGCTCTCCCATAGTAGCCCAGTTGATGGAGGTACCTCATGGCAGTTATTGAGCTAAACTGGACCTCCTCTGCACCATTTGCTGCCTTGCAACGGGGAGTTTTCTCAATGGACCACTTGAAAGCTCGAAGACACCTTTCTGAGGGCCCATATCGACCAGAACTGGAAGCTGTGGATTCCTTCCCTTCACTGGTCAATTGTACAATCACCCGCTTGACTGTAGAAAGCAGAATGCCAAGGTTCTGAGCTATCTGATGCTGGCTGACTCCACTTTCCGAATTGCCAATAATTCGGCCTCTGTGAAAATCGCACAACTTGTGTGCTCCCTGAGTTAGAGGCATAGTTAATTGTCATACAAGACCCAGGAACTGGTTTCTGCAAAGAAATAGTCGAATATTAATACAAATGACTGAGTAAAAGTGCGTTATACAGATGAAATGAACAAATTTAAGGTGTCTATTTACTTCTGTCATGTCTCTGTCGATATGAATCTTTTGGCCAAGTTTCATCAAAATCGTGAGTTAGGTTCAAGCGATAACAACTGAAGTGTTTACGGACTCACTGACTCACTGACTCACTTACCTTCAGACACTGCTCGATCGCATAGGCTCACCTGACTAAAGTCCAGGTGAGATTTTTTTTAAAAAGAGAGAAAGAGAGATCGTTCATACCGGGTCCTTCTCCAATAGTGAAAATGATTAAAGTACAGTGTATGGTTTTGATTTTAGAAGCTTCCATCGCATAATTTTGTGCAGCATTTTGTCGTGATACCCGTTTTGCTTTAGCACTTTGTCAAACTGAACCTTGAGCTCACCTATATCAATGGACTTGTGAAATATCAGGCAAAGCTCCACGTAGAACCGAAAACTCTCTGGATCACCATGAGAAAGCGTTTTTGACAAAGCCACGTGACACGATTCTTTGCTAAATTTTTGGTTCCCTTGCAAATAATGCATTTTATACAAAAATCCATCGTCGAGAGCCAAGATCCATATCAGATGTACAGTATTCAGAGTATTCCATCACACTTTATGCTTCATGTCGATTTGTGCTTTTGTTGCCCACATGGAACTTCCAACCATGTTGTTCCTACATCCTATTTGCATGGTTTCACGTGATCTCTCAGGGGGACGGTCAAAAATTTAATCCCCGACCAAGAAGGAATGGTTCTGCGCCAGCAATTCTCGGCACAGATGTTCACCCTCTTCTAGTTTCCAGCCAGTGTGATACATTTTCCCATTGGTGGATGAGTTTGAGTTTCATACACGGATGCTGAAATGGAACATGCTGAAAGTGTTAAAACCGATAAACGGGTTCACTTGTCATTTGATGAACCACTGGCTCATGAAGTGCTGAATCATGCAGTTTGAAATCCAATAATAATGTGCATACATTTTTTCCTCATTGTGTTCTATGACGTTCATTTAATCAAACGGAAGACCTAATACTGCGTTGGAGTCATCACAAGGAACCTGAAGAAGTAAAGAGAAAAATGGAGTCATCAGGAGGTACCTGGATAGGTTTCGGGTTTCAGTGGCTACTCCACGACCCTCAAACCCATCCAGCCACAGCCAAGTGAGCCTTACAGAAAATTCCTGCAAGAATTCACTTCTCTTTAGAGAGATAGAAAATGAAAGAGA
Source organism: Eptatretus atami (assembly GCA_035128595.1). NCBI lineage: Eukaryota > Metazoa > Chordata > Myxini > Myxiniformes > Myxinidae > Eptatretus > Eptatretus atami. Next base: position 111,844,995 of record CM068953.1, on the reverse strand, counting down.
GAAATAGATTAAAAGAGATGAATGAGAATAAAAAGCAAGAATTAGAATGAACAAGTAAAAAAGATATAAAATGTCGCAGCCCCTGTTATTTTAGTAATTTTGCTGTATGAAGTTAAAGGGCGAGCCCACATTGATATACAACAAAAATAGCTGACAGTCTTCCTGTCGGCCATCTTTGATCAGATTGCAAAATAATGTGAGGTGCACATGTTTGCCGTCATGTACTGTGCTTCTGCGAAGTTTGAACAAAATCGGACCATGCATGTCGGAGAAATGGTTGGGGACACATTTCCGTCACAAAATGGCGGCCAGTCGACCATTTGGATGTGATCTCGGAAAAAAATGACGTGCTTATGTAAGTCATCATTCTTTATCTGTGTGCCCACTTTGAATAACATCAGTAAATGCATGTTCGAGAAATGGTTGAGGACCTGTTTGACACTGAGTTTGTTTGTTTTTACAACTAAAATGGCCGCCAGTCTAACAGTCAGCCATCTTTGATCAGATCACGAAATATAATGACAGGCACGTGTACGCCATCATGTCCTGTGCGTGTGCCAAGTTTGAACAAAATCGGACCATGCATGTCAGAAAAATGGTTGGTGACATATTTAAGCAACAAAATGGCCACCAGTCGGCCACCTTTGATTTGATCTCAAATGAAAGGCTGTGCATATGTAAGCTATCATTCATTATCTGTGTGCCAAGTTTGAACAACATTGGAAAATGCTTGTTCGATAAATGGTTGAGGACGTGTTCAACATCAGATTTTTTACAACTTAAAGGGCTGCCAGTTGGCCATCTTGGATGTGATCTCGAAATAAAATGAAGTGCTTATGTAAGCCATCCTTATCTGTGTGCCCAGTTTGAATAAGATCGGTGAATGCATTTCCGAGAAATGGTTGAGGATGTGTTCGACACCGGGTTTTTTTTACTACTAAAATGGCCGTCAGTCTAACAGTCAGCCATCTTTGATGAGATCGCAAAACAAAGTAAGGGGCATGACATGCATACCATCATGTACTGTGCTTTTGCCAAGTTTGAACAAAATCAGACAATGCATGTCTTAGAAATGGTTGAGGACACATTTAAGTGACAAAATCGCCACCATTCGGCCATCTTGGATCTGATGTCGAAAAAAAAATGACGTGCTTATTTATACCATCATGTGTGGTCTTTGTGCCAAGTATGAATAAAATCGTTCCGTACATGTCCGAGAAATGGTTGCGGATGCACGCATGGCCATGAACATCGAGACCAAATCCAGATGCCCCCATTTCAGAATAAGTCCAACGGGGGCTAATGAAGAGAAATGTCAAAAAGCAGAAGGAAGTATGATTGGAACAAAGAACAAAGATGTGGGGAAGAACCCGGAGAGATATCTTTATATATGAGTACACTGATACCTACCCATGACTTTGTCCTGCATGTGATTGACATACAAGCTCCACCATGAGCCTTAGAATGTAATACCAATGTAAACTGGGCATCGGTAGAGCACATACCTCTGCCACGTAATGTCTGATCCATGAGGACATATCTGGCCCATTACATTTTTAAAATATCATGCTATATTTCGTTTTTGAGCCTTATCTTTCAATTGTGAAGAATCACTCAAAACATTCCAGTAGTCGGATCCGGAACTGGTTCTCCACCAAAAATCTAATGATTTCGTCCTTTTCACACACCGAACATGTCCCGAAAATTTCATCTGGATACGTCCACAACTTTTTGAGATATCCTGCACACAGGCAAACAAACAGACGAACAAATAAACAGACAGAAAGGGGTGAAACCAAAACCTCCTTCACCTTCAGTGGCAGAGGTAAAAATAACCTTTATGACTGCTCTCGTATAAACAAGACGTCACAGATGAAAAGAAACACTTGGCAGCCCTTCAGACATATTCATCATTCGGTTCTTTCTTCTTTGTATTGCTCCAAATTCGCCTGGTTCCACATATACTAAATGCATATAAACAGAGCCTCATGCTTGTTGAGTGAACACCTTATGCGAGCCATTGCAAAACTTGCACACCTGATGAGAGTTTGAGGTTGAGCATCACCTGCAATTAAACACCTAACTTTTGCTTCTCAGGTAATGGGAGGTTCACTGTATCTAATGTCATATTGTATTCTCTTTTCCTCTTTGCTTGGTCCTGATACAAGGTACGCAAACAGAGCCTTTGTTTGTTAAGTGAACACCTGCCGAGAGAGACCACAAAACGTGGACAGGTGGTGAGAATTTGTGGTTGAAAGGAACTTGCTCTGAGCATCACCTGCAATTATAGAGGATGACTTTTGCTTGTCAGGAAATGGGAGGTTTACTGTATCTAATATCGTATTGTAGTACATTCCACTCCCGTTGGAGATATGCAGAGGGGGCGTCATATCGGAACGCTGAACCAGTGTAAGCTCCATAAGTATCCTCTGAAGACACTGGTATAAAACACAAGTCCGCACAAAATGGAATTTCGAATCAGGGTACAGAATGGCCTGAAGAAGACTGTAATGAACAAAGAGGCAGTATTCCCATTACGTCCCCAGCGCCCTTGCACTATATAACACGAAGCGCCAGCCACGATATAGCCCGCCTGCGTTACTGCAAGTACGATGGCCTTTCGCGATATACTGGTGAGAAGATTCTCACCACGGGGATCCAGTGGCATATACGACCGAATAGCAGAGCAGTCATCAGCCATCCACCCTCCCCTTCTTGCAACCACCATGAACACCACCATTCCAACACCCCTTCGGCCACTTGCACCTGCCGCCATCTCCAAGCGTGGGCAGACAAGCGCTCGAGCCTCGAGCTGAGACGCGCTCTGCAACTGCGATTGCGCTTTGGACTTTATTACATTTGTTCAAAGCGACTACCTGTTCGAGCGCGAGGTCCCGTGGGATTCAGCAGTTTCCTCCTCTGGCACAGAGCAGGCCCTCTGAGCACCGATCAACGATATTGGATTATTTCTTATACTGTGGCGTTCTCCACACAACATTTATTGCAACGATTATTTTGTAATTCTACATTATGTGAAATATTTTACTTTCTCCCAACCATCACGATATCGACCGAAGTGTTTGAGTGCTCTTTCCGGTCAAAAAATACCCCTCGACCCACCCCACCACACCTCCTCTTCCCGTTGCCAAGGTGAATAAAACCAAAACTCTACCCTTATCACCTTTACAAGATCTTCACAAATAATTAATCTTTGAACATTTTCATTTTGACCCAAATATCCTGCTGTCGTCACAAATCCGAGATGAAATGACTTTGCTTGTACGAGAGGACAATGCTATTTGAAGTCAGCACCTCGGACAGCGTAGTATTCGTGCATTTGAATGATTTCATCATTCCATGCTTTTCACTTTGAATGGTCTCGTCTGTTAGCACTTGTTTAGAGGGGATAAATACACTGTTGTATTTTTTATTGGTGTCGGCCATTGTTTGCCCTTGTTCTTGCAAGAAAATAAAGGGTCAAACATCCTGTTTCCTGATTTTCTGCTCAAAAAAGATGTCGATGACGTTGTTGACACATACTGTATGTATGTAACATATATATATATATATGCACATGAGCAGGATGTGCTTACATCCATTATGTAAGCATACGAATGTGCCTCCCCATTGTCTCGGGTCGCTCAACTGCATTTGATTTTTCATTTATTTATATTTTCATTTATGGATGTTGCTCGACAGTTCTGTGATTTTTCCTGGTGTATCCGCTTCGATGTCTGTCGGCACACAAATTACCGTGCTTCCCCATTATCTCAGGTCGCTCACCTGCATTTGATTTTTCATTTTATTGTTTTCATTTTCTTTTTCATTTATTTATATTTTCATTTACAGATGTTGTCCGATGATTCTGTGATTTTTTTCCTGGTGTAGCAGCTTCGATGCCCATCGGCACACAAAATTCACTTGCTTCCCCATCGTCTCGGGTTGCTAACCTGCATTTGATTTTTCATTTAATTTTTTTCATTTATTTTTTCATTTATTTATATTTTCATTTACAGATGTTATCTGACGATTCTGTGATTATTGTTTCTGGTGTACCAGCTTTGACGTCCATCGACACAACATTTCAGCTTTCTACATAAGCTAAAAGGGACTGATCATGCATGTGAGTCAGTGAGTCAGTCACAGTGAGTCAGTGAATCAGTGGTTAGAAAGAGCTTCATATAGATTATATTCGATAAAAAGGAAGACCCACTCACATCTCTCACCTGTGAATAGAGGGGAAAAACAATTAGCTCTCACCTAATCATTTAACCCCAGGTGGCTGTGATTACATAAATAAATCGACTCCTCCCATGCTCTTCTATCTGAAGAAACTGCATAAAGCAACCAAGAAACGCTTACAGTTAATCCCCATTGCTGTTGCCTTGTGTTGCCGTTATGACAGCTTATGCATTGGTTGGGGAGGGGGGGGGAACACACCACACCACACACAACACACGCAAACACACACTACAAACACACACACTACACACACACGTTGCTGCTCTCACCAAATATATATATATTAATATATATATTAATATATTATATATATATATATATATAATATATATGTAATAATACATCGATATATAAATATATATATATATATTTAATAAATATTACATAATAATATATCATATATATATATATTATATATATAATATATATATAATATATATATATATATTAATATTATATATACTATATAATATTTACATATATATATAATATATAATATAAATATATAATATAAATATACAATATATAAATATATATATATATATATATAGATCAATATATATATATATAATATATATATAATATTATATATATAATATATATATATAATTCCAGCAATCTTGTGTCTGTCGTCTGTGACCGCTGTTTCTCGACAACCACTGGCCGATCTAATTGAAACTTCCAGTTATTGCTGGGACCTGAGGATGTGCCTTTTCAAAGCTTGATATTAATCGGACAAGTGTTTCCCAAGTTATGGCATTTATTTACAAACAATGACAGACATGTTGCTGCGTAGGCGTGGCCGATGGGGAAGGGCGCCATTTAGTTCCACATGAACATGACATGTTGCTGCATGACATGTTTTTCCTGTGTTAGCAGCTTCGATGCCCATCGGCACACAATTCACTTGCTTCCCCATCGTCTCGGGTTGCAACCTGCATTTGATTTTTCATTAATTTTTCATTTATTTTTCATTATTTTATATTTTCATTTACAGATGTTATCTGACGATTCTGTGTTATTGTTCTGGTGTACCAGCTTTGACGTCCATCGACACAACTTTCAGCTTTCTACATAAGCTAAAGGACTGATCATGCATGTGAGTCAGTGAGTCAGTCACAGTGATCAGTGAATCAGTGGTTAGAAAGAGCTTCATATAGATTATATTCGATAAAAAGAAGACCCACTCACATCTCTCACCTGTGAATAGAGGGGAAAACAATTAGCTCTCACCTAATCATTTAACCCAGGTGGCTGTGATTACATATAAATCGCTCCCCATGCTCTTCTATCTGAAGAAACTGCATAAAGCAACCAAGAAACGCTACACGTTAATCCCCATGCTGTTTGCCTTGTGTTGCCGTTATGACAGCTTATGCATTGGTGGGGGGGGGGGGGGGATACACACACACACACCACACACACACACACACACACGCAACACACACATGCAAACACACACCTCACACACACACGTTGCTGCTCTCACCAATATATTATATATATAATATATTTTTATATATATATATATATAATATTATATATATATTAGTATATATTATACATCGATATATAATAGTATATATATATATATATACATATAATATTTACATAATTATTATATATATATATATATAAATTATTATATTAAATATAATATATATAAATAGATACAAATATATTATATATATATATATTATATATATATTATATATATATATATATAATTCAGCAATCTCTGTGTGTCTGTCTGTCTGTGACCGCTGTTCTCGACAACCACGTCCGATCTAATTGAAACTTTCCAGTTTATTGCTGGGACCTGAGGATGTGCGCTTTTCAAGGCTTGAATTAATCGGACAAGTGTTTCCCAAGTAGGCCATTTATTACCAACCAATGACAGGACATGTTGCTGCGTAGGCGTGGCCGATGGGGAAAGGGCGCCATTTAGTTACCAATGACATGACATGTTGCTGCATAGGCGTGCCGTTGGGAAGAGATCCTCAGTTACCAATGAAGGACACGTTGCTTGGCGTTTTGCATCCACAGTATCTACTTCTTCTCTATACTCTCTATAATTCAGAAATCTCTGTTTGTTGCTTTTCAAGTTGAAATTAATCGACAAGTGGTTCCAAGTTATGGCCAAGTTGAGCGCGTTCCCATTACAGGTTACAATGTACGGACTTCCGGAGAGTGATGACTTACTGTATTCTATAATTCTCGATTTCTTATGCGCATTTATAGATAAACACAATGGCCAATCCAGTCGTCGTTTACGAGAGCGAATGAACGGCCTGTGTGGTTGTTTGAATTTTTTTTTGCACGCACGTACGGCCATGCACGTACGGCACACATGTACGGCCATGCACGTACAGCCACGCAAGTACGGGCACGTGAGAGCGAAGGAACGCCTATGTGGTGTTGTTTGTGGCACGAGGTTGAAAGTTTTGCACGTACGGCCACGCATGTACGCCATGCACGTACGGGCACGCGAGAGCGAAGGAACGGCCTGTGTCGTTGTTTTCTTGGCACGCAGTTTGAAAGTTGTTTTTTTAATTCTTTTTTTGCATGTATGGCCACGCATGCACGACCACTCACGTACGGGCACGCACTAGTGTATATAAATATAAATAATATAATATATATATATATCTATAATATAATAAAAATATAAATATATCCATATATATAAATATAAATAGTTACATTATATGTAAATATAAATATATACACACACATATATAATAATTATATATACACATATATTTATAATATATTATAGATAAAAATAAATATATACATATAATATATAAATATACATACATATATATAAATCTGTACATATATATATAATAATATATAATATAAATATATAAATATATATACATAATGTATCTATATATATATATATATATATATATAATATATAGTATGGCAGGATGACACTCGCCTCTAAGCGTTTCGCCTAGTTTCGAATCTCAACCCAGCTTTTAACTGTCATCCAGTGTTTCACAGGCAGGGTAGTCCCTCTGGCACACGTAAAGCTGGGGTCCATCTGCCGACATTAGTGTGGATGTTAAAGATCCACTGTCTCCTTCGTGAGAAGTCGGCGATTTCGCTGGTACAATGAACAAGTTCAAATTCCTTCCCAACTCCTACTGGGAAGAAAATGGCAAATCATCCAATGTAACCTTTGCCAGAAACTACTTCGGCAGCATCGCTGCCCTTGCAGAGTATATATATATATATATATATATATATATATCAGACTTAGAAGTGATATCGACAACATCAACGTCCAACGTACGGACACCAATGATTAAAAGATTAATCTTTGTCGAAGAAGGATTTAAAAAATCTTTATTATATGACGGCAACCGCTTGACGTGGCTGCTGTGTGACGTATAGTATCCACGACTCGAATGAGATGCCTCATCCTGAGTTTGATCCCTTGGGTAGTGGATCCAACAAATACTCTTGATTGGGTTAATTACCAGCAAAGGAGGCTGCAACGTGGAGCATGCACTTTTCACTATGGGATATTCATCAGTCCCTATCTTCGGAAAGATTTCAATGCACAATCTCTTTCCCAAGCATGAGATTTGCTGTGCAGACAATCACATTAAATCATCTCACCTGGACAATTCCTTGTCTGCATAACGTCTGCAGTGTTCCCATGACGTTCTATCAATTGTGACAGACAAGGTTTCCTTTGTGAAAGTTCGAATCGGTGCTGACACCATGAAGATCAAAACACACATCATCGTACATGGTCAGGGTCTCAGAGTAAGCCTGCAGGGTGCGGGGATATCCTGAACCTCTAATGCTTCGTCCAGCCTCCGGCCTTTTGTCGATTTTACTTCTCGTTCTGCAGCCGAGCTGAAATGTTCCTTGTTGTTCAACGTAATACCTAATCCGCGTTGAGTCGTGGCGATTTCTCGCAGGTTAAGCTACAACCTTACAGGCAAGTAGATATACACCTACCCTATACCGCGAAGATCCAAGTTATCTCGTCCTAAGCTGTAGACTGAGTAGAGAGGATGAGTGAGTGCAACTTCATGCGTTAAGTATTGCTCACACAGACCAACAAGATCCCTGGCTCAAAACCGAGACCTCTCGCCATGACCCAGATCACCTTGACCAGCCAACAGACGCTGTGCGTGGTTAATCACCCAGCTGGCTCAGGAATTATTTGAGGGAGAGAATCTCTCATCACTGCACAGACAGCAAGCGGATTGCATTGCAAAAATAACTGCAGAGGTAGTGAACAGGTAGTGAACAAAAAAAAAACTGGAAACGCCAATGTAAAGTCATGTAATGGGGTGTTTGGCCACTACCTGTGGCTAGTACGGCCTACGCGCACCGTGGCGTAGAGTCCACCAGCGTCTGGAATTCTGCAGGACTGATGCGGCACCATTCTTCCGTCAGAAAGCAATCAACTCACACCTGTTTGACGGAGGTGGAAAAAACTGTCTCGGGCCTCGTTCCATAATATCCCATAAATGCTCGATTGGGTTCAGATCTGGTAACTAATAAGGCCATGATGTATGGGTAACATAAGGGTCATGCTCATCAAACCATTGGGTGACCACACATGCTCTGGATGGGGGGGGCGGGGATTGGGGGCTAGGGGTCTCCTCTTGCAGCCATGCCAGCCAAAATTATAGGCAACTGGACCTGTGCAGCATTGTTATACATGACCGAAGCGTGCTGGGATGTTTTTGCTTTTCTCACTCACGGCCATACCTGTGTGGAAAGCTATTGCTTGATGTCCCTCATTTATCCAGGTGTTTCAATTTTTTGTGCGCTACCTGTACATTTTGTTCAAACATATCCTTTACCCATCTGCTCACTCTCCCCCCCCACCCCACCCCCATTACCTTTCTCACTTGCCAGAGATTCCCAACACGTCATGCGTATGTGACACATTTTCAAGGATGACTCCAAAAGGATGGCTTCATGCATGATAAAGCAGAGTGCAATGTAACGGCAAGGAGGAAAAGCATGACAACAGGTGTCGCTGTAATATCCGAGCTGCGAACCAGTTTTTTTATTTCGCTTCTCGTGTCGTATACTTTGAATGAGCAATAATTCTTACCAGGACGCCGGATGAAGGTCCACCAAAAAGCCGCGGCCACTGCTGCACCCGAGTGAGCAGTTGCGTGACTTATCACTCAGGTGTGGACCTGGCTTATCGCTTAGCTAAGCCTGCGGGGTCCGTTCGCCACATGGCCATTATAATGTCGCAAAAATGAAATAAATAAAGCGTTTGGGGAATTGCCGGCCTCGCCAAGCGTGCTTTAATGAGTCCGCGCAAGATGTATATTTATATTGTGCGCCTGTAACGCAGCCGCACCTTTAATGCGCGTTCCTTCGTACATTTTCAAAATTATATTTGCTGCTTCAGGGCGCTTAACGGCCTTGGTGGCGATGGCCGTTTGTGGGATAACGCACTTAGTTCTCAAAAATGGCGTAAAGAGCACGACCTGATCGCCGTTTTACGCGGCGACTCCGTCCAGAGAGCCCGAGAGGGCTTATTGACTCCGCGCTCTGCAGGCAGTTGCCAAGGAAGGCGCAGAGAGGCGCTGCGTGGGTGAGCTTCGCAGCATGGGGCTAGAGGATGTCAGGGTGAATGGAGGAAAGAGGGAGGGGTGTGGTGTTTGAGGCTGCCCGAGTGAAGCGTGGCAATGGGGAGGGGTGTGGGTCTCGAGGCTGCTGGGAGAGGGTGAGGGAGGAAAGAGTGAGGGATGTGGGGTTCTTTGCTGTGGGGGTGTGGTGTTCCAGGCTGTCGGGGTGAAGCGAAAACATGGGGAGGAGGAGGATGGGTAAAAAGCCCTGTGTGGGCGGTTGCGCCGAACCAAGCCGTCGATGCCCCTGTTAACATGATAGATCTAGCAGCGGCTCTTCCTGTGGGTCTAGATAATGATAGACCTTATGGGGATGCAATAACACCCCTGTTTACCCAATAAAGGGTGCGAACGCACCATGGAATTGGAAGGCAAGGGGTGAAATTTTTCTGTGAGCATCTGCTCGGGATGTCCGATGTCGGGTGCGCAGGAAACGGGTGGAGAACGAGAGGCCGAGCGGGAGGTACGACTCAGATCGCGTATGTGGGGAGGCGCTCCCGAGCAGGGCAATTCCTAAATGGGACGGCAGTGCCTGGCGGTCGTGCCATTGGACGTCCCCACCGAAACTTTCACAACGTCCTCCAATGGTGGAGCCCGATGCAAAGTGCATGGGGAATTGAGGGGAGGGATGAGGAAAGGAAGGGCGGAAAAAACCGAGCAAAAAAAAAGCAAACGAGGAGGCCCAGCCCTGCGGTCGACCCAGCGATGCAAAGCCCTGCGTCCCGTGTCCCAACCGTGCTGGATCGAGCGAGAATCCGTCCCAGGAGCCCCAACGAGCCTGCCCCGCCTTGCCGGCCACGCGACCCCACCTAGAACTCTCTGGCAGCTGCTAGCATGGCCGGGCGGCCGGATGGCGGGTGGCTCCGGGCCGCACCTTACCGGCAGTTCCAGCAGTGGTGCCTGCAGACTTATGGCGATGCTGGAAAGACTAAGACGGTGACACGGCGCAAGTATGAACGCATTGTGCAGCTACTGCGGGGCGGCGAGCCCGCGAGTGGGGACAGTGCCAAGTTCAAGTTTTGGGTCAAGTCCAAGGGCTTCCAGCTGGCTACTGGGAATGCGGTGCAACTGTCCCTACCCGGGGATACCGCGAGCGCCCGGCTCTACGTGCCCGTCAAACCTCCGGTGAGTGTGCTGTGCCTTCCCATTCGGTTTGAGCATTTCGGACTCCAAACGGTCTGTTTCCCCAACTCCAATTCCCCATATCGGTGCTCACCATGGTCACAAGGCCTGCTCTTATGTTATGTGGTGGGCTCTTTGGATCACCTCCCCTTGTTTATCCTCGGAGCACGCTCCCCACCCCACCCCTTCCAGCCACGCTTCCCGAGATCAACTGGGCGGCCCAAGCACACGGCCAGTCTGGAGAGACTCATTTGAGACGGATGATGCTCCCACAAGTCCGCTTATTCGGGTTCACTCATTCTTGTATAAATGAAGGGAACGTGCGTGATGGGTTCACTAATGGGGGTACAGAGTTACCTGGGAAATCTCATGTGAGAATGGAGAACGGAACTGGGGTTGGGGGGGGCGGTGGGGGGGGGTTGTTATGGAGGGGGTGGTGTCAGGATGTCATTGGATCTACCTGAAATCAACATCTCTGCACATCGTTCAGAAATGTGGCTCTTCATATGACATGTCCGGTATCTCTAGCTCGCCAGCTCTTCGTGCCTGCATTGTGTGGTTGAGGTTGAGCTGAAGGTGGAGGAGAGGAGTGCATTGGAATAGGACGTTGGAGGGTGGGACAAGAAGGGAGGGTGGCGGCACAGAGACGGGGTGCCGTGACACCTGTTTGCAGCAACGCTGCACGCCAGCCGTGGCAGCTGAATAATGAGTCCATGCCGTGTACACTGCTCCGGGAGCGCAATTTGGCACCGGGACCAGGGCTGGCCGGGCGGTGCCCGCGTAATGAGGCGGCCGAACGCATGCAGGCGCCCCGATCGATAGAGGCTGGGGTGAAGAAAGGACCTACCTTCTGAATATACCTCTTGGCATTGGACCTTTGTAATTAATATACTGTAATATATAATGTAATAATACACTTCGATATTACAAGTTAATTGCTGTATGTTCAGAGTGTGATAATTCCCACTTTCTCATATAAAAGACATTTCAATGAACCAACCATTTGCCTCTCAATCTCGAAGCACCCTCAACTTCACTCCACCACTCTCCCAGTCCTTCGCCACTTCTCGTCCTGCTCTCTAAAGACCTCCTATGTTCCCGTGCGAAAGAAATTAAAAAATTTTCTGCGTATGGGACACACATATATTTATAGTTATGTATATATATATATATAGTGCATATTACTAATTTAAATATTATCTGCTTGTATATTTGAAAATAATGATATAAAACGCTCTGTCTTGGTATATTATGACCGCCGTGTTGTTGGTAGACCTTTGTGAACGTCCCACATGTAGTCGGCTTTGTGTTCATGTGCTTCGTACTCTCACATCGAATCCCTGCACGGCTGTGCATGCTTCGCCTTTATATTTCACCATTTTTAAAAATCAAAAGCGGAAGAGGTCAACTTTTCAGGACTTCTTGCACAAATGATGGTTTTTCCATTTTAGCGACATGAAGAAGCTCGAAAGGGTGTCACAGAGTCGCATCCTCAGTTGTTTTCATGTTTATCAGGAGATTGTCTTCCCACACCACGTGACGGGGGGTGCTGCCTGGGATCTCTGGTCAGCAATGTTTCAACGACGTGCTCTGCTCCTCTGATGATGACGCGGGATTCCTGGGCTGGGGAGTCGGTTCCTTGCAAAATGTCACGGTCCATAGTGCGGTGGGGCGTCGAGCCGGGCAGTCGGGGATCGCTCGCTGACCTTTCGGAGGCCGTACGGAACGGGATGGCGCGCGGGCATGTCCGTTTCCATGGTGACCTGGGCTCCAAAGCGCTCCAGGATTCCCGTCCCAGATCGACGCATTTTCTCTCGCTGTTGCTGCGTTTGCTTTCACGATTCCTCTCTCTTGCCTTTCTCTCTCTCCCTCCCTCTCTCTTTTTCTCTCTTGCCCCCCCCCCTCTCTCTCTCTCTCTCTTCCTTCCTTTCCTGCCACGCATCCCCGATATCTCCCATCCCTCCCACGCCCACCGCCCCTCCTCCTCCACCCCTCCCTGCCGAGCCATTAATTCGCTTTGCCAGCGGTTGCTGACACCTCTGCCGGCACAGCTGCCTCACTACAAAGGTAAATTTCAGTCTCTCCAAAAATGTCAACATTTAACCACGACTTTGCTCCCCTCTAATGTCAGGTCATCCTTTGCTTCACCACTTTCACTCTCAACTATAACACACCTTTACATTACTCTCATGAGCAATCTCTCTCTCTCTCTCTCTCTCTCTCTCTCTCTCTCTCTCTCTCTCTCTCTCTCTCTCTCTCTCTCTCTCTCTACCGGCCGGTTCATCCTCACCAAACCCCACCCCAGCGCACTTCCCTCCCATCGCCCGTGGGGCTCACAAGCTCATTTAAGCGGCCTGACATTAGTGCTGGCACCGCGGAGGAACCGCCCGCCAGCCCGCAGCGGGCCTGCCCCAGCACGTTGGATAGCTCCCCTCTGGCCCCAGATGAGCTACCACCACCCCGCGCTCCTTGACTCTCTCTCTCTGTGTCGCTTTAATTAGCGCGGCTTCTCGTAATGAGAGCACCAAATCACTGTTCCTGCACAATGAATTGGGCTTCTGTGCAGCCGTGTCAACGGTCCTCTTCTTTTTCTTCTTCTCTCCTCTTCCATTCATCGTCTGCTTTTCCTTTTTTTTCCCCTGGTAATTAACAAAGTCGATGCGGTGATCTGTTGTAGTTTCGCTGTGGGATCGACATGATCATGGCAGGAAATAAATTGAGAAAAGTCACCGCCTCAATGTCAGAGTGGGCTACTTCTGCAGATGAGGGACCCTTCGTGCCTCCTCTTTGCCCACAAATCACAGCGACATCAACATAAGTGTCGGTGCTTCCCAGCTCTATGCAGTCATTCGTACAGCGATCCTGTTCATAAAACACACGTCGGGATGATGCCAAACAAGGAACTCCTGAACCCCCATCCGCCCGCTAACAAAACTGCACAGCTTCAACGGCTCCATTCATTTCATAACACGATGCGATGAGGGCTCAGGGAGACTCGTTCATGCTTCACACTGAATCTCAAGATTACTGATTGAGATCAGACCCCCTCATGGGGATTCCCTCGGGACGATTCCTCTGGATAAAGTGAACAGCCCATCGCAAATCCGAACAGCCGCAATGGATGCTTCGTCACCTTCATGCAACGCTCAACCCAACATACGTCAAAGCGGCACGGAGGGAATTACCACGCCATGACAGGGCCAATAATTATAATCCAAACATAATTTTAAAGAAATATATGTGTGTATATACTGTATATATATATTTCCTAATAATAATTATGTTTGATTATTATATATATATATATATATACACACATACATATATACACTCCATGGCCAAAAGTATGTGGACCCTTGCTCGTCCAACATCTCATTCCAAAACAAGAAAAAGAGCAATGAGAGATTGCAAACCCTCGCCAGGACTTTTTTTGAGTGGTGTATTTTTTATAGGTTTTCAGGTAAATCCAATATGGCTGGCAAACCATGTGACCTATGACAACATATGTGTGAACCTTTTGTTCCTCATGGTCAGGTGGTCATATGTGTAAAGTTTCGCCTCTCTGTTCAGCCACTTCAGAGAAGATGATTTTTGAAGGTTTACTTTCTAAAAAAAATATGGCTGCCGAATCACGGATGATCCGTTGATGTCATGAAATTTTTTCTGTGGACCATTTTATCCCAAGAGTCAAAATTTTTCATACTGATCGGATGTGGCGTTCTACATATGCAATTATGACGTCATAACAGGACACCTTGACGTCATAAAATTAGCACTCATTCCCTATGAGAAGTACTTGCTATGTGCCAAGTTTCAAAATTTTCCTTGGTGCGGCTTTAGAGATACAGAGTTCCAAAGTTTTTTCCGTTTTTCCAATATGGCTGCCACACTACATGACCCATGACATCATACTTATCACTGACACATTCTGCAAGAGCAGTCGCACAAATGGTGAAAAATTCTCTCAATCCAACAAGCGGTTGCAGAGAAAAACATGAAAGTTCTGTGCAGACAAAAAAAACAGACAGCCAGCCAGACAAACAAACAGACAGAACAAATGCAATACCCTCTTCCGAATCTAACAGCGAAGCAATCATGGGCATTAATATGGAGTTGGTCTCCCCTTTACTGTAATAACAGCCTCCACTCTTCTGGGAAGGCTTTCCAAAAGACATTGGAACATTGCTGCGGGATTTGCTTCCATTCTGCCACACGAGTATTAGTGAGGTCGGGCACTAATGTTGGGCGATTAGGTCTGGCTCACATTCGGCGTTCCAATTCATCCCAAAGGTGAACAGTCAAGTTCTTCCACACTGATCTCTACAACCCATTTCTGTATGGACCTTGCTTTGTGCACCGGGGTATTGTTATGCTGAAACAGGAAAGGGACTTCCCCAAACTGTTCCACAAAGTTGGAAGCACAGAATCGTCTTGAATGTCATTGTATGCTGCAGCATTAAGATTTCACTTCACTAAAACGAAGGGGCCTAGCCGGAACCATGAAAAACAGCCCCAGACCATGATTCCTCCTCCACCAAACCTTACAGTTGGCACGATCCATTCAGGAAAGTAGCGTTCTCCTGGCATCCGCCAAATCCAGATTCGTGCGTCGGACTGCCAGATGGTGAAGCGTGATTCATAACTCCAGAGACCACATTTCCACTGCTCCAGAGTCCAATGGCAGTGAGCTTTACATCACTCCAGCCGACGCTTGGCATTGTGCATGGTGATCTTAGGCTTGTGTGTGGCTGCTTGGCCATGGAAACACATTTCATGAAGCTCTCAACAGACAGTGCTTGGGCTGTACATATATATATACACATAGATACGGCTGTGGATCGTTTACCTCACCCACCTCTCTTTCACCGACATCAACATCCATGGATCGCTGTAGAAATGACTGCATAGAGCTGGGAAGCACCGACACTTATGTTGATGTCACTGTGATTTGTGGGCAAAGAGGAGGCACGAAGGGTCCCTCATCTGCAGAAGTAGCCCACTCTGACATCGAGGCAGTGATTTTCTCAATGTATTTCCTGCCGTGATCATGTCGATCCCACAGCGAAACTAAAATAGATCGTCGCATCGACTTTGTTAATTAATGCGGGGGTTGCTCCAGAGTTTGCATGTTCCTCTCCGCCAGAAACTGTCGGATGCTCAGGGCACTGTGAGCAGCGGCATTGTCATGGTGGAGCACCCAAGCGTTGTTTTCCCACAGATCCCTCCTCTTGTCCCAGGCTGATTTCATGAGGCGCCGGAGGATCTCCTTGTACACGTATTGATTCAATGTTTGACCCTGTGGTAGTAACTCGAAGTGGACGATGCCCTTGATGTCAAAAAACGTGATGAGCATCACCTTGACCTTCGACTTCGACATCCTTGCTTTCTTTGGTCTTGGTGATGCCAGACTTTTCCACTGACGACTCTGCCGTTTGGTCTCGGGATCGTATTCGAATATCCACGATTCATTGTCAGTCATGACTCTCCCGAGCAGGTCTGGATTGTCCTCGAGGTGCTCGATAATGTCTTGACAGACAGTGACTGCTGTTTCTGGTCCTCGGACAACAGCTTGGGGACCATCTTTGCGCACACCTTGAGCGTTTCGAGATTTTCAGTGATGATGCTCCAGACAGTGTCCTTTTTGATGGAAAGTTCCTCAGCAATCATCCTCACCGTGAGTCGAAAATCTGTGCGCACCATCTGCTTCACATGCTCGATGTTGTCCACCGTTCTGATCGTTGAAGGTCTTCCAGACCGTGGATCATCTTCAACCTCCTACTTTCCCTCTTTGAACCTCTTGTGCCATTCAAATGCACGTGTATGTGACATCGTTTCCTCCTCGTAGACTTGCTGCAGCATTGCAAAGGATTTGGAAGGTGTTTTGCCAAGCTTGGCAAAAAAACTTCAGATTGGCTCTCTGCTTACGACTCATAGTGCGAAGACTCAGACTAGACAACGTGTAAAGCACGACCTGTAAAAAATCACACAATGAGCACAGTCAACCATCACCAAATCATATATTGCTGGAATGTTGCGAAGAGTGACGCAACCCGTTCATTCATGTTGTGTAAGTGGAGCACACAGCAGGTTCAGTCCCGTTACTTTTTAGACGGACCTCGTATATGTATATATATATATATATATATATATATATATATATATATATATATATGTACAGTATATACATGGCACTTGCTCACACCTGCTTACTTTACCAGATCAGATGCAGCCAAGCAGAACTGCCAATCACGTACCAGCTCAGAAACAGATCGTTGGGGAATAACATCCCTGCTAAACGAGGGTGTGGGCCATGCTGGACTAATGAAGAATACACAAAAACGAGCTGGGAACATTTCTATACAAAGCATTTATTTACAATTAAGCGAGGAAAAGTATGTGGCACATTGAATGGGGTATCATTTTTATGTACAGCAGGGGATAGCAAGGAATTTGTGGGGTGCAGCAAAAGTCAAGCAAACTTACCAAAGAAGACACAGAGCAGAGTTATCCCATTATATCTTCTACAATCTTAATTTATGCTCGGACAGGCACCATCACACACACACATACACATACACATACACATACACACACACACCTGAGGAAGAATAGATAGCCCATAGAGAAAGAAAGCAGGTGAGGGTATACGACCTCTCCATATCTGGCATGGTCGGCAGACCAACACAACCCAGAATGCTTAGGGAAAGGTAGGTGGGAGGAATACTGGTTGTGTCTATTATGTGGGAGTGGGAGGTGTGGTTTCGTGCAATGTAGGGGGTGTGGTGTCATGCCAGAGGAAAATGGGGTTGCGAGTCAGTCACATTCTTATTTGTGCATCCACAGAAGACGGGATAGAGGGGTGGATCGAGAGAGAGGAGAATATATGCATGAGGAGAAAGATACCAAACCGAGCTGTGTAATGGTCTGTATGTGTCGCGTGTACCTCCGTGGGATGCTCCAACTGAGGGTTCCCACCTCTTGACATGGCGTGTTATCTCCTGCTTAATTATTTGCTTGGGCTCGTGGCAACGTGCTCTCCGCACTGTTCCGTCTGGCTGTGTGGGGGAGGGGGGATGTTGACAGCACAGCAGGGAGTCTCGAAGGATGGCAGTCACTCCGGATCAGGCTCTCAAAGAAGAAGAAGCACATTATGGCAATCACACATCAATAATGTTCTGACCGGGCGTAGTGGCGTGCGCCTGTAATCCGGCTACTCGGAGGCTTGGGTTGGAGGATCGCTTGAGGACGGGAGCTCTGCATTGGGCCGCGCTATGAGAGGGTGTAGGGCAGCCCGGAGTCATGGCGAAACCCAATCCATATCCTTGTGTCGTAAGAAGCGACCAAGGTTGCGTCAGGAAGGGCATCCGGCGTAAAACCTGTGCCAAATCAGTATGTGGATCATAACGGATGATCCGCTGTGGCGACCCCTAACGGGAGCAGCCGGAAGACGAACAACAACAACATCAATAATGTTCTGAAGAAGAGCGAGACAGAGAGCGAAGAGAGACTCTAATGTCTCCACGCTACTAATTTTATAATCCCCGGGATAAGGGTGGGGTGATGACTGGACAGCGACGTGCTGTGGCCCCAATCCTGCTCCTCTATTGCGCCACAGTAGCCCAAACCACGCCCTGCTCGGCTTCGGGAACAGAAACCGGCTCAGTTGCCTACCAGCTTTGGCACAGCTTGGAGCTTCTCACTTAACCTAGGGCATGCTTCCCGAACCAGCATCCCATCCCTGAAAATGCTCTGAGTGCAGTCTGAATGTCGAACAGCAGTGGACTTTCTCTGCCACCCATGGGCTCCTTCATGGGCAAAAATGCACACCTGGGACCTGAACTAAACTTCCGGATTGCCTGCCCTTCTCGTGACCCCTCCTCATTGCCCCCAGTCTTGCCATGGTCTGACGACTGGATGAGGGCTGTATCAATTCCGGATGCTCACCCAGGACGTCCCTGGTGAGATGTGGTCGAGCTATTAACGTCTTTTGCATGGTCGAGCATCGCGCAGCACTGGGGACAATCCGATGCCATGTGGTGCTCCTCAAAATGGAGTGGCAAATTGTAGTGATGCAGAGGTACGAGGGGGTGTGGGAAAATTTTTCCAGTATGCGGGAGACGTTTGTGGTCAAAGTGGTGAGATTTGGTGAGCGAGGTGTGAAGTAAGGAGAGGTGCCAATTGGGAATTGGCGCACAGATTCGAATGAAATGATGGCATGCAATTCCCGTGTGCAGGGTCTACTGGCGTTAACGTGCGAAGGAGCACCTTGTGAGCCAACGGCCATCCATATCGAGTTCCCCATTGTGTCTGCGGACGTCCTCCTGCAGTTGTGTTACTTTTTTCTGGGAGTTTGGTGGCAGGATTTGTACTGCAGTCACCGCAAAACCATTCACTCAGCAAAACACAAGAAAAACGCAAAAAAAAATTGAAAACCCACTCCATGGGAGTACCTCCTGTGCAGCTGCCATCCACAGGGCAGCTCAACGGATGACAGGATTGGGGCAAAGCCTTCGGCACCCCCACTCTTTGAAAGGAGGAAATCCACGGGGTAACCTTCCAGGGTCAGATTGCGGTAGTGTGTTAGGGTGGTGCAGAGGTGTCGTCCACTAGACGGCGGTCCCTTCCGATGGGTGCCTGGAATGTCCTATCCCTAAGAAAGGATGATTACCTGTCTCTGTTATCATCTGAGCTCAATAATTTGAACATCGGTGTTGCAGCACTTTCTGAGTTTCGGAGATGGGATCGTGGCGAGATCATGGTGGGTGGTTACACCTGCTATTGTTCTGGTTGCTCTGATGGTTACCATGCCCAAGTAGTTGCTGTAGCTATATCCATTAAGCTGACACCAATGATAATTGAGGTAACTCCAGTGAATAAGTGTATGAGAAGAAGGATTCGTCACTGCTTGGGTGTTGTTTCCCTGGTCCTTGTATATGCTCCGACTAAGGTGAGTGATCTCACTGTGAAGGATGCATTGTATGACATGCTCGAGTCTGTGGTTGAGCATTTCCCCAGGAGAGATACTCTTCCAGTCTTGGGGGATTTCAAAGCATCTACTAGAACTGATAGGGATGGTTATGAGACATGTGTTGGTCCCCATGGGTCTGGAACTGTGAACAAGAATAGCACTAAGTTCCTTGACTTTGCAAGAAGTCATGAACCTCGGGTGGCTGATTCATGGTTTCAGTACCACAGGCTCATCTCAGGACTTTGTACTCAAACGCTGGTGGTGTGGCAAAGGAGATTGACCATGTGCTCCTTGATGATCGCTGGAGGATGATCCAGAATTGCAGGGTCTACCCGAGTGCTCAGTTCCTCAATACTGACCACAGGCTTGTGGTAGCAACTCTGAAGTTGCAGCTTAAATCTGGGACAATGGTACCATTCCAGTTTAGGCTGGATGTTGGCAAGCTCAGGAATAAAAGGTTAGGTGAGGAGATTGCAAACAGGTTGAGTGGGGATTTGGGGCATCTGGGTGCTTGGGGGAATCCTGAACAGTTGTGGAGTGCCTTGAAGACCACCATCCTTGATGTTGCAGGTGGACGTCTTGGAAATCAACATCGGGTGAAGAAGAATTTTGTCTCTGAAGGGACACTGGATACCATTGACCAGAGTCGCAGGGCCACGCTTAATGGCAGAGCTCTCAGACGAGCCTTGACAATGTATACAAATATATATATATATGTATATATATATATATATATAAAAGAGCTGAGCTGTTCAGAAAATTGAGGCAAAAAACTGTACGTGCACTTCGGGTGGACAAGGAGGCTGATGTGCGAGGAATCTGTGAGGGGGTAGAGCATCACCTGTCGTCAAGTGATTCTCATCCTGATTGCAGCAGAATTCGCGCATTGCGTTCCTCCAAGCCCATCCCTCGGTGTACTGCATTTAGAGCAGAGGGTGGAAGGCTCTTGACTGAGGTGTCTGAAGTGAAGGGCCGCTTGGCCGGTTACTTTGAGCGGCTGTACCAGGCTGATCCACCAGTGGTTGTGTTGGATATCAGGGGTGTTACTATACCTGTTGCTGACCCTCCAATCAACTGTGATACACCTTCGTTTGTGGAAACACAGGCTGCGGTGAACCGTTTGAAATGGGGTAAAGCTTCTGGGATCTTTGGCATCCAGGCTGAACTTCTCAAGGCTGGTCGAAATGCTGTAATCATGTCATTGCATGCAGTTCTGAGCTCTGCCTGGAACACAGACTGAATGGAAGAGGGGCCTTGTTGTCCCTCTCTGGAAATGGAATGGTGATCGCCAGGACTGCAACAACTACCGAGGGGTGAGGCTGCTCTCAGTGCCAGGCAAGGTCGCTGCTCAGATAATTATTCATAGGATTTGCCACCATCAGCTTAAAAACCCGTGACCAGATCAATCAGGCTTTACACCAAAGAGGTCAACAAGTGACCATATCCTTGCCCTTTGAGTTCTCACCAAATACAGACAAGAGTTTTGGCATGGGGATTTTGCAGCCTTTGTTGTTCTCTGCAAATCATTCATTTTCAGTGAATCTGGATGCCCACTGGAAGATTCTTGGTCTTTGGGGGGTGCCACCAAAACTGATCGATCTGATGTCTGGACTCTACCCTGGTACTGAGAGTGCTGTGAGATGTGGTGAGACAATCTCTGACTTATTCATCTGATATCTGACTCCAGTTTTTACTGCAGTTCATCAGGGGTGTGTACTGGCTCCCACACTTTTCAGTGCTTTTATGGACTGGATTCTGGGCAGGCTGTCAGCGAGATCAAGCTGCGTTGCGTCATTTGGGAATGTCAAAATCTCTGACCTTGATTTTGCAAATGATGCAGTCATCTTTGCGGAGACTCTGGATATCCTTTTGAGGGCCCTCGGGGTACTGAATAAGGAGTCAGAGCCACTGGGATTACAGGTTTCCTTGGTCAAAACTAAGATCCAGACTTTCAATGCCATATTGGATGCTGCTATCTTGTCTGAACCTGGATGTGGTGAGGAAGTTGAGGGCATGGAGAGATTCATTTACTTTGGCAGTGATATTAATATATCTGCTGGCTGTGAGCTAGAGGTCAAGAGACGTCTGAGTCGGGCCTGGGGAGTCATGGATTCACTGGATAATGGGGTGTGACCTGTTCAGGAGGACGAAAGTCTGATTCTTCAGGTCCTTGGTGCTCCCCGTATTTCTCTTCAGATGTGAGACTTGGACTCTGACCAGGGAACTGAGATGGAGATTTAATTCCTTTGGTATGAGGTCTCTTTGGAGAATCCTTGGCTGCCACTTGTCAGACTTTGTGTCCAATGAGTGGTTGTTGAGAGAGACTCAAATGAGATTTGTTACCTGCATAGTCCATGTGTGTCAGCTGCACCTGTATGGACATATAGCTTATTTTCCTGATGCTGATCCTGCTCACCAGATGTTCTCAGTGAGGGAGCCTCGTGAGTGGAGGAGGCCAATGGGCCGACCACATACCTCGTGGTTGCAGCAGGTTGATCGGCATCTCAAGGAGATGGGGATGGCCAGACGGAGGCCCCTGGACTACCGGTGGAAAGTGGATGCAGCGATGCGCTTCTCCGATGCATGTTCCCATATCTAACCTGACGTGACCTTGCAGAGAGCAGCAGGTTTTCCTCGAGGATTTTTTTCGTATTTTGCTCCATCCATTTTCCCTTCTGTCCCAACAAGTGCCCCAGTCCCTGCTGATGAGAAACATCCCTAAAACATGATGCTGCCACCACCATGCTTCACAGTGGGGATGCTGTTCTTTGAGTGATGTGCTGTGCTGTGTTGTGTTAGTGCCAAATTTAACATCTTACATTTATGCGAAAAAGTTCAATCTTGGTTTAGTTAGACCACAAACCTTTCTACTGCATGGCTTCAGAACCTCCAGAGTTGTTTTTTTTCATACCTCAAATGGGACTCAAGGTGGGCTTTTTTGAGAAATGGCTTCCTTCTTACCACCCTTTTGTATCGGCCAGATTTGTGGAGTGTTTGGGATATTGTTGTGACATGCACACAGTGACCAGTCTTTGCCGTAAAGGCCTGTTGCTCTTTCAAAATTGCCATTGGCCTCTTGGTGGCCTCTCTGATCAGGTTACTCCTTTCTTAGTCATCCAGTTTGAAAGGACGGCCTGATCTCGGCAGGGTCTTGGTGGTATCATACACCTTCCACTTATTCCTAATTGTCTTGACTGTGCCCCAAAAAATACTCAAGGCTTTTTGAAATATTTTTTATACCCATCCCCTTATCTGTGTCTTTCCACATCTTTATCCCGGAGGTCATTTGAAAGTTCCTTAGTGTAGATGGTTGAGTTTTTGCTGTGAAATGCACTATCCAGCAGAGGTAACCTACAGGAAGAGCTGATTTTATTCTGAAATAATCAGAATAATTACAATTTAACACAGGTGGAGTCCAATTAACTTGTGTGATTTTGAAGGTGATTGGAACACCTGAGCTAATTTACAATTGCTATAATAAGGGGGGTGGACACTTATCCAACCAATATATGCTATACCTAGTTTTTATTTTTTTTATTAATCTTCTGAAATTTGTAGAATTTGTTTTCCACTTGGAAGTTGTGGGTTATGATGTGTAAATAAAGGTGGACAAAGTCTGATTTAATGCAATTTAATTCCAGGTTATAAGGCAACAAATGGTGAAAATTTTGAAAGTGCGTGCAGATTTTCTACAGGCACTGTATCATATATACATACATATATGTACCAAATACAACCCATCGCTTCGATGACGGGGACAAGAAAGGGAGGGGGGTGAGGGTGGGGAAGAGGGAGGAGAGAAAAGAGAAGAGGCAGGTGAAGGTGAGATGCAGAGGCGAGGCAGAGTGGATGAAGTAAGGGGAGCTAGGGGGTAGGTGGAGAGAGCAACACTCACCAAACGTTGCTATAAACTGCGGGATGGAGGGGTGCATGAGAGACACATACACACACACACACACACACACAGGCAGAGAGAGCTACAGAGGTGTGGGAGGAGAGTGCTGCATTTTTGTTGAGGGGGCAGTGAGGATGAGACAGAATGAGAGAGGGTGGGGGGAAGGAGGAAAAAAAAGACAAGTGAGTGGTAGAGGTGGGGTTAGCAAAGAGAAAGATATGTGACGCTTAATGACTGAACACGAAAAAAGAATTTAAAAAAATCGTGTCAGAACAGCTGTACACACAACGACACAATAAAGTTGTAAATAAATCTGCTGACACATCTGCAAAAACTTTGATATTCCAGTTCCAGAAAATTTGTGGGAAAATGAACCGAAAGCAATCACTGAAACATTGAAGTACCACTCACTTACGACCTTTTGATTCCATCGGGCGTGAACATCGAAAACAAAGGATTGCAAACAGATATAATACTTTGGTGCAAAAAAAAGAGAATAAGGCATTGCTCATTGAGGGGGTAATACCAGTGATTTTGGACTAACGATGCAGAAATCAAGAAAATGACCAAATATCAATATCTCAAGCATGAAGTGAAAAGATCCTGGAAGCTGAAGAATGCCGAAGTTGTTCCAGTGATGATGAAAAACATCATGGGAATGATGAAGAAGAACCTCATGGAGATATTACAAACCATCCCTGGGAATATTATTTCAAACAAACTACAGTTTGAAGCAGTCCTGGGCTCAGTAATAATCCTAAAGAGAGCCCGCAGCACAAAACTTTGAGAACAGAAAACATCACAGCTTGGTCCATTAATCGTGACCCCCTACCGAAATGAAGGTGGATACTTTCAGCCCTCCCTGGGAGGACTCCATTCCACATTCTGAAACCCCAAATGTAGACACACACACACATACACACACACAAAAACACACACAGACACACAGGGCTGACCTGGGTTGTCAACCACACACTGCCCAACTAGCCGTGGTGCCCTCCCTGGCACCGACACTGTGTCTACTTGGCATTCACACCATAGGCCCATATTCCGAGTACGCGTGATTCTAAACTCCTGATCTAACTTTCCCTCCTGGAAATCCTGTCGGCGGCTCAGCCACTCAGGATGCCCCAAAGCTTTATGCTTTCCTTTACCCTCTCCTCCTACCTCTAGGCCCATACTCATAATCCATGAAATACACATTTGCAGTCAGAATCCACAATTCCAAAGACAAATTCCTTCATATCCAATTACCAGAAACTTTACAGTTCTTATTTTTAAATTATCTATTGGCAAATATTGCTTTTCACAGAGCATCTCACCTTCAACCAACTGAAGACTCCCTCCAGAAGGGGTTGCTGCTCTCGCTCTCAAACACTCTCCTCACAACATTCCACACACCTAAAATGTGGTCAAAATGACACATGTTACACCAACGCAGCATCACAGTTTCACATTAATTCTCCATTCATCCCAAATTCAACCAAAGTCAGGGGAATTCAAATCAATTCACCCACATAAAATTTCTCCAAACTTTTCTAAAGTTTGCTATAATTTCTCTCAAATATCCCAAAGTTTTAATGCCCTGTATATCTTAGATGTCAAATGTGCATTGGCCTTAAGTCCAATCTGCTCTCCCACCCATCAATGGATCACTGCTGATTAATTCATGGCACCTGTTATGGCCTCTTTGCTGTCCCAGGCCCTCGTGTTGATGTTGGTCTTGTTGCTCACAGCTCCTTGGTGTGGCCTTGGCCAGATGTGGCAGCCTATCCTGGAATCCACCTTTTCACCAAGGTTCTCAAAGCTGATGCAATCACGCACATCGACCCCAGCCTTTCCTCCAAGGCTCTTTGGCATGGCGGTTTTACCATACTGGCCCTGGTTTTTCCTTATTGGCATCTACTGAGCCTGGGACAGCTACAGAGGTCTGCATCTCTCTCTCTCTCTCTCTCTCTCTCTCTCTCTCTCTCTCTCTCTCTCTCTCTCTCTCGTGCATCCTTCTGGCTGCTGGTTGTATCATTGGCCAGGGACGTGGCTATGCCACTGATGCAGTGTCCCTATTACCAGTACACTGGTACTCATTTTGCCGACCTCAGGAGGATGAAAGGCTGAGTAAACTCCACCTGGTATTAATTCAGCGGCCAACAGAGCTCAAACTCAGGACCCTGTGATCCCAAGTCAGCCACCCTCAGCCAACACCAGGCTAGAGATCTGCATCAGACCCAACCTTTTCTTCTCAGCCTCTGACAAGCTTGGGCCAGCACTTTGCCTTTGTGGGGTCATATCCAGCCGAAAGTCGAACCCATCAGTCCTTCCCCTGGCTGCTGGCATTTCTCAAACAACTTTCTGCACAGCCCTGACCACAGTCTCCACACTGCACACACTACTCACATATAATGGGGTTTGAACTATCAGTAAAAAAATGAAAGTGTCTGAAATGCTCTGTGAAAAGCAATATTTGCCCATTTTCTACTAGTTTGGGGTCTGACAAGCAGATTTATTTACCTGTCCCAATTCTCATCCCCCTTCACTGCCCCCCCCCACCCCCTTGAAGGGGGTAGCATGTTGTGCAAGCCTGTCTGACACAAGTCGGCTGTTTATTCATTGAAAAATGTTAATTTTGGTGTCAGTTGAAAGTCAATCTTGTCCTCAGCAATTGTAGAAATACATTCACTTCTGGTATACTCACATATATGCCCCCATAAGCCAAACAAATACACCTCCATAGGCATGTCACAAATATGGTTGGCCAAATGAACGATGTGGGAACCCATTTGAAAATGTCTGTGAAGAACTTTCGTCCCTGCATGTATATGTTTGCACCAACGAGTCCTCTGCTGATGCTGTGGCTGTTGCCTCAGATTGGGGAACTCAAGGACACAGCATTTCGGACAGCTGTCTTAGAAAACACAACTCGTGACATAATGGCCTCAATGACAAAGAACAAACTTGCTTTCTTCAAGGAAACAAAGAATAAAATGACAGATTCAATAACTAAGAAGTTGGCGCTTTCAAAAGATCATACATCCCTTTTTGTAAGCTCTTTGGCATGTTGCACAATAGGGAAGGGGATCTGGCAATGTTCTTTCAGCATGAATCAGTACTCACACCACCATCAATAAAGCCTACATCTGACAAGGCAGCTCTTCTGCACATTAATCTCCAAGAGGTAAATATGAACAAAGATGACACTGAGGCTGAACTTCCAATTCCTCCGATGTCCTCGAGAGCGATTGTCATTGATGGAGGACTTGTCATACACACCACTTCCGATGACTTTTTTAGCACTATGTTCTATCCATAATTGAGATATCAACTGCGTAGCTGTGCTCAGCTCCACATTGGGATCAGTATTTTGAGCACAGTATCAAAGCTGAAACTATATCAAAGAGGGGTGCCTCAACATCAGCAACTCGTAAAAGTGTGCTGGGTGCTACACGAGTCCCACATGGTCCTCAACTCGAGAAACAATTCCTCTCCGATTCAAGTAATAAGGAAGAACTGTTTGAGGACCTCTCCCTGGAAGCAAGTAAGGCTGGATACAATGATGACAAACATTTTCTGGTGACCTTAAATGGCAGTGTTCTTCAGGTTGGTCCTGGCAACATCGTGACCAATACCTGCAATCATGAAGAAGCCGATACATATGTGGTCATACATCTTATGGCCACGGCTAGGACATGCCAATGTCTTCTCATCCAGACTGGTGACACAGATGTCCTGGTTATTGCCATTGCTCAGCTGGCTACGATTGACTGAAACTCTGTATGGCCTACAAAAGAGGCAAGGACACCTCCTTTCTGAATGTGAATGATATCAGCCACTCTCTTGGACCACAACAGACCAGAACTCTTCCCTTCTTTCATGCCATCTCAGGCTGTGATTCCACCAGGAGCCTAAACATTAAGGGGAAATTGATGTGGTGGAATTCCTGGTAAAAGGACTCCTGAAGCCACAGAAGCTCTTCAGAGTGCCACAGATCAGCCGTTTGTGGAAACCAGTGAAGATCACCAAACTGTCCTGGAAAGGAAGGTTTGCAGCATGGATGACCCAACAGTAAAAATTGGTAGTGCCATAAACGATCTTCGGTGCTCCATCTTCTCTCAGAATAGCTGTTATCTCGAGCAGGTTCCACCCATACAGGATGCATGGCGGCTTCACATTTGGAGGGCAGCATACCAAGCTGCTTCGTGGGCCACAAGTCATCAGCCCATTGTGGATAATGTCCGTCTCAGGTTTCAGCACCTGTTGCTTCTCACATTCTGTTCCTCATTCTGGCCTGCAAGCACTCAACCACATTAGCCCTCATTGCTTCCAGACACCCCTTCATCTCCTCATTTGGTTTTGGAGAGGGGACCAAACACTCTGCTCCATGGGTTTTAGGATCATCCTGCACTCCATGGTCTCAACACTACCCATGCACTTCTCTACTAAACTCCCTGTGGACATCTCTACTCCACTTCCCATGAGCATCTCAAAACTAACCTATTGTGTCTTGTTAGACCCAATTATTGCCTCCATGTTTGGAGTATTTTGTCCTGGTCAGCCAGCTTGAAGGTGTGCTGCCATTGCCAGCAACATGGCCATTAATCGGCTCATATCACCAGCCCCAGGGGACATTAGTCTTGATCTGCTGTTCATAGCTGATCAGCTAGTGAACGCCTATACTGTGCCCTCACACAACTCCTCCACCTCCATTTTCATAGATGTTGCCACGATGTCTAAAACAAAAAAATAGAAGCCCATCTTCCTTTCAATCGAGACCATCCTCCATTGCACTTTTTGTACATTCGGAAAGAAAACCAATTACCCCCAATTGCCTGATTAACAAAATTAATTATGAGCCAAAATTCCACTCAATTTAACATTTGAATTGAAAATTTATCCCTGACAACAACAATTTTTTTAATTTTAATTTGGTACTACCCCAAACTCCTGACACCAATTGCAGAGGGATGAAATTCTAATTTTTATTTTTAAGTGGGTTATAAAATGCACTTAAACACCAATTGAACAGAGTGAGATTGGAATCGTTCTGCTCCTGAACACCAACTGTAGCAGGACCGGGTCTTCCTGAAAGGATGACACCCGCACTCATCAGAGATAAACTCTGCAGAATAAACCTGGCACGACAGGTGACAACTTGGCACAGGTGTGAACCACAAGCATTGAAAATTACTCTTACATTTCAATTTGCACACCAACATTTTGGCACACTTATTTTTCACCAAAATAATTTACGACGCTGGAGGAAAAATAACCCAAAATACTATAGCATGTTGCTGTTGTTCGTCTTCTCCCGTTAGGGGTCGCCACAGCGGATCATCCGTTATGATCCGCATACTGATTTGGCACAGGTTTTACGCCGGATGCCCTTCCTGACACAACACTGGTCGCCACTTACGACACAGGGATAAAGATTGGGTTTCACCATGATTCCAGGCTGCTCTACACCCTCTCATAGCGCGGCCCAGTGCAGAGCTCCCGTCCTCAAGCGATCCTCCAACCCAAGCCTCCGAGTAGCCAGATTACAGGCACACGCCACTACGCCCGGTGTCAAAATACTATAGCATATACATGGAAAATAATGGTTTAGTCAATCATAGGTAGATGACGTGATAAAAAGTTCTACAGAAGTAGAGGAAGAGGAAGAAGGACAGAAGAAAAAGAAGAACAATACGTGGTACGTGCTTATACGAGACAATTATGGCTGAAACCTACTCACACTAATTATTAAAGACAGTCTCTCACAGGATAAATACGAGAGCGACACTCGGTAGAGAGCATATCTTCGCCAGGCTAAACAGTTTGTTTTACATTCCACTGACAGGCCGGATCTGCATCCAGACCTTAAACAAAATCGAATTGGCTTGTTCTTGTCAACTATGCAACTCAACCACCAAGTTTTGTCATCTGCCCACAACTTTTTGTTACATCATGCTACACAAGGAAGTGGACCCATCCCCAGAGATGGGAAAAGCAAGCAAAAGTATCCGTCCCCAGTAACGGGGAAAGTTTAAGTTACTCGAGCAATTTAAATAATTTCATGGACTTTAAAAAGGTTATTTGTGTTTTACTCTTAGTTTCACTCAGAGCCAAAGCTCTCAGCTACTTAAACTGCCCACCGCAAAATGGTTGTGCAACATTGGGTGGTGGAGGTTAAATTTATCAAAAAAAGAGGGGAAAATATGCTGCTTGTGAAATACAATTGGGCATCAACATTATTCATGCCTGTTCTCCCAACATTTCAAAAGTGAATGCTGAACTTTTCAAATGCAGCATGGGAATTGGTCACCGTAAACGGGAGACAGTCGATCGCACGGACAAGCACCACAGTTCACATTATATAATAGATGTATCGTTTTTGGTATCACCTCTCAAGGGTGAGGAATCGCTTTTAAAATTCCCGGATGCAGATCTGGATCCAAATGTTCACCAAAATTGAAACAATTTGTCCTTGTCACATGCTAAACCTGTCCACCAAGTTAATTCCAAATCTCTCCATAACTTTTCAGATATTGTGCTATGTATCGGTTTTGGTGAAGAATCACTTAATATCTCAAGAGTGAAGAATCACGTAAAAATTCTAGTGTACAGATCCGGATCTGGACCTTCCCCAAATTCTAATCAGCTCATCCTTCTCGTCACACTCCATATATGTATATATATATATATACACACACAAAAACATATATACATGTCATGATCCATTCTGGTTGCTTATCCAACTCACAATCCCAAAAGTTACACGAAACCCCTGTGGAATTGTAACTCTCAACTTAGCAAGAGCAGCCTCGTTGTGACTAAACCAATTATCTTTTAGCCAGCGAAAGATCATATCGCTCAACTAAACAGATACTTGTGAAATAACTCCCATTATACGAAATATTATTCAGCCCCTAAATATCATTTCCACACATATGTGTATATATATATATATATATATATATATATATATATATATATATATATATATATATATATATGTAATACACAGAAATATTGTGTTTTGCTAATCGCATGCTAAGCAAGCCATTCTTTACGACCGTTTTTTTGGAGTGCTTAAGCCACTTGGCGAGCAGTCTACAATATCCTTCAGCGTCCCTTGATACTATATGTCTATCGATTTGAACAATGTTCAGGGGCCATTCGCCTGTGATGGCCCCGCATCGTTCTGCAGTCACTTCGGCATAGATAAATACAAATATAAAAAAGAAATGATTCTTTAACATCACGGCAGGATAGCCGAGAGGTACGCATGCTCTCTCTAAGCTGTCTCGCCTGGGTTTGTAATCCCGACCCAGCTATAGACTGTCATTCCAGTGTTTACTGTTTCACAAGCACGGTGATTCATCAATGTGGGTGCTGTTAAACTGGACGTCACATCTGCTGGAACCCCCCCCCCACTCTCCCACCCTCTCCGTCCTCTCTCCTCCCCTCCGCTCTGCTCCCCTCCCCTCTTCTCCCCTCTCCTCTCTTCCCTTCCCCTCTCACTCCCCCACTTCTCCTTACTCCCCCTCCTTCATCACTCCCTCATTCCTCCTCGTCCCCTTTTCTCCTCGCTCCTCCACTTCTCTCTTTCCCCCATCTCCCCCTATTCTTTTTTTTCCCGCCCCCTTTAGTATACCTGTTGTCCAGACACTGGTTATCTCCATACATGTCCAGATGGTAGTTATTTCTGGACGGACCCTCCCTCACTCTGCCTTACCTTGCCCCCACCTCTCCTCGCTCCCCTCTCCTTCCTCACTCCCCCACCCCTCCTTGGTCTCCATCCCTCCTCTCTCCCTCTCCTCACTTTCCTCCATCCTCCCTCCTCCTCTCTCCCTCCCTTCCTTCCCTCCTCTCTCCCTCCCTTCCTTCTTACTCACCCTCTTAATATTCCCATCAGCGAAGCGATGGGTTGGATGTTCTAGTGTGTGTGTGTGTGTGTGTTGTGTACTATATATATATATTGTTGCTGGGGTCGGTGCGAGAACGACCATTAGGTGGGGAAGTTCACGCCGTCTCCCACCAGACTCCCCGGAATTTATAGGCCGTCGCTCCGGATAACTCCGAAGCCGGCGGCGGTCGATTAATCGACGTGAAACGCCAATATCTCGACCGCGTGGCGTAGGGTTATTTGTTCAGATCCAATATACCTAAGTAACCACGCAGTCTTGGCTACCGGGGATTTACGCCCTTGGAACGTCTGGCTGAACCAGATCACTCTACCAGCTACGGTAGAGTATCAACTT
>CM068953.1:111787160-111812765 GCA_035128595.1 Eptatretus atami | reverse complement strand
AGCTGGGAACATTTCTAATAATTTATTTACAGTAAATAAAAGACAAGAGAAGCGATACTTAAATCAAATATTCGATGCAATTATTTACAATGGGCAAAAACACTTATGCAGTTCTACATACAAGAGGGGCCCAACACACTCAGACACACACACAAATGAAAAGAAAACCCAAGGTTCTTTATTCGACCCTCCAGCCGATGAGTGACACGAGCTGAGGGTCAGAGTTCGGCTTGTACCTGGTCATCGGAGGGAGGGCGTGCTCCGCGATGCGGCACCTGACAAAGGTCGTTTGTCTGATCCCCAGCGCACGTGGGGGACTCGAGGCCCTGGCGGAGTTCGGATGGCGAATAATCGGGGTCCACGGAGGGGGGTCAGGGTCGCTCTGTCCTTCCTTGTAGAGGGCCAGCAGACACATGTTCGCCGCCTCGGTGGCCCTCTGCTCAACCTCGTGACAGCAAAAAAAAAACCCTTCGTAACTGCAATGTAGACCTCCTGTCACCACTCCTCGTAATCGCCCCTCGTAACCACCCCTTCGTAACAGCAAAAACCCTTTTTCCACAGAACTCCTCTTGCACTGAACTCTCCGCTGAGGACGGTGTCCGTAATTTTAGGGACCTTCCTCAGCGGGGAGGGGCTTTGGTGAAACTGACGTCACTGTTTGCCCTCATTGGACGGGGCTCCCATGGGGTCCGCCCTTTCTGGACGGGGTTTCAGCCATGCCGGGAAAACCCCCCCCCCCCCCCCACTCCACGCGTGTCCATACTCGTCAAAAAGAAGTTACAAAGTTTGTGGAAGCCGAGAAGGAACTGCCAGAGATTCTGCCTCGGACAGCGAGTCGCCGGTTGGGCGAGTGAAGTGCTTGTTCTGTGGTGTTGTCGGTTTGTTTGATGGTTTGTTGGATGGTTGAATTAATAACCTAACTAAAAGAAATCGTAACGCATGTTTTTGATCCTCCACTAGAACATAGGAAGGGGAATCTGACTACACACATACTTAACGGAATAACTGACATTTGGGACTGAATGTTGAGTGTTCATGGTTTCCAGATCCGTAACAATATATATATATATATATATATATTATATATAATATATAATATATATATATATATATATATTGGTGAAGTAACACACCCAATGGATCAAGTTTATGCGTGAGTTTGTGTTTACAGCTGGCGGTGAGATGAGGTTACTGCTATTCCAATCACATAAAATAATTTTGAAATTTATCTACTGGAATTGATCACGTTGCTTTCCTTTTTATTACTGCAATTAATGCATTAATATTATTGTTAATATTAACATTAATGTTATTATTGTTAATAGCATTATTAATATTATTATTTTGCAATCCTGCAATGTTTAATAATCTTATTAATGTGCTATTATCATTATTCTGACATATCCTTGTAAAAATGGCATGATAAGGTGGAACGACGCTCAAACTGCTATATATACACACTTCCAATGCGGGGGAGGGGGGGGGGAAATGCAATAAAACAGAAGTCGTAACACCCTCTCCCACCACCACCGGGGGTTGTGCTACACGGTACACATTTCCAAAGATAGTTTGCATCACACCATCTTTGGAATTCCTGGTGAAGAGGGCAAATTAAATCGATACAACCTTTGCCACGTGACCCGTCATCCTCTTGGCACGTTGGATTGGTTGAGATTGCAAAAGTAACGACCGAATACATCCACGTCAGACAGACGGATGCCAAAATGCGTATTTTAGTGTGATGACAGGTTGGCAGGGACCCCAATGGGCCATTATTGCGTTTTCCATGGGGCCCCCAAATGACTCACGCCACCTCTGCATGCACACTTTAAAGTTGTATGAAATATACAGTGCATGCCCACTTTCGTACACTCAACATCACCTCTGAGTTTATGTACATTTTAAAACCGAACAAGGTACGTTCTCATGACAACGAAAATAGTCATGATCAATATTTGAATTCTTTAATTTAAAATAAAAATCTCCTTTTTTCAGTGTATTGTATGTACTGTATGCTGTTGAGATGTCCAGGGTTGTGTTTGGTTATCAAGCAACTCTAGCTAGCGCTTGCCAAGCCAGCTATTCCTTATCAACAGTTTCTAATGGAGAAGAGGGACCGGACGTTGCCCGGCAACGCCGGGTACCCCTGCTCGTCTGATATATGCAGCTCGGTTCGTGTCTGTGGGTCACGACCACCACCCATTCTGCAGGCCACCTTTTCCTTTTCCTGGGTTTATGTACATTTTACAATAACACATTGAAAACTGAACAAGGTACATTTTCATTACAATGAAAATAGTCGTAATTAATATGTAAAATCTTAAATTAAAAAAAATGTCCTTTTTACAGCGTTTTGTATGTACTGTATGCTGTCGAGACGCCCAAGGATGTGTTGAGTGACCATGCAGCTGGTTAGCGCTTGCCAAGCCAGCTGTTCCTTATCAACGGCTTTGCATGGACTGCTTGCTTGAGTGCCTAAGCCACTTGGAGAGTGCTCTACAAGAAACATGGTCACTCACCTCAGATTCATTACATGGTGACAAGGATAAACATCTATAGCATGACTTCTTTTGGCCATATCGATAAATTCATCTCTCAAGGAGCAATGTTGATCCGATGAGGCAAGTTAGAGGTTGGTACTCGGTAGGAATCAAAAGCGGGTTTTTATTTTAATTATTTATTTTCCCCAAATGTGGTTAAAAATCCTGCAAAAATTTATTTGTGGAAGGAGGGAGGCAAAGGGTGGAGGAATGAGGGGAAGGGGTGGGGTATGATTCCACAGGGACTGAGGTGGGAGGGGGCAGAATATTTATTCATTTATTTATTCAAGACCAAGTGCAGAATTTATTTTTGATTTCTTGTGCACTTCTTCTTTCATATGCAGCACAAGGCTGTGGGGTAGTGTCATTGGCTGAGGGCACAGCTGTTCCTCTGATCCATATGCCCTCTGTAGGTTGGGATGGGAATTTGGAATTTGGCTATGATGCCAACAACAGCTCACTTCCTCTTTACGAAGGACTTAGTGAGATCTCTAATGTTCATCAACTAACACCAGCAGATCGGACACCCACATTAATATCCATCCAAGGGACAGCACATACATTGATGAATCACGCTGTCTGTGAACACCGGGATG
This sequence comes from Eptatretus atami, assembly GCA_035128595.1. Classification (NCBI taxonomy): domain Eukaryota; kingdom Metazoa; phylum Chordata; class Myxini; order Myxiniformes; family Myxinidae; genus Eptatretus; species Eptatretus atami. Next base: position 111,809,629 of record CM068953.1, on the reverse strand, counting down.
ACAGTTTATAGTTGTGTCGGGATTCTAACCCAGTCTAGACAGCTGAGAGGTGAGTGTGCACGCCTATAGGCCATCCATTTATTGTGCAGCAACCACCAAACTAAATCTAAACAAAACTAGAACGATACGCAGTAGAGTTCCCACCTCCTCCAGGCTGAACAGTTTACGTTTTGTATCCCACTAATGGGCTGGATCTGCATCCAGCCCTCAACCAAAATCTAATTGGCTTGTTCTTGTCATCTCCCCAACTCATCCACTTAGTTTTGTCATCATCTGTCCACAACTATTTGAGATATTATGGTATATTTCGTTTTTGGCCCCATCGCTCAATGAAGAATCACTTTAAAAATTTGAAAAATTCTCTTCTCTGGATTCGGATCTTCACAAAATCGAACTAATTCATCCTTGTCGCACATCCACCAAGTTTTGTCTGAATTCGTCCATATCTTTTTGAAATATCAGGCTATTTATCGTTTTTAACCCCATTTCTCAATGGTGAAGAATCATTTAAAAATTGCAGTATCCGGATCCAGGTTTTCACCAAAATCTAATCATTTCGTCCTTGTCACGCACTCAAACTGTCCACAAAATTTCGTCCAAAATTTCGTCCGCATCCGTCCACAACTTTTTGAGATATCCTGCACACAGGCAAACAGACAGACAGACAGACGGGTGAAAACCTTTGTCCATCTTCGGTGAGAGAGGTAATAATGCGGAATTGTCTTTTTTTTTTACAACAGTGAAAAAAATTGTGTTGTTTATCGATGATGAATTCACCACCATCAGCCACTGAATGTTTCATGAAGGTGTACAGATATTGAAACGATATACAATGAAAACTGAAGCAATTTTGCATGATATACACAAAATAAATTGCAGCTGACTTTGTTTTTAAACAGCAGGGCACATTTTAAATGACTCTGACATTCTTATAGAGATGGAATTGACAAATTCCCAAATTTCACCCTCATGGTCTTTTTTCATAGAGAAACAACAGAAAAAGCTCCATGAAACTCAGAGCTCTCAAAATAAGTGACAACAGATTGCATAATTATTTTATCCGACAAGATGGTGCAGAGGTAGTGTGCTTACATTTGAGCTGTCTCGTTTGGGTTGGAATTTCGATCCGACTACGAACTCTCGGATTGGTGCTTCGTTGGCAGGATGTTCCATCCCTCAGATGGACGTTATGCTGGGTGTCCTGTCTGCTAGGTTTATCTGGTGGGTGCTGAAGAACCTACCTTGTCTTCAGTGAAGTGTAGGTGAGTTAGCACCAATACCCTCAACAAATTACGAATTCCTGCTACCTCCAATGGAATGTCAGGCCTGGTTCAGCCGGTTCACGAAAGATTGCCCAAAAACGTTGTTGGCTGGTTCCACAGAAGGTGGGAATAATTGAGCCCATTAAAGTAGAAGTAGTTGCAGTCGTATTAGGAGTAGTAGTAGTAGTAGTAGTAGTAGCCATAGTAATATAAGTTGGAGTTTCTACATCGATATAGGTACTGAACATACCATCAAGCAAATGTGTACCTCGATGGTATACACTCTTTTATGCTCTCAGAATGTCATCCTCCAATTTCTTTCAGAAGATGTTGGGGGAATGTCACTGATAGCTATGTGGAGGTTTTCCTTGAGCATTTGGAGTGGCCTTCTTTCACTCAGAGATGCTCGCTCTTTGAGGGAAACCCAAAAACCAAAAATACAGAGCTGTGATGTCAGGGAACTGTGAAAGCTTGTGCACATCACAGAAATGTGAAATTTACTAATTTAATGACCCAGAGAAACATCAACATTGGAGAGCCTTTGTTTCTCTACCTGTGTGACATGTGACACTATCTTTTTGGAATCACATTTCTGCAGGGCAGATCCTTCAGCATAGGCTCCAAGGGAATTTGTAAAAGATGCTCAAAGCGTTCACCGGTGATAGTAATGGCGTTTCCAACCTCATCCTCGAAAAAGTCGGGCCCAACAATGGCTGTTGATATGATTCCACATCATGTGGTGGCACGCATCAGTTTCCTGATAAATGTGTGGACTTCTTCCGCCACCTCTAGATACCAAACATTGTCATTGGTTTGTAGCTCTTGTACAAGATGAATGTTGTATGAATGGAAATGTCAATCACACAATAGTATGCTTTGATTGTGTGTCTGTGTCTGTGTCTGTGTCTGTGTATATATGTGTGTGTTGTTCTTCTTTCGGCTGCTCCCGTTAGGGGTCGCCACAGCGGATCATCCATTATGATCCGCATACTGATTTGGCACAGGTTTTACGCCGGATGCCCTTCCTGACGCAACCCTGGTCGCCTCTTACGACACAGGGATAAGGATTGGGTTTCGCCATGATTCCGGGCTGCCCGACACCCTCTCATAGCACGGCCCAGCGCAGAGCCTCCTGTCCTCAAGTGATCCTCCAACCCAAGCCTCCGAGTAGCCGGATTACAGGCGCACGCCACTGCGCCCGGTATATATATATATATATATATATATATATATATATATATATATATATATATATATATATATATAGTTATATATATAAATATATATAATATATGTATATATATATGTAATATCTCCTGTGCCAGATGAAGCTCCAATATTTTGGCACTTCCCACAATTGTTTAGCCAATGGCTTCCATGTATTGTAGAGAAGCTCAGATGCTGTGGCGTTTTGCAGTTTGTGGTTAATCAGCGACATTGCCCGAGGCAAGAAAAATCTCCAACATGCTCACAAGCAGCAGATTCATATGGTGCATCGTGGACTTTTGACTGTGCCGTAATCTTGGGTTGTGGTTCATCCACTGTTTCACCATGAAACTCCCAGAGCCATTACAACATTTTCACAAAGTGAGAGAAATAAAACCAAATCCACCAAATTTGTGTCCAAGGCTACTCAGCAAACAAATCCCCACAATCGTTTTGAGATACCTTGTACCTGTGTTTCAAAGGCCAAACAAAATATAACACACACATCGTGTTGAGATGAGCCTTCGAATCCATTGAATCCCAACGGTTTTAACAAGTGTTTGTGGTGAAGTTGATGGGGGCAAAATGATGTGAAAATGCTGGATGTTTATTTTGAACTCGTGATCATCAAGGTTTGCAATGCCAACAGTCGGGCAGATTTCTGAACACGACGCCCTCTCGTGGTAATTATCCGTTTTTCTGTTTGAGGAATTTGGTTTGATACTAATTTTAAGAACATTTTGTACTGCTGCACAACCAACCACCATTGGCCAAACGTTCCATTCTAAACCACAATCCATCTCCACCTGACTTATTTTATGGGGAACCCGGCGTTGCCCGTTGCTGTTCTAATTGCCATTGACAAGAAATAAAATTTTGATTAAAAAAACAAACATTTTCGTGACCACCTGAAACACTGCTACACCCACGAAGGAATAGGGTCGAGGATCATTTAATGTTAACTTTCACAAAACTACAAAGGCGAAGGCACGAGAGCGATTTATAAAGAAAAAAAAAGAATACAAAAAAAATAAAAAATATTTCAAAATTTTCAAAAAAAGTTTTTTTTGTTGTTTGTTTTGTTTTGCCTAAAACGCTCCCCGGCACTCACTGATGAACCTCTGAAAGTTTGACGAAGATCCGTCTGGCCATCTCAGAAAAATGGCGACATACACACATCTCTCTTATGGTAAGAGACAAATGCTCTTCGATGCTACTCTTTCCATCCTGCGAGATCTTTACCTTGAGTAAGTGAGTGGAATCACATGAGACATCCAGCTTGCTGCCTCTTCTGGAGGACTGTTAACACAATGAAGGCCGGAAATCTCTCCGACATCGAACCATTTCATCAGTCATTTTAATCGTTACATCTTTATTTTAAAGTTATTAATATTTTTATAGAAAGACTTTTTATGAGAAATCATGAAACAACAACTTCCTACTTTTCAAACACAGGGAGCAAGAGGAATTAAAAAAACCAAAACAATCAAAATGACTGTTTGGGCCTTCGTAGTGCTAATTCAATGCCAGAAATGCACACAGGTCTGCAAATGAATACTGTATGTATGTATGTATATATGTATATATGTATATATGTATATATATATATATATATGTCAACAGATGTTTGGTACTACAGAACTTCAATACGGATACAAACAAACACGACATAATAGTGACCGAAGCTTTTCGTGCTGCACTCCTCAGGGTAAGATCGCAGCAAGTGAAGGAGGAAGTGAAGGCGCGTGCTCATATTGTTGCGGGGCCGACGTCGGCGGCGAGCATGACCCCCAGATAGAGCTGCAGTGTCGGCTCGACCGATCGCCCGGAATTCAGATCGTACTTCTTCAGAAAAGTCCGAAGAGTACGGGTCCTTTTTTTGGACCGTGAAGGGTCAATATTTCCTCCACGTGGTACAGGGTTATTTGCCAAAACTTCAAAATACCTAGGGACCACGTGGCGATCTACCGAGTCTTCACACCCTCGACGGCACCTGTACGGAACGAGCTGCTTAGCGTGCTCATTCCGTGTGCGACCTGAGCGGTTTTATCACCGAGTTCCGTCGGTCCGATTGTCCCGTTACAACGGCCATGGTAGTGGCCTTCTAATTCCCCAGCACACGACACGCTCAGTTAATGAAAGAAAGGATGAGGACGAGCTGAAACATTGAACAATAGGATATTTATTTACAATAGGGAAATGAGGGGGGAAGCACGTAAGGGCAGAGCTAAACTGACTATTGAGAATTTTTTTTTTTTTGTATACTTGTTGAGGCTCGTGTGAGAGCTAACACACAATCGCAGCAAACAAACGTGTGGCATGAAACGATAGCAGGGAGGAATGGTATGGTTGACAGGAGCAAATACTACTGTTGAGGGACACTTAGACACAATAATAAATGGTAAAATAATCTTTGGATAGGAAGTAAGGGACATATAGGGAACGGGAAACATGGAGATTAAAATAATGAACAAATCTTTTCTTGCCCTGCACTCTTCGAGTTTAGATCGGCCAGCAAAAGTAGAATAGAAGAGATGGGAGTGAATAGGCGGTAGGGGATTTTCCAGTGATAGGAATAAGCCCAGGGACAATCTTGAAGTCGTACACAGTAAGGGCTGTGGTAGTGGAACAATCTGACTATTCGGGGGTATGGATAACAGATTTCGAGAACTTCTGGTATAGGTGAACGGATGATGCACGGTTAGAGGTGGTGCCGGAATAAAAACAGCTGTTTTGAAAGCCTGGAGGAAGCCGACAATAGAGAGATTTGTCGTCTCAATTACTTCACTCGAGCTCCCATTGCTGGAGCAGGATCCGCCCAATGAAAATTTGACGTTGACCAGCATCTCTGCAAGGGAGTGGGAGGGTGGAGTTTATCTCCCAGGAAGGTGGAGGAGGAAACAAGTAGTGAATGCAAAAGAGAGTTTGAGGCTCAAGTCGATTGCCCTGTGATTCTTTTGTCTACGTATGTTTGACGCAAGAGGAGGGTTCGTTGACGGAGCCTTGAAATGCGCCTTTGTCGCAGAATATCTAATGTTCTTAGTGGGACCAATAAATATAATGGAAGCTAGCAGTGGCGGTGGGGGGGGTGGTAGGGGCAAGAATCTATAGGTGTTAGCTGTGACCGAAGACAACGTAATAAGAAAGTGAAACCCCAGGATAAGCCCCGACACCACCGAGCAAAACCTCTGCGGTCTCAAAATTTAGTCAGCTTAGAACATACGGTACTCCATAAGGCCATTCATGGCCTGCTAATTGGGTTGGGAACAGATAGGGTTTGGCACCGGTGCTGGGTAGTCTCCAATGAGTGATACGCTAAAATGGAACCGCTCAAAGGGGTATTCCTAAGCTAGCGTGGAGCCGGTGGTTCTGTGAGAGAATTAGTTTTCTGGGAGGTCGAGCTGCCGCCCAGACACTCGGCTCAGCCTTGTCTAGTAACGCGCAGATCAGTCTCTTTCGTTCGAGTACATCTCCAGTCACGGCTAACGGGACGAAAAGGCCGTTTTTGTAGTTTGATCCGTCCAGCCAACCTTAAGTTTTGCGGCCCACGTACCGAGCTTCACGCGGATTAAACTCATAATCAATTGCCCTGGTTTTTGTGAGGTGAGGGAGCACCTGTGTCGGGTGACTGTACTAGGACGCAACTCAGGAGAGATGGGCCGAGAGAAAGATTGGACATGGTTGGCAACAGAGTGAGATTCTTCCAGTGTGCGAGGCGACTTAGGCTAATTATGTGAGTGCTTGAGCAATTGTGTAATCTTCCAATAAAAAACCCATCCGGTGGTTGGCTTGTTTTCCCATGTGAAAGGTCAATTGGCAGATCAGTGTATGAGAACACGAGACAGTCTTTGGAAGAGACTTTCTTCGCATCGAGGAGTATGTGAAGAAAGTTGTGGAATGGGGTCGGTTTTTCTTAATACTTGGTCCTATTCGAAGAGACACAGTGAGAGTGTTAAATTTGTCGCCGGTATTGAAAGATCATGTTCCATGTGTTGAACCAGGTTTGTGTAATTTTTTATCCCAGCATCTGCAGGTGAGCGAAAGAAGCTGTCACTTGTCCGGTCTGAGGCGTGGATGACCGAGTTAACGGCAAGCAGAGGTGGAGTCATCATGCAAAGAGATTATAAGAGGATATTCCATGAGAGTCTGGAGAGATCAGTTGATTGAATATAAGACTAGAAAAGAAACAGGGCCCAGAACCGCTGCCTGTGAGGAACTCCGGCTGGACAGGAAGATGGGATGAAAGAACTCGCATTAGGCCACACTGTGACTGTGACAGAGAGAGAAGTCTGGAGCCATGGAGTGGAGATGGCCTTGTGTATACCTAGGAGAGATGATTTGTGTGAGTGGGCAAGGTGGGCCAATTGTGTGTCAAAAGCAGGGTGATATGTGTGCCAGGATACGTGGCTCTGGATTGCCTGTCTGCATTGAGAGACCTCCTTCTTTTTGGGAGAGCAGAAGACAGCATATCCAGGGTAGAGTGACCTCGTCTGAACACCACTTATAATTCGCATGATCGGAACTGATCAATGCGAGATTGGAGAAGAGGAGGAGTAATTCATGTTCTGGAAGGCGAGTTATGTGATTCCCTATAATGCCTCGACCTGCGCTGTTATAGTATTTATGGAAGAGGCTCTCATGGTTGTTACAGAACTTGGTGGAGTCTTTAGCTCCTTTGGGAATACCAATCCCCCCTCTCTCCAGGATGAGGTTGCAAACGTCAATCATCGGCGATCTCTGAAAAAGCCAATGGGAGCTCGAGGTGAAGATGATGAGCTGACCAATGAGCGTTCGGATTAACCGTAACATAATTACAGTTGAACCAATCAGTGTCGACCTTATAGAGACTTGCATAATTGTTGGGATTTGGAAAACGATCGCACTCAACATTCAGGTCCTATAGATTAGTTATTTTGGTAAGTATGTGTTTTATAAGATAGCTTCCTTGTCCTTGTCTAAAGGGTGATTAAATGTAAATGCGCTGTATAGTTATTTTAATAGTTAGGTTTTTTTCATTTATTTAACAACAGCGAAAGAAACAACAACTGCAGACCACTCCAGCTCGGAATAAAAGAACAACGACAACCCTCTGCTCGCATTCTCCACGCGCTCGCTTGGCAAAGCGCCAAGTGGGGAAAAGGTTGAGCCACGCCTAAAACGATGAAACGAATGTCGCCTGAGCGAGCGCGCCGGGGAGGATATAAAGGAGCAGAGGATCCTCACAGTCGGATCTGGAGGCGTGAGAGACTGTCTGGCTGGGCTTGGTCGTCGTCGTCATCTTCTTCCTCCTCCTCCGCTGCCCGATCAAGCGCTCGAGAGACACCGTCCGTCCCCCCCCCGGCAAGAACCGAAAGGGGCGCTCGCCGGTGCCTGGATTTGGCTCGCCTTTCGCCGGACCGACTCGACTTGAAGACCACACGAGGTGGCAGGTCCGAGCTAGATCTCAATAAAGACCAATTGTCTGGTCATTTTGGGTATTTGTGTGTGCGAGTGTGTGTCCTGTGGGCCCCGTCTTTAATAGTAAACTGTTAAGTGCCTTTGCTGTTATAATTGCAATTCTTTGTATATCATGTATATAATATATGTGTATCACTTTCTCACCACCTTACCCAGTCGCAACCAACTGTCCTGGACTCTGTGTCCTTTTCTCCTGACAAGGTGGAGAGCGTTGTGTCAAACCTGACTCAGATTCTGCAACCGGTCCAGACGGCATCAGCCACGTGTCCCCAAAGCCTGCTCTTCTGCTCTTGCTCCACCTCTCTCTGTTCTATTCACCTCTCATTTGCTCAAGTCATTCTATCTGCTTGGAAATCTGCAAACATCATGCCCTGCATAAAAAAGGTGCAAAACAGATCCCTGCAACTACAGACCATCAGCCTCTCCCAATAATCAGCAAGGTTATGGAATAATCATCGCTTCAGACATGAAATCTCCTCTTCTCAATGGATGAATTCGATCAACTTGTGAGTCTTGTTGGCAGTTGCAGATCTGTTTTTGCACCTTTTTTATTGCAGGCAGTGATGTTTTTGCAGATTTTCCAAGCAGAGGGCAGATGACCTTGAGCAATATGAAGGTGTGAATAGAACAGGAGAGAGGTGACAAGAGCAGTAGAGCAGGGTTTGAGGACACGGGTGCTGATGCCGTTCTGGACCGGTTGCAGAATCTGAGTCGAGGTTTGACAAGCAAGCTCTCCACCTTGTCAGGAGAAAAGGACACAGAGTCCAGGGACAGTTGGGTTGCGACTGGGGTAAGGTGGGTGAAGAGAAAGTGATACACATATATTATATACATGATATACAGATGAAATTGCATTATATACAGTGCAAATGGCACTTAACAGTTTACTACTTAAAGACGGGGCCCACAGGACACACACTCGCACACACAAATACCCCAAAATGACCAGACCAATTGGTCTTATATTGAGATCTAGCTCGGACCTGTCCACCTCGTGTGTCTTCAAGTCGATTTCGCTCGTCCGGCGAAAGGCGAGCAAATCCAGGTCACCGTGCGCAGCGACCCCATTATCGCGTTCTTGCCGGGGGGGAGGGGGACGAGACGCGTGTCTCTCTGACCCTCGCTTTATCGTGCAGCGGAGGAGAGAGGAGAAGAAGATGACGACGACGACCAAGCCCGCCAGGACAGTCTCTCACGCCTTACAGTCCGACTGTGAGGACCTCTGCTCCTTTATCATCCTCCCTCAGGCGCACGCTCGCTCAGGCGACTTCGTTCATCGTTTTTAGCGTGGCTCAACCTTTTCCCCACTTGGCGCTTTTGCCAAGCGAGCGCGGTGGATTGGAGATATGCCGGGTAGCAGAGGGTGTGTGTTGTTCTTTTATCGAGCTGGAGTGGTCTCTTCAGTTGTTGTTTGTTCTTTCGGCTGTTGTTATAAATGAAAGAAAATCCCTAACTATTAAAAATAACTATACAGCGCATTTACAGTTTAATCACCCTTTAGACAAGGGCAAGGAAGAGCTATCTATAAAACACATACTTACCAAAATAACTAATCTATAGGACCTGAATGTTGAGTGCGATCGTTTTCCAAATCCACAACAATATATGCAAGTCTCTATAAGGTCGACACTGATTGGTTCAACTGTAATTATGTTACGGTTAATCCGAACGCTCATTGGTCAGCTCATCATCTTCACCTCGAGCTCCCATTGGCTTTTTCAGAGATCGCCGATGATTGACGTTTGCAACCTCATCCTGGAGAGAGGGGGGATTGGTATTCCCAAAGTTGATCACATTTGTAACGTTTCTTAACTTACGGGTGGCAAGGGGTCGATTCCCCCATCGTATACTGTCAGTATGTTGATGATGTTTTTGCTTTGTTGTGTCTCGGACGGCATGTGTCAATTTCCAGGCATGGCTCAACACTCTCATCCAGCGCTGAAGTTTACACGGAGATGGAAATGTCAAACACGTTACCGTTTTTGGACGTGTTGGTTGATGGATCCAACTTGGTTTCACACATCCGTCTACCGAAGCCGACTTTCACAGGGCAGTATACTCGGTGGGACTCCTACGCTCCACGAGATACAAAATTGCCTTGATCAATATCTTGGTTAACAGAACAGAGGATTTGTTCACCTTGTAATCTTCCTGCTGAAATTGACAAAATCATGAAATACTCGGTGAGATGGTTATCCTGAGCATATAGTTAAGAGATACATACACAAGTTTCTAAACACGACAAAAGATCGGAAGATTGGTCTGGACAAATGTCCAGTCTCTATCAGATGCCCTCGAAAAGGGCAATCATCACGAAGGTTTGAAGTACAAATCAAACATATTGTATCCAACACGTTTCTGGCTGTGCAACTCTGAGTAATCTTTACCTCTCGCCATTTGCTGATGTCAGTCAACAAGGATGTGCTCCCCACCTCACAAACCAGCAATGTTATTTATGATTTAAGTGCCGATGTGAGGCTCGGTACGTGGCCGCACAACACTAAGATTGGCTGATCGGATCAAACAACACGTCCCTTGGCGATTCGAAAGAAGATTGTGAGGGTTAGAACAACCAGTGGAGCATGCAGAAATATCCAGCAACCACCGGCCACTGTACCTGCTTCATCTACCATTGCACAGCACGTGGTTGCCAACCCTATCTGTGCAGACCGTACAATGCAGATATGTTCAGGATATTGAGCCGAGGTCGGAGCTCGTTTCATTTACGTTTGTTGGAAGCAACTTCATCCTTACCACCGATCAATATTATGTCATCAAAGGAATTTGTACGATCTCTGTGTCTCTTCCAGCATGGAAAGATCAAGGGAAGTACGGTAACAAATGGTGAATGGACCTTCGGGGAAACCTACCCCCCTCTTTGCAGGATGCTTGTGCAAACGTCAATCATTGGCGATCTCTGCTCCAGCCAATGGGAGCTCGAGGTGAAGATGATGAGCCGACAAATGTGCGTTCGGATTAACCGTGACGTCATTACGGTAAGAACCAATCAGTGTCTACCTTATGGAGACTTGCGTATATAAGCACGCGCCTTCACTTCCTCCTTCACTTGCTGCGATCTAACTCTGAAGAGTGCAGCACAAAAAGATTTGTTCAATGTTATGTTATGTTATTTTATGTATATAATTTTTACATTTTGTAAGGTACAGTATCTGCTCAGTGAATATTTAGCTGACTATCATGTCTGCTAGCACTCACTATCCTTCAGAAGACTTTATCATGCCTGCTTAAACCTTGACCAAATCCCATATTCTCAGCATTGCATGGATGCAATTGTGGGATTGTTAGCTTTGCTGAAGGAAAGGGTGTTGCATTTGGGTCCATTCGTTTGTGACTTGGCAAAAAAAAATTTTGCCAAGTATGTTGGTCTGCAGCGTTTGTCTATCTGTTTGTCACAATATTTTTGGCCAAAATTTTCAAGCAATCGTTTGCAAATTTTTTTGTATGTGTCGGTGACCGGCCAAGGACGGCAACATTAAACTTTGGTGAAGATCCGAATCCAGATCCAGATCTGAGAATTTTTTTTAGTGATTCTTCACCATTGAGAGGGTCTAAAACGATATATCGCGCAATATCTCAAAAGGTTATGGATGGATTCACATGAAACTTGGTTGACAAGTTTGGGGGTCTCACGAGGAAGAATTGATTCAATTTTGGTGAAGATCCGAATCTAGATTTGGATGCAATAATTATTTAAGTTTTTAAACTGATTCTTCACCATTGAGAGATGGGGCTAAAAAGGATATTGCATGATATCTCAAATAGTTGTGGATGGATTTTGATGAAACTTGGTGGACAGGTTGGGTGTGTGACAAGGACGAACTGATGAGAATTTGTGAAGATCTGAATCCGGATCCGAATGTCAGAATTTTTCAGGTGATTCTTCACCATTGAGAGATGTGGCCAAAAACTCTGTATTGCATGATATCTCCAAAAGTTGTGGAAGACTTGTGACAAAACTCGGTTTAAGAGTTGCTGAGGTTTCAAGAACAAGTCTATTTGATTTTGGTTAAGATCCGGATTCAGATCCGACCTATCAGTGGGATAAATAATTTAAACTATTCAGCCTGACGGAGAATGCACTCTACCAAGTGCCATTCCATTTAACTAAGTGTCGCTCTATGAGTAATTTTTCATCTCTCTGTTTGTCTGTTTGCCACACGATTTTTGGACACAATTTTCCAAGCAATCGTTCTGAATTTTTTTGTGTATGTAGGTGACGGGCCAAGGACAGCAACGCTTAACTTTGGTGATGATCCAAATCCGGATCCGGATCTGAGAATTGTTTAAGTGATTCTTCACCATTGGCCAAAATGATATATAGCACAATATCTCAAAAGATTGTTGATGGATTTGGATGAAGCTTGGTGGACAGATTGGGAGTATGATAAGGACGAATCCTTTCAATTTTGGTGAAGATCCGAATCCGGATCCAGATACGAGAATTATTTAATTTTTAAGTGATTCTTCACCATTGAGAGATTGGGCTAAAAACGATATTGCATGATATCTCAAAAAGTTGTGGGTGGATTCGGATTAAACTTGGTGGACAAGTTGCGTATGTGACAAAAACGGATTGATTCGATTTTGGTGAAGATCCGAATCCAGATCTGGGTACGAGGGTTATTTAATTTTTAAGTGATTCTTCATTTGAGAAATGGGGCTAAAAACGATATTGCATGATCTCAAAAAGTTGTGAACGGTTTCGGATGAAACGTGGTGGAAAGGTTGGGTGTGTGAAGAGGACTAATTGATTTGATTTTGGTGAATATCTGAATCCGGATCCAGATTCGAGAATGTTTCAAGTGATTTTATACCGTGTCCATGTCACACATCATGCAATGTCGTTTTGAGCCCCTTCTCTCAACGATGAAGAATCACTTTATAATTATTCTCTGATCCGGATCTGGATTCGGATCTTCACAAAAATCGAATCAGTTAGTCTTTGTCACACAACCAACATGTCCACCACGTTTAATTCGAGTCCGTCCTCAACCTTTTGAGTTATCATGCAATATCGTTTTTAGCTCCTCTCAATGGTGAAGAATCACCTAAAAATTAAACATTTATCGTATCTGGATCTGAATTCGGATCTTCACCAAAATTTAATCGATTCATCCTTGTCACACAGCCAACCTTTGCACCAAGTTTTGTCCCAATCCATCCATAACCTTTTGAGATATTGTGCTCTTTATCGTTTTTGGCCCCTTCGCTCAATGGTGAGTAATCACTTTAAAAATTCTCAGATCCGGATCTGGACTCGGATAATCACCACATTTTAGCGTTGCTGTCCTTGGCCGGTCACCTACACACCAAAAATTTCAGGACACAAAAAAGATTGCTTGAAGATGTGGCCAAAAATCGTGTGACAGACAGACAGACAGACAAGCCGGTAGGCGGCGATGGGTCGCCGAGCATGGAAACTATAAGATATAGAGCAAAATGGATGTCATATAGCAGATAGGGAATCACCTTAAGATTATGCATATCAAATCTCATCCAGTTCCATCTTCTGATAACTACTTGGTATCCATTTTAATGAAAAGTACCGAAAATGCGGTTTGAAATCAGAAATCCCCAAAGTTCGAGGGGGTGCTGTGGGTGAACAAAGATCTAAATCGAAAATCCGGCTTGATCGTTTGTGCACAATGTATTCCGGACGATTAGTGTGAATTTTCATGACCATCCGACCATAACTCTAGGAGGAGTATCATTTGATGCGAAGGCACCTCCAGCTCTCGCATATTATCGATTTTTGCACTAATTGACCTTTGACCCCTGACCTAAGCGAACTCGGCCAATATGTCCTGAGGCAAAGTTGTAGTACTCATTGAGTACCATGAACCTGCAAAGTTTCATTCGTATCGATGCACTCACCTGGTCGCTAGGGGGCCTTCAATTTTCGCCAATTTTCGCGCATACCCTAATTGTAGGGGGCGCTGCGGGTAAAGTTTTCCATATATCACAAAAAACGGAATATATTTGATAGAGCATCACCTGTAGATCATTCGTGCCAAATTTCATAACCCTACGTGGGATAATGGCTTTCGGAATTGATTTCGCGTGAACGGTACCGATTTTGAAGGTTTTTCGGTTGTTGCTAGGGAACCAAAGCGTCCCTAGCAACCATCACAATTTCCAAAGCACTCGGTCATAAGATGTACGTACCACCCGAGTTTGGTCAAAATCCGCCCAAGTTTACTACCAATTATGCTGATGACAAACGAACAAACATCCAAACAAACAGACAGAATTACTGACAATAAGGGTCACCTATTTCGGCGACCCAACAGACGCTACAGACCAACATACTTGGGCAAAAAAAATTTTTTGCCAAGTAATAATGTTTTCCCTTAAAACACTTGATCAACCGACATGAATCTTCACAATTATTATCTCGTAGTGACGCGGAATGCATGTTTTAAATTTCAACTTGATCAGACACATGGTCTGGCAGCCAGAATTTTAATTTTATTTTTTTGATTTGGGTTCTTTTTGATATATATTTTTTTTGAATAAGGCTCACTTGGCTGTGCTTGGATGGGATTGAGGACAGAGGAGTAGCAGCTGAAAAGTGAATCCTGTCCAGGTTCCTCCTGATGACTTCATCTTTGCGTTTTGCTTGTTTGGGTTCCTTCTGATGACTTCAATGCAGAACTGTACCTATTTGTTCTTCCATTTGATTTGAATTGAATTGATTTTAATCCCATTCTGAATTCAATTGAATAAAAATAGAAAACATCATGGGTCAGGGTCAGCTGTCCGATCGAAGCGGGGTTGCATCATAGCAGGACATCTTGGTACCCGGTCATCACTGCCAGCAGTTATAAAGTGGCAATTCTAGTTATGTCTCGTATTCATTACGTAACACACCAGTAGATAAACGCAACACAAAATACACCACACAAAACTACACAAACACCACACAACACAAGTCCTGGTGAGGGTCTGCAATCTCTGATTGCTCTTTTTCTTGTTCATCCTGTTACACGTCCTAAACGGTCTTCAATTGTCTGTCGGCGCAGCACAGTGTGCCTTCAACATCAAATTGCATAAATTATTTCATTCTTTCATTTACTTGGAACGATGGAACGTTTTCAATCTGCCCACTGGACATCCTCCTTTGTTTTTAGCCTTTCCTTGACAAATCTGAAGTTTAACAACTTACAAGGTCTTCATTTGCAGCTTGGAGTACTGTTCCCCCCCCCTTTGGGCTGACAGCGCTGCTTCACACCTTGCTCAGCTTGCCGTCATGGAAACCAAGGACTTCAAAATCATTGCAATTTCACGCAATGAAGCCGAGTCACTGAGCATTCACTTTCACATCGCAGAAAGGTCGTTGGTCTCTTCGACTGTCTCCTTTGTGGTCTTGTACATTGTGCCCTCAAATCCATAAGGCTTATGCAGTGTACATACAGGGTGATGTTAACCCCTTTCTGGTTAAACTTCCAAAATCCTGGCTCACTGCTTACCACTCGTTAGTTCTTATTTTCTCTCACCTGTGGAACCATCTCCCTCAATATGTTCAATCTCATTCTTCCTTCCATGGCTTCTCAGGGTGGCTGTATGCCTCCACCACAGGTTATCTGCATCCATACTCGTGATCTTTACTAATGTGGACTTTGCTTCCCCGCTGACGGACCTCTCGTAGCTTATACATATTGCTGCGTTTGAGCCTGGGGAGCAACTGCTGAAATCTATCCGTCCGGGTTCTTCCGGACATCTTTGTTCATTGTTCCGTTCACATTTGTTCCGAATTTTTATTGAATTTTATGTATTTATTTATTTTTTGTAATTCTCTTTATTCATTGTAATTGTTGCTTTTTCGTCTCTTTTACTCCCTATGTTCTCTCTTTCGTTATCTATCTCTCTAAGAAGAAGTTAATTCTTGCAGAAAGTTTTCTGTAAGGCTGACTTGGCTGCGCCTGGATGGGTTTGAAAGTAGTGGAGTAGTGGCTGAAACCCGAATCCGATCCAGGTTACTCCCGATGACTCAATATTTGCTCTTTACTTCTTTGGGCTCCTTCTTGGTCTTCCATTTCATCATCTTACCCAATCCCCAAACCCATCCCTTCCTCCCCAGGTTGTTGTGTCCCCCTCCCTCCCCTCTCCAATTCCACACCTTATTTTCCAATTTTGTTTTATACCCAGTTTTTTTTTCCTTCTTCTTCTTCTTCTTACTCTGCTTGAGCTTGCATCCACCACCCTCACCCCAATCCCGCCACCCCCTTCACCCCTCTGTCCCTCCCTTTGATCTCATTATTCCCCATACTCATTCCTCTTCCAAAGTGTCCCTCCATCTTGCTGTTGGTTGTGTTTTCCACCATGTTCCTCTTGTCCTGTTGTGTTCCGGGCCGTTCTGTCTTCTTGCTCTTCCATGCGCCTCGACTTTGCATCCAAAAAAAATTCTTTATTAATTGTAAAAGTTCATTCCTCTTGGTTACTTTGTTGTGAATTTGAGGCATTCGCACCTATAAAATGTTTATTATTCGCATTAATCACTATGCCTTTAGTTTCGTACAAGAGTGTAGCTTGGGAGATTGTTAGCTGCAGGACTGTCAGCATCTCACGGTTTTATTCACCGTCAGTCGAACAACTGCTAAATGCCAGCCTCATACTATATATACAGGCAGGGAACAGATTCTGTCTTTCTGAAGACACTTTCAACCAATTTCCTTGTCTGGCTTCCTTATTGCTTCAATTTTTTTTTCCTGCTAAATACTATGAGAGAAGATTGTTATTGTAAAATGTATGTACAGTAATTACCATGGAGTACAATACAATGACAATGCTGACGTGTCTCATTTCAGTCAATGAGACAGTCTACCTGAACCTCTTTATTCCTTCAGAGTTGATAAACACAGGCCGACCTTCACCATGGGGACCACATGCAACTCTGGCACCATCATCACAGAGCCATACAACAATAATAAAACTATATAGGAACTGCTGCAATATACCATCCCTATGTAGCAATCACAACCACATTATCACCACGACCATGGGAACATGAGCAAGCTGTATTCTCACCACAGGAGCTACAACTGTCGGGTGGGGTTGGGAGGGGGAGAGAAAATAATTATCACCGCAGGATCTACAAGCATGCGATCATCACAGAGTTGACAACAGTGCCAATTACTACATAAAGTGCAACTACATCACAACACACGAATTTCAACTATAATAGCACAAGAGAAACTCCATGCAGAGGATTTCCACAAAGGTTACAACCACACCATGGCTCTAGACACGGCGGAGCCGTCCAATCACCACAGAGACTTCAATCATCATTTTGTAACAGAGAACACCAACCATGACATCATCATGGATTTTATACCTACACCATCACCAAATAATAATATGATCACAGAGATTGAAGCCAGGTTATCACCACCAGATGGCTTTGCGGGGAAGATGCGGGACTGTCATCCTGGAGGTTCACATGATCTGAGAACCTAACTCATCTCAGGAGAATGACCATGTCACAATCAGATCATCATTGAAAACCTGGCTGATTCACTGCTGGCCTTGATGGAGGGAATAATCTGCTTGCCCTGTCTGCAGGCCAGGTCTACATGTGATGCAAGTCTACAGTAGGCCTACTTGGTGGTCTCGTAATACCCTCAGATTAACATATGATTGGTACAAAACCTCAACCTATGAAAAGGTAGTGCTACCGAAAACCCCTCCAACCGGATAGAAAATAATAAAATAATCAACTGCAGCGCTAACATCTCCACCGAGACGATAGCAACTTCAATCGTATTCAGGCTTCAATGGACATTACACCCGGCCTACCAAAACGTGAAGCAGGATGTCGAATTTAGAAAATACATCATTTTTGAATGTGAAACGTTACATCACACGTTACATGTATCCAGTCTCCAACTTCCAGACATAATTACAAACTGCTGTTCTGGTGAAGTGTCAGCATAAGGCCGTTGGATGGTTTAGTAGTCGGCTGTTCCAACCAACGTTTCATTTGTCTATGTTAAAAATCCCACGTCATCTCTTGACATGGGGAGAGCATTGTGTGGTTTCCCTGGACAATTTCCCCACTTGGGGTTACATGTATAATTAGCACTACCTGCATGGGGTGTGGATATGATGTGGGCATAGTAGGTCGAATGGCTAGCTTTATCCTGTGTGTAAGTTTCCTTGTGCACTTGTGGCAAGGATTACTTGTTCTGGAATTTCTAAATTCCTCGTTCGGTAACACCACCAACTACTATAACTGCCCAGCAGGCAAGGCTTCCGCCTGGTATTTTGATCACTGATTGGTCTTCATTCAAAACTGTATTGATATATCCCAATGGAGCAGAGAGATCTGGATGAACACGAATTTGTCGTCACAACGTCCGACCTGATCCTCGTCTGCTGAACAGCTACATTAGTTAGTAGTTCTTTCATTTGTATGTGTTCCTTCCTACAGAGAATATGTATTGTTTTCCTGCTTCTTTTCTCTTTCAATCTCCTTCTTTCTTTCTTTCTTTCTTTCTTTCTTTATTTCTGTCCTTCAAATAATTACAGTGGAACACTATTCCTTAATTTCTGACCAAAACCCCTTCAAATTTGTAATCGAGGTATCTTGTTCCAATGACCTCTTATTTTGTTTGCATTTATAGCTGCCCTCCCCATCCCCCCGTTCAGGTTATATGACATCAGATTATTTGTCCTCACAGAACTTTTGTGTTTTTCTCCAAAAACGCTTGTCCGATTGAGACGAAATTTTCACCATTGGAGCGACTACTCAAGTATAATGTTTTATTGATAATCATGATGCCATAGGTCATGTGGTGTGGCAGCCATGTTTGGAAAAAAGGAAAATCTTTGGACCTCGATCTCTGAAACCGCACCAAGGGAAAAAATGAAACTTGGCACATGGCAAGAACTCCTCATGGAAAATGTGATTTTTTTATGACGTCATAGGTGCCTTCGTTATGACGTCATAATTGCATATGTAGAACATTATACATGATCAGTATGAAAATTTTTGAGGGACATCTGGGGTTAAAATGGTCCACAAAAAAAAAAACTTGATGACATCATCGGTCACGTGATTCGGCAGCCTTCCTGTTTTTTTTTTTAAACCTTCAAAAATCTTCTCTGAAGTGGCTGAACAGATCGAGGCGAAACTTCACAAGTATGACCGTCTATCCATGAGGAACAAAAGGTTCACACATATGACGTCTTAGTTCACATGGGTTGGCAGCCATTTTGGATTTACCCTAAAACCTATAAAAAATCTTCTTCTCCAGAACAGCTGGACAAATCGTGGGGAGACTTCACATAAATGTGCCCCCAAGCCATGGGTGTATAAGTTGGATAAGGAATAATTGATAGGTTACATGGTTTGACAGCCATATTGGATTGAAGAAAAATATTAAATAATGTTTTCTCTGTAACAGCTTAATCAATTGACATGAGCTGGGCACAATTATAATCAACTAGTGATGTGGAATACATGTTCTAAATTTCAACTTGATTGTACACATGGTCTGGCAGCCAGAATTACTATTTTTTTGATATAGGGTTTTTTTTTTTTTTGAACAAGGCTCACTTGGCTGTGTCTGGATGGGTTTGAGGGTAGAGTATTAGCAGCTGAAATATGAATCCTATCCAGGTTCCTCCTGATGACTTCATCTTTGCTTTTTGCTTGCTTGGGTTCCTTCTGATTACTCCAATGCAGGAGTGTACTATTTGGTCTTGCTTTTCATTTGAATTGAATTAATTGTAATCCATTCTGAATTCAATTGAAAATGAATGATGATAAACAACGTCAAGGGTTCAGAGGGATGTCTTTGTCGAAGTCGAAGTGTCAACACTAGAAATCGAAGTGTCAACATCACCGTCATGCCGAAGAAGAAAAAAAACCAAAAAAAACCATGGAGTCTGAAACATGACTGGTTCCTCCTGTGTGAACCCATTTTTATATACCAATTCGCCTAAACGCTGCCAATAGCCATTATACGGTAGCTGTAGTTAGAAACACGTTCAGTAAGTTCTGTGGTCGTCCGGAAGACGTCAAATACGTCTACATATGTCAATATGCGTTGGAGATACGTTACTCATAGGTTCAAAGCACGTTACTCATAGGTTCAAAGCACGTTACTCATAGGTTTGAAATAAGTTTCGGGTACGCTAAACATTACCTCGATGTGTTTCGACTTATGAGTAACTTACAAGTAACGTGTGTCGACGTGTGTCAACGATCGCGTAACGTGCCTACAACTTATGGCCAGCGTATGCAGAACGTGTGAGTCATATGCTGGCATATGTCGAAAATTTTTGAGCATGCTTAAAATTGTCGACGAGCTCGGCGTACTACGACTTATGCCAGCCTGCTTCAGCGTGCTTCAGCGTGCTCTTAACGTATACAAAACTTACCCATAACGTATTCGACGTGTGCCAGCATTTTAGACAAATTTTTCATACGTCGGCATATGCTGGCTAAATCGTCAAGGTGTGACCATAGGGCCTTTAGTCACGTAGCCGTGAGATCTAACCATAAGAAAATAATCAGCTTGCTTGTTGAAATTGGGCTGTTATAAAGTAATGTCTTTCTGAATAATCCTATTGGTTGGACTTGATGTATCATGTTAAAGAGACTGTGAAGAGAACTCAGCAATATTGTGTATACCTCAGTTTTGTTTAATTGAGGTTTCGTTCTTGACTCGATAGGAGTCTTATAACTAAGCCGATCTAATGATTTACTTCAAGCAAGCAAGGCTATGCTCCCTCCTCCATTCATTCACAAGAAAATGTTAAATTTCCAAAGCATTAAGCTTATCTTTTTCTACTGTTTGGAGAATTATATTGAGTGAACAAAAAAATTTAAGAGTGTAACAAATTTTACGAGCTTCATTGAGCTCTATGATTTAATGCATTCACTGCTAGATCTTGTGCCCTGTCCATCAGAGAGACTGCCTATCCATAGCATCTGACAGATCTGTGTCTGTATTTTTGGAGGTTTTATGAGGTGCTCTACAGGGAATCAAAGCAAATCTGGTTAAAAAAATGGATTTTTTAAAAAACAAGTTATAACATTTGCGTGAACCTCAAACTGATGTACCACGTGATGTGTGCACAGACGAGCAGGCAAAATGTCGGATTTTCTGCAATGTTTATTTCACGGAACCAGCTTCATTGAGCGATATGATTAATGCATTCACTGCTAGACCTCATGACCTGTCCCCCAGAGGGACTGCCTTTCCATAGCATCTGCCAGATCTGTGTCTATATTTTTGGAGGTTGAGTGAGGTGCTTCACAGGGAATCAAAGCAAATGTGGTAAAAAAAAAGAACATTTTAAAATAAAGTTATAATGTTTGTGCGGATCTCGAACCGATGCACCAAGTGACATGTGCACAGATAAGCAAGCAAAATGGCGCATTTTCTGCAATGTTTATTTCATGGGCGATTGAACTTTGCGATGTCTCTAGGGTTGTTCTGCATTAAGTTGCAACTCAATTGTGGATAAAGTCATTTTATTTCATTAACTGCTGTGAATAAAGGCTTTAAATTTAAAGGGATCCCGTATGATATGCAGCGACAGCCTGGCCAACCATTCCTTATCAACCATTTATTTGGAGTTCTTGAATGAGTGCTTAAGTTCGTGAGTGAATGAGTGAATTAATGAGCTTAAGTGAATGAGTTCGTACTCCGGCACCCTGAGCGAGTGGTTCGTGCTCTGGCACCATGAGCGAGTGGTTCGTGCTCCCGCACCCTGAGCGAGTGGTTCGTGCTCCTTCACCCTGAGCGAGTGTCATGCCCAATCACCCTGCAAGTAGTTAGTGCTCTGTCCCCTGAGCGAGTGGTTCGTGGCTCCTTCACCCTGAGAGAGTGGTTCGTACTCCGTCACCCTGAGTGAGTGGTTTGTGCTCCGGCACGAAGAGTGAGTGGTTCGTGCTCCAGCAGCCTGAGGGAGTGTTTGGCTCCGTAATCATGAGGGAGTGGTTCGTGCTCTGTTTAGCCTGAGTATGGTGGTTCGTGCTCAATCACCCTGAGCAAGTAGTTCGGTGCTCTGTCACCCTGAGCGAGTGGTTCGTGCTCAGTCACCCTGAGTGAGTGGTTCGTGCTCTGTACCACTGAGTGGGTGGTTCACGCTCCATCACCCTAGCGAGTGGTTCGTGCTCCATTACCATGACGAGTGGTTGTGCTCCATCACCCTGAGCGAGTGGTCGTGCTCAGTCACCCTTAGTCGAGTGGATCGTGCTCCATCACCCTGAGTGGGTGGATCATGCTCCGTCACCCTGAGCGAGTGGTTGTGCTCCATCACCGCTATGGGTGAGTTTTTTGTGAAATAATCAACCCGATTTCCAAACCTTTGCGGTATTAACGTGTTTTCTAAATTACCGAGCCAAATTTTTTTCATCCGTAACATGCAGATGCTTACAAAGAATAATGTTTGTGAACATATCCCTGAAATATCTATATTATGTAACGTTTTTTTCGGTGAAAGCTACTCAAGATTTCTGGGTTGTATGCAGTTAGTACTGTAGTTCGTAATCACACTGACTCCAACCTG
>CM068953.1:111766912-111778565 GCA_035128595.1 Eptatretus atami | reverse complement strand
ATCTAACTATTATTTATTTCCCTGAAAGCTAGATATATGTAGCATTGTACTCTCATGTACAATGTACAATGTACAAAGCACTCACCCTGTTGCATGCTACTCTAGGTAGTTGTTAGAGTAGTTATAGCTTGTAAATAGTACCACTGCATTCCTCATCCTTGAAAATGTACGATTAGCCACCAGAATCAATATCCAGGTCGTCTATAACCTGAGCTACTGGTAAAATACAACCGGTGGTGGCCATTTTGGCCACAGGACAATTCTGGATGGCCCTATAGCTAAATATCTTCCTTAGGGCATGCTCTACAGTGTGCCAAAGCTCATGCTTGTATCATCAAAGGCACAATCCATTCCCATATCTGGCGACTAGAGGAGGGGACATTACGCGAGCTAACTCAGTTGCAAACATTCATCTGGTGATGTTACGGATCCTACATTATGTTTAAAAAAGAGGAGTCTATTATTATTCTTTCGTATGCAGCACATGGCTGTGAGTCACATCATTTGCTGTGGGTTAGGGGAGGAACAGGAGGGGGGGGTGGTGGATTGATCATTCTCAGTAGATTTGACAGCTGTGCTCCTCATGCAATGATGCCGAGGGTCCGTAATACAAACTTGTATTGGTGTCAAAGCCAGTGAGCAATTGCAAATTAATGGCAGGATTCAATAGACTGCCAAATGGGATTATTTTTTTCTTTAAACCAAATTGATATGCACTCAAAAAATAAAACAACTCTGACCTTGAAGACCTTGAAGACCTTATCTGAAATTTTTTTGTTATGCAACAAAAAGTTGTATCTGTATCTGGGGAGTTGTACAATTTTTCTAAGTTGTAGACAATTTGGAAATAATTGAAGACAATAAAGCTGTATTCTCTGCAACTTTTCTAACTTACTGAGTAGTCTCAATCAATCAGCTCAATTGTTGAGATCACTTGAGTGCTGAAATTTCTTGAAATATGGCTCACAAGCTGTTCGATGTATTTATGAAGTTGCATAAATATAAGATGCCCAACAGTTGTGCATTTTCTGCTGCAAAAATGTTGTAGAAAAGCTGTATTGCGTTTCCAGGCCTCGGTGTACGATGTGAGATTCCATCATGGATTTTTCCTTCTCAGTGGCTGGTTGAGTGTGCCAACAGCAGTTGCTTGATCAGTGATGAACATATCGCTCCTAAGTTGATGTCTCCAAGCATGATTAGAAGTCGTTGTTCCCGTCACATAAAGCCACATTCAATATATTTGTGTTTTATTGCACAATCCACGAAAATAAAATTCTCTCAACTGTAGAGTCGCCTGACTTGGAGATACATGGGGTAAAATAATTATCAGCGGTTTCAATGCAGAAAACTCTGGCTAGCTGTTTGCTGAATTAATGTAGCTATCAAGTTTGCTTTGTTACGCTGAGGAAGAGCTTTATAGCTTCCTGTAATTGGACTTGATTTCTCTTTGTGTGAAGTGTTCAAGTTGTTAAGATCAAAGAATTAAACTTTTGTCATTGATGAAAGCTTGGAATGTAGCTTTTGGCTTGGAAATCAATGAAAGCTTACAGCGGCCTTACATTAAGCCACATCACGCTGAGACCTCTCCGTGCAAATACTTTCAAATGGACTTAAAATGCCTCGCTTTGGAGTAATGCTATTGTTTTTTTGGCAACGTTTCCATCCTCATTTCCAGAAGAAACACCTAAAGAAAGAAAAAAAGCATTTCACCCGCTTTCAATGTCTGCAGTGTAGACGTATTGCTGATCATTACCATTTTTCTACTCAAGTATCATGGCTGAGGAAACACTGTAGAATAAAATATTCGCCTTCGTGATGCATTATCATAAATTTGTGATAGTTTTATTCCTTTTAACAATCTTCTCTCGAATGCCCTTTTTCTTTTTTGCCTAATTTCTGGTTGCAATTTATTTTTTACATTGTTGTCAGCTGCAAAAGAGACCGCCGCCACAGCTGCTGCTGCTGCTGTTGCTGTTTCTGTTACTTATCCCAGGCATGCTTCAGGCTCTGCCATGTACCATTGCTCCCCAGTGGGTTGTTGGGGTAGCAGAGTCCCAACTCGAGATTGTAGTTTTTAGAGAGATTTAGGTTGGGAATTTGTCATTTGTTCAGAATGCGTTCACCAACTGATGCAACCACGGAGGTTCCCATCTTGATATCCATTTGATTGCTGGTGCCTTAATTGATGCAATACCCACTCTGCAAAGCACCAGTCATACAGTTTATCGTCAGGCTGAGAATCAAACCAAGCTAAGAATGTGTACAAACTACATTCAGTTGTAATATGACTTGATACAGAATACTTGCATTACTCAAAAGTTTTCATTGATAGTGTGATCATGTTTTTTTTTCTGTGGAATGGTATTGAGAATGTTGTTTCATCAAAACACCGATAAATATGCCAACATCATTGTCGATGGGCCCAGATGGCATCAGTTGTTCTTTCTTCTGATTGCATCTCCTCTATCTTCTCTATTGAGCCAGTTTTTCTTCTTTGTCGCCTCCTGTCTCCCTGCAAGTCAGCAAACTGCTCCCATCCACAATAATAAGGTTGCAAAAACAGATGATCTCCAGCTTACTTCCAATTACAAGCAAACTCATGAAATCCATCATTGATGCTCATGTCAAGTCTTTCCTCTTTTCAAACAGCCTCATTTCTGACTATTGGTTTGGATTACATCCTGTTCACAAAACTATGGACAGGCTGCTGTTTCGCACTTTGCAACGAGTGGGGCCTTCAATCTCAAGGAAGAGATCAGGACCATCTCCTTGAACATATTTCAAGCATTCGACATGGTCTGGCAGCCTGCACTGCTTGTCAAGCTCACTGCCTACGGCTTAGAAAGTCTCCTTCCTACTTGGATTTCTGACTTCCACAATCGTGCAGTCAACACGTTGCTATTGATGTAACCCTCTCCTTTCATCTCCCAGCAGAGGCTAGAGTACCTCATAGCACTATATTTAGCCCAGTCGTTTGGCTAATCTACATAAATGACCTCTGCGATGCTTTAGAAAAACGCTCTCCTCCTTTTAGCAGGTGACTTTAAATTGTAATACAGTACCTCCATCCCACTGATAGGTAGATGGAAGCTGCATCATTCTGTGCTGATCGAAACTGAATCGATCTGGTACGAAAAATGGAACATGTTTTCCAATCCTGGAAAATCACATGATCTCACCCTGTCACTGAAAACGGATTGTCAAATGAACCCACGATATCTATTTTGATGGTCAGACACGGGAAGAGGTTCAGTCTCTTGAACTCACCCTCGGTCGTGATCTCATTTTGGCTGAATCTATATCAACGCTGACCTCCAAAGCCAGCCATAGTTTGGGAAATATCTGTCATGCCAAGTCATTCCTTGGGGAAATCAGAACTACTCAAAACATACAAGGAATTCTGTCACATCACAGAGAGGCTGTTGATCTCTGCTCTTTTTACTGTATCTCTTCCAGTCTACCTCCTTGTTCTTACTTGGCCCTTTGATCCTTTTCATATTCTCAAGGATACACATGCTCCATTTCAGTAAAC
Organism: Eptatretus atami; assembly: GCA_035128595.1. Classification (NCBI taxonomy): domain Eukaryota; kingdom Metazoa; phylum Chordata; class Myxini; order Myxiniformes; family Myxinidae; genus Eptatretus; species Eptatretus atami. The sequence continues at coordinate 111,775,033 of CM068953.1, read as the reverse complement.
CCTTTCTGGTTAAACACCTAAATCGAGGCATCCTGCCCACCTCCAATTGTGTTCCTCCTCCTTCCTGACCATTCAATCATACTCTTCCATCCAGGGCTTCAAGCAGGTGACGCATCACTATCTCATGTCATCCCCCATCCTGACTCACCGTCTATTCTGGTAACCTGCACTTCTTGTCAAGCTCTACCACCATTAACCTTCCCCAACCTAACCCTTTCACTTGCAAATTACTGTTTTCTCCCCTCCTCTTTTCATTTTTCCTGTTCATTCATTCCCTTGCCTGGATTCCAACTGTCAGTACATTAGCATTCTGTCCTCCATCCTTGCTCTTCTGTTTGCCGATATTTTGTCACAAAGAAATGGAATAGACAAAGTGGGTGTATAGTCAGGGTTAGTCACGTGCTCGTTTACTTTCAAGTCTGGATTCAATCTTCAATGGTAGCGGACTGAAGTAAAACCTGCCTTTCCAGTCTGGTGCCATCGAGACATGATGCATCTCAAGAGCACCTACTCCTTCAGGTAGGAATATTAAACTTCCTGTCCCATCTGCATTTTAACGATAAAAATCCTCGGGTGTCTTGAAAAGAGTAGGCCATTATGTGCTCATTCCCCGTGTTTAAACTCTGTTTGTTGTTTTATTTTGTATCGGCTAATTAGCACTTCCAGCATTGTGTGGGAATGCTAGGAAATTTGTGTAGGTGCTACGTGGTGGAAAACTTATCACCTTCTCTTGATCAGACTCGTTGGTGTAAGGGTTAGAACATCTGCTCCTAGTCTAAGAGGACGGTGGTTCAAAAACCCTTACCGAATCATACCAAAGACTTTTAAAAATGGGACATGATGCTTCCTTACTTGACATTCAGGATTTAAATTACTAGAGTATGGATAATCCCTATATGTTGGCATCCATGGGGAGGAGGAAATTGTGGTGAGAAAGGCAGAACCATTGTTGTGACATTGCTGGCACCCAGAGTGCCCTGTGAAGTGACGACATGTCACCCCCAAGCTCAGTTGCTGTGTTTGTCTCGTCCAACAGTCCTGTGTTGTGTCTGGTGTATTTGTCTATCTCCATGTGTGTGAGACATATTTGTGTGTGGAAGTTCCACTCCAAGCCTGTAGGAAAGAATGGAATGCTCTGAAGAAGTCATGAATGATTCTTTGGCTAAGAATCTATTATAATGGACTGGTCCCACTCTGTTGTAGGTGTGGATATTGTTTATCTGTGTAGCCATGAGAAGCTAACTCGTACCAGTGAGGTCTACTCAATAATGCTTCATCACTCCACCAAAACACTGCTCAGGTTATCGGTTTGGCATAACTGGTAAAAGGGCTTTCACCTGTGTCTATTTATTATCACATTAAACTTTCCTTTATCATGCCGTGCATTGTTTTCTGTTCTCTACGATGCCCGACCACCAGTGCTACATGAACCGACGCAACTCCATTGGTACTTTGTCTTTGAATGACGTTTCAACCTTGCGAACAATCTTTCATTGTTTCATCTCCAAAATTTCCTCCTCTTCGCTCTTTTGTGAATCTGAGTTTTAATTATTTCAGAACATCCGTGTTCATATTTTTTTGTAGCTCTTTGCTGTTAAATTTGTTTTTCACACCAATACAGTTTGTAAGTTGCGGTTTAGCATTTGCTTAGAGGCAAGAATTACAAGCCAGCATTTTCGTGCCCTAAAATGAATAATGGTTGATATTTTTTTTGAAAATCTCTTGTTATTTATAACACACATACACAATGGCACTAAAATATCGCGTCTGCTAAAAACAATTTTTTTTTGTTGGGATTTCATCACAAACTATCGGCCGTAAGAAAAAGAGGCAATCACCAAATTCTGAAACATAATTTATTTACAGCTCTAACCCGTAGTTCAGCTGTACTTCTGAATTATTAAAGGAACAATTACTTTAAATCACTTTACAGATTTTTTACATGGCTTGTCATGTTGAGAACGGTCATTACTGCAAGAGGTTGCAACTTTTATGGGGGCATTGCGTTCAACTCTTGTTGTTAACCGTCTGCTAAAATGGTGCTGATATTATGCACAGTTAATGCCTCTGCATAAAATGGAAACTCATTTTGGGTTCTCGAAGTTAGAAATGGATTAGGAGCTTAGCCATTTCGCATCTGCTGTTGCATGCTATTCCAGTATAGAAAGGTAACCCTGGGGAATGAATCAGCTGCTGCCAATGGCCCCTCTCGGCTAATAAGCACCTTTGCTCAGCCCAATTGTAAGAGTGGCACCTGAGGGGGAGTTTCAGGCCCCACTTCTCCACTTACAGGCTCACATTGTTTGGAAAATGGGTTTATGTATGCCTGTCAGAGCAGATGGACAAACTGTTTTTACTACTTCCCTAAAAATCTCAATAAAATGGCAAGTGTATGTCATCATAGCTCCTAGGAAACCCAAAACCAGCCTAATCGAGTCCACTAAGGGACTAAGGCCTCACTCAAATCATTTGTCGGGGGTTGTTTGGCATGCTTGTCATGCTTGGCAAGTATCGGCTGAAGAGTGAGCAGCCACGGAAGTCGATCCCCCATCAGCCAGTGGAGAAAGAAACATGTCTTTAACTATTGTAGCAATCAGCAACTCCCTAACACATATAATATGCTGATTTGAGTGGAATTTTGAATTCCAGCTTTTGTAGATATACAGCAACAAGTTGATTTCGTTCTCGTTTGTTCCTTTTTTGAGAGGTGCACCACATTAATTAAGTACACAAGCTCTTTTTTGGCTATTCCCAGGTTGAGAAAGTAAATCCTGCTCCTTACTACAGCTCCCTATAGGACATACTGCAGCGTTACAGGTTCCAAATTGCTGCTTTCTCGACCACAACAGCGAAGGAGCTTGTACTTGATGTAAAACGTCAAACGACTGGAGAACATCGCTTTCTTATCAGCGTCAGTCAGAGACTCACAAAGAGGAGACATTGTTGCTTACACAGAAATTACTGAAGTTCCTTTTGCTGTCCAATGGTGCACTTTTTTCTTTCTCAATATTTCTCAATCAGATCTAGTAATTATTATTATTATTACTATTATTTTTATTTTTATTATTATTTTAATATGAATTCAGTTTCCCTGTAAGGATAATCTTTTTTAGAAACCTGTTAACTGAGGTTGCATCCAAGATGTGTCAGCACCACAAGCAAGACCAAAGCAAAGGTTTATTGTGTTCTACAAGCATTGCAAATTTTAACGTCGTGATGGACACATAGGTTGTGAGTATAAAAATAAGCTTTATGTACTGTATAATGTAAAAAAAAACATTAATATACTGTATACATAATGCTTGTGTACTCACAACTTTAATATTTTTGTAAATGGGTGGAGCAGGCTGCCCAAAACGTCGAGGCCTCCTTTTCTTCTTTTTATTTTTCTTTGGAGTTATTTTTAAAGTATAAAGAATATATATAGCTCTTTTAAGAGCCAACACAAGGTGTAAACTGCAAACCTTTTACTTTATTATTATTCCACCATGGAAACCTTTAAACAGCACATTATGCATATAGTGGTTAAATCTTTCTTGTTTTTCCTTGGTTAACCTTCTACCTGCCAACAGCTTGGAGATGATCAAGTGACAGGTGGCCCGCAAGCCCTCCGACAGGTGGCCATGGTGGAAGATTTCTTTGATATTATCTACTCGGTGCATGTGGAACGAGCAAGCATTGGGGAACGTGTTGGGAGGCATGCTGGGCAGAAGCGCACCTACAAAGCAGTGAGTCATCTTGCATCATGTGCATACACAATCTGGTATAAAGCGAAGGGATGAATATAATTTTAGTTTTTGTCTGACAAGTCTTCTTCGAACAAAGTTTTTGATGCATTAATAAAGAAACTGTGCAGATGTTTTTGGCTGTTATGACTCAAATATGTTTGATTATTGCATCACTCTCCTCTCTTACAATGTCCCTCCCACTCCATCTATCTGTACTAATCTATGTGAACAAAAGGCTGTTTGTGTGTTTGTGTGTTTGTGTGTTTGTGTGTGTGTGTGTGTGTGTGTCTCCTCCATAACTCCAAAACTATAAAACTGAGCAGCATGAAAGTTTGCATGCATATCAAGAAAACTCCAAAGAAGTGAAAGAGTGAATATTGGGTGTTTGGGTTAATTAAAACACCCCTTTTACAGATAATTAACGGCCTTATTTAATTATATCCTTCATCAGGCGATCCTTGGCCACCTCACTGTCTGGGGTCTTAAGGCGTTTCCTGGGTAACCTCGCTAGGGTCTGAAGCCGCCATGTTTTTTGGCCTGCTCAACCATGCCTTGGCTAGGAACAGGCCGCAACTTGGAATAAGCTGATCGTCACAGCTATGAATTGCTGGGTACATTGTAATGCTTATAAACGCCCAGAGACGTCAGCGTTCGTTGTTTTATTTCATTTTCGCATAAGCGTTCGCCATGAGTATCTCCTAGCCTAAAAAGAATTACAAAATTTAGGCTCCAGAATCGAACTTGCAAGCAGTTCCGACTCTGCGAAAAGTGTTCATTTGTCCAATTTGGACGTATGTGATATTTTGGGCGTCTCCGAGAGGTGTATGTTTAATATGACGGTTCGGTGATTGCCAATTGCATGACAAGGACACGGTTTCATATCGACCGTTTCGTTGAAGTACTTGCTTGAATGCTTAAGCTACTTGGCGAGTGCTCTCCAAGCTGCTTCGTTGTTCGTTTCTGGAAAAAGTACACGTGCCTTCAATCTCACATCGATTTGACATACGTTTCCACCTTTGTTGGGTCCCGCGGTGCTGTGGGGAGGGTGACTCGGGAAGTGTCTTATCCACTGAAAATGTGCAAGGATCGCTTTATGCGATCTCCATTTGTAATCCTTCTTTCACTTCGACATCGACAAATATAAAATAAAATAAAATAAGGTCCATCCGACCATATGTTCGCCATGTTTGTTCGAGCTGTGAAGGCATAAGGTATAGATCGACATTTTGTGTTCTATGGCTTGGTACATTTCTGAATTTAATTTTGCTAATTACCCACTTTAAATCTCCTTTTAAAGAACGCTCTTTCAAGGTAAATATTTGTGTTTGTCATTTATATTTACTTGAAGCGTGTGTTCGTGTGTGTGTGTGTGTGCGTTGTTGATTGGTATCTTCATATGTGAGTTTCAGAGTGTGGAATGGACTTCTCCCAGGGTGGGCTCAAAGTATCCACCTTCATTTCAGTATGGGGTCACGATTCATGGACCAAGCTGTGAAATTTTCTGTTCTCAAAGTGTTTGTGCTGATAGCTCTCCTCAGGATCGTCACCGAGCCCCGCACAGCTTCCAACTGCAGTTCTTTCGTTATAATATTCCCAGGGATGGTTTTTAATATCACTGTAAGGTTCTTTGTCATCATTCCCCCATAGCTCCAACTATCACTGGTACAACTTTGGCATGCTTCCAGGATCTTTTCACTTCATTCTTGAGGTCTTGGTATTTGGTCATTTTCTTGATTTCTGCATTGTTTAGTCCGAAATCACTCGTATTAACACCTCAATCGGCAAATGCCTTCTTCTGTCTCTTTTGTACCCAAGTATGATATCTGGTTGCAACGCTTTGTTTTCGATGTTCACGCTCGATGGGATCATTAGGTCGAACGTGAGCGGTAATTCCATGCTATCAGTCCATGCTTTTGGTTAATATTCGACAAATTTCTGGAACTGGGATATCAAAGTTTTTGCAGATGTGGAAGCGATTAACTTTACAAACTCTGTGTGTCATCATGTGTACAGCTATTTTGACATGAGATTTTTTTTGTGTGTGTACGGTCATTAAGCAAAACATATCATTGTCTTTGCTAACACCTCCACCTCTCACTATCTCTCTTTTTTTTCCAACCTCTCCCCCCCCCCACACTCTCTGTCTGTCTCTTCACTCCCCCCCCCCCTCTGAATAAAATGCAGCACTCTCCCCTCACCTCTGTCTCCTCCTCTCTCTCTCTCTTCTCCTCTTCTCTCTCTTCTCTTCTCTCTCTCTCTCTCTCTCTCTCTCCTCTCTCTCCCTTCCCCCTCAAGCAAGTTTCATGAGGAATGCTCAACCCAACTTCAGCCCCTTCTCGCTCTTCTCCCCTTCCCAGCTTCCCCTTCTTCACCCACTACTCGCTTCCCCTCCCTCCAATCCCCGCCCTTCCTTCCCTCCATCCTCTCTGCCTCCTCTCCCCCTCTCTTCCTTTCTCATTCTCCACCCCCTCCCCTTCGTACCTGTCAGCAAAGCGACGGCTGGTGTGTGGTGTGTGTGTGTGTGGTGTGTGAGTGTGTGTGTGTGTCCTCCATAACTTAAAACCATGAAACCAAGCGGCCTGAACTTTGCAATCATACTAAAGGAAGTCCAAGGTAGTACTTAATTAAAATTGGGTGTTTAGGTTAATTTAAACACCCCTTTTGAAGATAATTAATGGCTTTCCCCCATGAAAAGCCTGGTGTTGGCTTGGTGGTTAGGGTGGCTGGCTTGGGATATTAGGGTCCTGAGTTTGAGCCCCGTTTTCCACTGAATTAACACCAGGTGGGGTTAACTCAGCCTGTCATCCTTCTGAGGTCTGTGAAATGAGTACCAGTGTGCTGGTAATAAGGGCATTACATCAGTGGCACAGCCATACTTGGTAGTCGTGGTGATGCACCATTGTTCATAGCCAGTTGAAAGCATGAAAATCATGTCACCACAATAAGTGGAAGTATCAATAAATAAATTTTAATAACCTCCATGAAAGGCTTATCCTTGTTCAGCCCAAGTTTACCAAGCAGGGGTCTTCACCACCATATTGATTCAGCCTATTCAAACATGTCTTGCCTTGGAAACACGATCGACTCGAATAGACTAATTAAAGTATATAATCAAAATATTATATCGATTTGAGAATCGGATCTTGTGGACTATATGTGTCACAATCTGTCGTGAAATCTGAAAATTTTAACAAATTTACGATTTTTATAACTAATTGTATTTATTTAAGCAAAGCATTAAACTTAACTTTTTCTACTGTTTGGACAATTGTATTGAGTGAAGAAGAAATGAAGGAATGTGAAGAAATTGAAACTTCATACAGCGCAACACAAATATAATTATTAACCAGCGGGATCGAAGCTGCAGTCGACAGGGAGTCTTTTTTCGGTAATTGTGAACAGTTTTTTATTTTATATTTTATTTGCAGTATCGAGGCTCGTATAAGAGCTAACACACAGAACATATAACAAGGGGAGCAGGAGACAAGAGGGGCGGGGGGTTGACGAGAGCGAGTTAGATAGAGGATGCTGTGAGGTTACAGCTTACTCGGGGCTACAATTCACACCAAAATGACACCTACATTTCAACGAAAAGACTCCTTTAGAACACTACAGGGCACTCATTTCGATGGTATAGGCTTCACTACACGGGACTCTCTATACACAGGATCTTTACAATAGCAGGACTCTTCAGGATACCTCTTTACACTAACAGGGATCTTTGTCATTAATCGGTACTTCAGGTCTTTACACTATACAGGGAACTTTCAGGTCCTTCTCAACACTAAGACACTAAGGGGGGACCTCTTCTTGTGAATTTGCATATGTCTGGAGTTATTGAAGGCTGACAAGCACAAACTAGGGACATTCCTGATAAAATTGTTGTGGCAATACTGATTCCTACAATATTTGGGCCTTTGAGAAAATGGCAAATGCTAACAGCAGAGAAGATAGCTCTAATTCAGGTCTTCCTTTACACCCCTACAGGCGCTAACTTTTTTGACGCTTTCCCAGGACCTTTACACACGAGGCTTATCATAGGGAACTTTAAGGGGTTGATTTCTATCAGACGCCTTAACTATCTCTAGATATAAGGGAACTCTTCAGACCACCTCTACATACAACCCTTAGGGATCCGTAATGTGGGCCCACAAGTGTCCTTTATTATCAGATTTGTGGTATAACTACCAAGCAATAGGCGATTCTCTCAGGGAAACCTTACACCCTACAGGGACTTTCAGGACCTTACACTACAGGGACTTTCAAGTCCTTACATGACAGGGACTTTCAGGAAGGCAGGGAATTTGAAGTATGTGGGTTTGGGGTGGATTGATGGGGGTAGAAAAGATCATGGTTTTGGATGGGGGAACATAAGAGACTGGTCAAAAGCTGT
>CM068953.1:111683276-111766887 GCA_035128595.1 Eptatretus atami | reverse complement strand
TTTTTCCTGTCTCCTGCAAGTCAGCAAACTGCTCCCATCCACAATAATAAGGTTGCAAAAACAGATGTCTCCAGGCTTACTTCAATTACAAGCAAATATGAAATCCATCATTGATGCTCATGTCAAGTCTTTCCTTCTTTCAAAACAGCCTCATTTCTGACTATTGGTTTGGATTACATCCTGTTCACAAAACTATGGACAGCTGCTGTTTTCGCACTTTGCAACGAGTGGGGCCTTCAATTCTCAAGGGAAGAAGATCCAGGACCATCTTCCTTGAACATATTTCAAGCATATCGACATGTTCTGGCAGCCTGCACTGCTTGTCAAGCTCACTGCCTACGGCTTAGAAAGTCTCCTTCCTACTTGGATTTCTGACTTCCCAATCGTGCGTCAACACGTTTGCTATGATGAACCCTCTCCTTTCATCTTCCCAGAGAGGCTAGAGTACCTCATAGCACTATATTTAGCCCAGTCGTTTGGCTAATCTACATAAATGACCTCTGCGATGCTTTAGAAAAAAACGCTTCCTCCTTTTAGCAGGTGACTTTAAATTGATACAGTACCTCCATCCCACTGATAGGTAGATGGAAGGCTGCATCATTCTGTGCTGATCGAAACTGAAATCGATCTTGGTACGGAAAACAGGGAGAGATCATGTTTTCCAATCCTGGAACAATCACATGATCTCAGCCTGTCACTGAAACGGATTGTTCAAATGAACCCACGATATCCTAATTTTGAATCGGTCAGACAGGTGAACGGGAAGAGGTTTACAAGTCTCTTGAAACTCACCCTCGGTCGTGATCTCATTTTGGCTGAATCTATATCAACGCTGAACCTCGCAAGCCAAGCCATAGTTTGGGAATATCTGTCATGCCAAGTCATTCCTTGGGGAAATCAGAACCTACTCAAAACATACAGGAATTCTGTCACATCACAGAGAAGGCTGTTGATCTCTGCTCTTTTACTGTATCTCTTCCAGTCTACCTCCTATGGGTTCTTACTTGGCCCTTTGGGATTCCTTTTCATATTCTCAAGGATACACATGCTCATTTCAGTAAACCCTTTCTGGTTAAACACGCTAATATCGAGCATCCTGCCCACCTCCAATTTGTGTTCCTCCTTCCCTGACCATTCAATGCATACCTCCTCCAGGGCTCAAGCAGGTGACGCATCACTATCTCAATGTCATCCCCCATCCTGACCTCACCGTCTATTCTGGTAACCTGCACTTCTTGTCAAAGCTCTACCACCATTAAACCTTCCCAAACCTAAACCCTTTCACTTGCAAACTTACTGTTTTCTCCCTCCTCTTTTCATTTTTCCTGTTCATTCAATTCCCTTGCCCTGGATTTCCAACTGTCAGTACATTAGCATTCTGTCTCCATCTCCTTGCTCCTTTCTGTTTGCCGATATTTTGTACAAAGAAATGGAATAGAAAAGATGGGTGTATAGTCAGGGTTAGTCACGTGCTCGTTTACTTTCAAGTCTGGATTCAATCTTCAATGTAGCGGAGACGTGAAGTAAAACCTGCCTTTCAGTCTGGTGCCATCGAGACATGATGCATCTAACAAGGCACTACTTCCTTCAGGTAGGAAATATTAAACTTCCTGTCTCCATCTGCATTTTAACGATAAAAAATCCTGGGTGTCTTGAAAAAGAGTAGGCCATTATGTGCTCATATCCCGTGTTTTAAACTCTGTTTGTTGTTTTATTTTGTATCGCTAATTAGCACTTCCAGGCATTGTGTGAATGCTAGGAAATTTGTGTAGGTGCTACGTGGTGGAAACTTATCACCTTCTTTGATCAGACTCGTTGGTGTAAGGGTTTAGAAAACTTGCTTCCTAGTCTAAGAGGACGGTGTCAAAAACCTTACCGAATCAATACCAAAGACTTTTAAAAATGGACATGATGCTTCCTTATTTGACATTCAGGATTTAATATTACATAGAATATGGATAATTCCCATTGTTGGCATCCAATGGGGGAGGAAATTAGTGGTGAGAAAGGCAGAACCAATTGTATGTGACAATTGCTGGCACCCATGAGTGCCCTGCTGAAGTGACGACATGTCACCCCAAGCCTCAGTTGCTGTGTTTGTCTCGTCCACCAGTCCTGTGTTGTGTCTGGTGTATTTGTTCTATCTCCATGTGTGTGTGAGACAATATTTGTGTAGTGGAAGTTCCAACTCCAAAGCCTGTAGGAAAGGAATGGAATGCTCTGAAGAAGTGCCAATGAAATGATTTTTTGGCTAAGAAATCTATTATAATGGACTGGTCCCACTCGTTGTTGTAGGTGTGGATATTGTTTATCTGTTAGCCATGAGAAAGCTAATCGTACCAGTGAGGTCTACTCAATAATGCTTCATCACTCCACCAGAAAACACTGCTTCAGGTTATCGGTTTGGCATAACTGCGTAAAAGGGCTTTTCAACTGTTGTCTATTTATATCACATTAACTTTCTTTATCATGCCGTGATTGTTTTCATGCTCCTACGATGCCCGATCCACGCAAGTGCTACATGAACCGGACGCAACTCCATTGGTACTTTGTCTTGAATGACGTTTCAACCTTGCGAACAATCTTCATTGTTTCATCTCGCAAAATTTCCCTCCTCTCGCTTCTTTTGTGAATCTGAGTTTTAATTATTTCGAACATCCGTGTTCATATTTTTTTGTAGCTTCTTTGCTGTTAATTTGTTTTTCACACCAATACAGTTTGTAAGTTGCGGTTTAGCATTTGCTTAAGGCAAGAATTACAAGGCCAGCATTTTCGTGCCTAAAATGAATAATGGTTGATATTTTTTTTGAAAAATCTCTTGTTATTATAACACACATACACAATGGCACTAAAATATCGCGTCTGCTAAAAACAATTTTTTTTTGTTGGGATTTAATCCCAAACTATCGGCCGTATGAAAAAGAAGGCAATCACGCAAATTTCTGAAAACATAATTTATTTACAGCTCTAAACCCGTTAGTTCAGCTGTACTTCTGAATTATTAAAGAAACAATTACTTTAATCACTTTACAGCATTTTTTACATGGTTGTCATGTTGCAGAACGGTCATTACGCAAGAGGTTGCAACTTTTATGGAGGGCATTGCGTTCAACTCTTGTGTTACCGTCTGCTAAAATGGTGGCTGATATATTCATATTGTTTAAATGCACTATGCTCTGCTAAAATGGAACTCATTTTTGGGTTCGCGAAGTTAGAAATGATTAGTGAGCTTAGCATTTCGGCATCTGCTGTTGCAAATGCTATTCCAGTATAGAAAGGTAAACTTGGGAATGAATCAGCTGCTTGCCACATGGCGCCTCTCCGGCCTAATAAGGCACCTTATGCTCAGCAATTGTAAGAGTGGCACCCTGAGGGGGGAGTTTCAGGCCCCACTTCTCCCTTACAGGCTCACATTGTTTGGAAAAATGGGTTTATGTATGGCCTGTCAAGAGCAATGGACAAACGTTTTTAACTAACTTCCCTAAAAATCTTCAAATAAAATGGGACAGTGTATGTCATCATAGCTCTAGGAAACCCAAACCCAGCCTAATCGAGTCCCTAAGGGACTAAGGCCTCACTCAAATCATTTCATGTCGGGGTTGTTTGGCATGCTTGTTCATGCTTGGCAAGTATCGGCTGAAGAGTACAGCCACGGAGTGCGATCCCCCAATCAAAGCCCAGTGGAGAAAGAAACAGTCTTTAACTATTGTAGCAATCAGCACTCCCCTGTAACACATATATATGCTGATTTGAGTGCGAATTTTGATTTCCAGCTTTTTGTAGATAATACACAACAATTGATTTCGTTCTCGTTGTTCCTTTTTTGAGAGGTGCACCACTTAATTAAGTACACAAGCTCTTTTTTGGCTATTCCCAGGTTGAGAAAGTATCCTGCTCCTACTACAGCTCCCTATAGGACATAACTTGCAGCGGTTACAGGTCCAAATTGGCTGCTTTCTCGACACAACACGAAGGAGCTTGTCTTGATGTAAAAACGTCAAACGCACGACACACACCGCTTTTCTTATCAGCGTCAGTCAGAGACTCACAAGAGGAGACATTGTTGCTTACACAGAAATTATGAAGTTCCATTTTGCTGTCCAATGGTGCACTTTTTTTCTTCTCTCAATATTTCTCAATCAAGATCTGTAATTATTATTATTATTACTATTATTTTATTTTATTATTATTTAATATGATATTCAGTTTCCTGTAAGGATAATCTTTTTTTAGAAACCTGTTTAACTGAGGTTGCATCAAGATGTGTCAGCACCACAAGCAAGACCAAAGCAAAGGTTTATTGTGGTTCTACCAAGCATTTGCAAAATTTTAACGTCCGTGATGGGACACATAGGTTGTGAGTATAAAAATAAGTCTTATGTACTGTATAAGTAAAAAAAACTATTAATATACTGTATACATAATGCTTGTGTACTCACAATTTAATAATTTATTGCAAAAGGTGGAGCAGGCGTAGCCCAAACGTCGAGGCCTCTTTTCTTCTTTTTTATTTTTCTTTTGGAAGTTATTTTAAAGTATAAAGAAATATATAGCTCTTTAAGAGGCCAACACAAGGTGTTAAACTGCAATATTTTACTTTATTATTATTCCACATGGAAACCTTTTAAACAGCAACATTATGATATAGTGGTTAAATCTTTCTTGTTTTCCTTGGTTAACCTTTCTACTGCCACAGCTTGAGAGATGATCAAGTGAGCAGGTGGACCCGCGCAAGCCCTCCGACAGGTGGCCATGTGTGGAAGATTTCTTTTGATATTATCTACTTCGGTGCATGTGGAACGAAGCAAGCATTGGGGAAGTGTGGGAGGCATGCTGGGCAGAGCCGCACCTACAAAGCAGTGAGTCAATCTTGCATCATGTGCATACACACATCTGGTATAAAGCGAAGGGATGAATATAGATAGTTTTTTGTCTGACAAGTCTCTTTCTCGAACAAGAGTTTTTGATGCATTAATAAAGAAACTGTGCAGATGTATTTTGGCTCTTATGACTCAAATTATGTTTGATTATTGCGAATCACTCTCCTCTCTTACATGTTCCCTCCCACTCATCTATCTGAACTAAATCTATGTGAACAAAAGGCGTTTGTGTTTGTGTTGTTTTGTTGTGTTTGTTTGTTTGTTTTGTGTGTTTGTGTGTGTGTGTGTCTCCTCCATAAACTCCAAAACTATTAAAACTGAGCAGCATGAAAAGTTTTGCATGCATATCAAGAAAACTCCCAAAGAAGTGAAAGAGTGATATTGGGTGTTTGGGTTAATTAAAACACCCTTTTACAGATAATTAAACGGCCGTAATTTAATTATATCCTTCATTCAGGCGATCGCTTGGCCACCTCACTGTCTGCGGGGTCTTAAGGCAGTTTCCTGGGTAACCTCGCTAGGGTCTGAAGCCGCCATGTTTTTTGGCCGCTTCAACCATGCCTGGGCTAGGAACAGGCCGCAACTTGGAATAAGCTGATCGTCACAAGCTATGAATTGCTGGGTTACATGTAATGCTTATAAAACGCCCAGAGACGTCAGCGTTCGTTGTTTTATTTCATTTTCGCATAAGCGTTCGCGACATGATATCTCCATAGCCTAAAAGAATTACAAAATTTAGGTCCAGAACGAACTTGCAAGCAGTTCGACTCTGGCGAAAAGTGTTCATTTGTCCAATTTGGACGTATGTGATATTTTTGGGGTCCCGAGAGTGTATGTTTAAATTGACGGTTCGGTGATTGCCAATTGCATGACAAGGAACTGGTTTCATATCGACCGTTTCGTTGAAAGTAACTTTGCTTGAATGCTTAAGCTACTTGGCGAGTTGCTCTCAAGCTGCTTTGTGTGTTCGTTTCTGGAAAAAGTTAAACACGTGCCTTCAATCTCACATCGATATTGACATACGTTTCCAACCTTTGTTGGGTCCGCGCGGTGCTGTGGGTACGAGGGTGACTGTGAAGTGTCTTATCCACTGAAAAATGTGGCAAGGATCGCTTTATGCGATCTCCATTTGTAATCCTTCTTTCACCTTCGACATCGACAAAATTAAAAATAAAATAAAATAAAGGTCATACCGACCATATATGTTCGCCATGTTTGTTTCGGCTGTGAGGCATAAGGTATTAGATCGACATTTTGTGTTCTATGGCTTGTAAGCATTTCTGAATTTAATTTTGCATAATTCCACCTTTAAATCTCCTTTTAAAAGAACGTCTTTCAAGGTAAATATTCTGTGTTGTCATATTATATTTACTTGAAGCGTGTTCGTTGTGTGTGTGTGTGTGTGCGTTGTTTGATTGGTATCTTCAATATGTGAGTTTTCAGAGTGTGGAATGTGGACTTCTCCCAGGGTGGGCCTCAAAGTATTCACCTTCATTTCAGTATGGGGTCACGAATTCATGGACCAAGCTGTGAAATTTTTCTGTCTCAAAGTGTTTGTGCTGATAGACTCTCCTCAGGATCGTCACCGAAGCCCCGGACAGCTTCCACTGCAGTTCTTTCGTTATAATATTCCCAGGGATGCGTTTTTAATATCACTGTAAGGTTCTTGTCATTCATAAACTTCCCCCATAGCTCCAAACTACACTGGTACAACCTTTGGCATGCTTCCAGGATCTTTTCACTATCAATCTTGAGGTCTTGGTATTTGGTCATTTTCTTGATTTCTGCATTTGTTTAGTCCGAAATCACTCGTATTAACACCTCAATCGCGCAAATGCCTTCTCTGTCTCTTTGTACCCAAGTATGCATATCTTGGTTGCAACGCTTTGTTTTCGATGTTTCACGCTCCGATGGATCATTAGGGTCGAACGTGTAGCGTAATTCCATGCTAATCAGTCCATGCTTTTGTTAAATATTCCCAAAATTTTCTGGGAAACTGGATATCAAAGTTTTTGCAGAATGTGTAGCGGTTAACTTTTACAAACTCTGTTTTGTCATTCATGTGTTACAGCTATTTGACATGAAGATTTTTTTGTGTGTGTATGCGGTCATTAAGCAAAACATATCATTGTCTTTTGCTAACATCAACCTCCACCTCTCAACTACTCTCCCTCTTTTTTTTCCAACCCCTCCCCCCCACATGCTCTGTCTGTCCCCTCTTCACTCCGCCCCCCCCCCCCTCTGAATTAAAATGCTGCACTCTCCTCCCTCACCTCTGCTCTCTCTCTCTCTCTCTCTCTCTCTCTCTCTTCTCTTCTCTTCTCTCTCTCTCTCTCTCTCTCTCTCCCTCTCCCCCCCCCCCTCAACAATGTTTCATGAGGAATGCTCAACCCAACTTCACCCCCCTTCCTCGCTCATTCTCCCCTTCCAGCTTCCCTTTCTTCCCCACTACTTCGCTTCCCTCCTCCATCCCCGCCCCTTCCTTCCCTCCATCCTCTCTGTGCCTCCTCTCCCCCTCTCTCCTTTCTCATTCCCACACCCCTCCCTTTCGTACCCCTGTCAGCAAAGCGACGGCTGTGTATATATGATGTGTTGTGTGTGTCGTGTGTGTGTCCCCATAACCTCATAAACCATGTAATACCAAGCGGCCTGGAACTTTGGCATTCATACTAAAGGAAGTCCAAGGTATTACATTATTAAAATTGGGTGTTAGGTTATTGTAAACACCCCTTTTGAGATAATTAATAGGCTTTCCCCCATGAAAGCCTGGTGGTTGGCTTGGTGGTTTAGGGTCGGCTGGCTTGGGAATATTAGGGTCCTGATTGAGCCCCGTTTTCCAACTGAAATTAACACAGGTGGGGTTAACTCAGCCTGGTCCATCCTTCTGAGGTTCTGGAAATGAGTACCAGTGTGCTGGTAATTAACGGGCATATACATCAGTGGCACAGCCATACTTGGTAAGTCGTGGTGATGCAACCATTGTTCATGAGCCATGAAAGCTGAAAATCATGTCACCCACAATAAGTTGGAAAAGTATCAATAAATAAATTAATAAACCTCATGAAAGGGCCTTTTATCCCCTTGTTCAGCCAAGTTTAACCAAGCAGGGGTTCTTCAACCACGCATATTGATTCAGCCTATCAACATGGTCTTGCCTGGAAACACGATTCGACTCGAATAGAACTAATTAAAGTATATAATCAAAATATTATATCGATTGAGATCGGATCTTGTGGACTATATTGTGTCACAATCTGTCGTGAAATCTGAAAATTTTTACAAATTTACGATTTTTATAACTAATTGTATTTATTTAAGCAAAGCATTAAACTTAACTTTTCTCTAACTGTTTGGACATTGTATTGAGTGAAGAAAAGAAATGAAAGAATGTGAAGAAATTGAAACTTCATACAGCGCAACACAAATATAAATTATTAACCAGCGGGATCGAAGCTGAAGTCGACAGGGAGTCTTTTTCGTAATTGTGGAACAGTTTTTTATTTTATATTTTATTTGCAGTATCCGAGGCTCGTATAGAGCTAACACACAGAACATATAACAAGGGAGCGAGGAGACAAGAGGGGCGGGGGTTGAAGGGAGTGATGGGCTGTTACACGGGTAAATAAAATGACAACCACAGAGACTTTCAGTCTTTACAACTACAGGGACTTTCAAGGACCTTACCCTTACGGGACTTTCAAGGTCTTACACTACAGGGACTTTCAGGACCTTACACTACAGGGACTTTCAGGTCTTTACAACTACAGGGGACTTTCAGGACCTTACATTATAGGGACTTTCAGGTCTTTACACTACAGGGACTTTCAGACCTTACACTACAGGGACTTTCAAGGTCCTTTAACACAGGGGACTTTCAGGACCTTACAACTACAGGGACTTTCAGGACTTAACACTACAGGGACTTTCAAGTCCTTACATGACAGGGGGACTTTCAGGAAGGCAGGGAATTTGAAGTATGTGGGTTGGGGTGGATTTGATTGGGGGTAGAAAGAATCATGGTTTTTTGGATGGGGGAACATAAGAGACTGGTCCAAAGCTGTTAATGATGACCTGGAGGGAAGAGTCGGATTTGAAGGAGTGTGGGAGTTTATTCCCAAGAGAGGGAAAAAAGAGGAATGAAAGAAGTGAAGGTGAGCAGTGATTCATGATTTGGTAAGTTGCACGCACAGACAGAGCGGTGGGGGTCGGGGGGATGGCAAGGCCGAAGAGATGGTAGTAAAGACAGAAAGACACCGACTGCCTGCATTGATGAGGAGTGACGAGACCAAAGACTGCGTGATCGTGAGAGATACAATGATCCTAACGAAGAAAAGGTTGAGATTGCAGGAGCACCAGCCAGAGGGGTGAGCAGTTCTCCATCAGGCTGGGGATGAAAGCTTGTACGTGGTCTGGAGCTCAGGTGTGCTTAGGAAGGACTTTGGCATTATGGAGGATGCCGAGTCAACGACTAGCTTTGGGGGCCAGGTTGGAAATGTGCTTCCCAGGAAAGAATCATGGCAGATAGTGAGACCTAGAAGCTTGAATGAAAGGACTTCTTCAGGGATTGTTGAGAAAGTAGATGGAGGGGGGGGGGGAGTTCCAGATTGGTCCTTCAGAGAGACATAGTGTGAGTTTTTTCAGCTTTGTATAATCTGCTTTCTTTGTAAACTATTCATTTAAATGTATTATGGAGGTATGCATGCTCGATCTAAGCTGCCTAGCTGTGTTTGAGTCTTTATACAGCCATTACTGTCATCGCGGTGTTTCACAGCAGGGGGTGATTCATCAATGTGTGTTGCCCCTCTTGGATGGACGTTAAACTGGGCATTGCATCTGCTAGAATTCCCCCTCCCCCCACTCTTCCTCTCTCCCTCTTCATGTCGCTCGCTCTCTCACCCCTTTCCCCAGGGTGCAATTTGTAAAATTTCCATTGGGGGGGATAAAATTGACAGACATCATGTGGGGTTTTTTTGTTGTTCTTTCTGACTTTTACAACTTACAAGCTATAAATACCAATTGCAACATAAAGTAGAAAAGTTACGCTACAATAAAAAAACAGCTCCACGAGGGACTGACAGTTATTTCCCCAACAGGCAGTTGAAAAAAAAAAAAGATATTTCTTCCTGAAGTGGTTCGGTCATGGGGAGAACAACTTAATTTAACGGCGTGGTCCTTACATTTCAGGAAGAGTTTGGTCTGCATTTGGCCATCAGTTTCCTGGAAGATTTTAAAATATGTTACCTTAATTTGAGGTGAAACATCCCTTTACAGGCTCTTAGATGAGGTGGATCCCAATGGCTTGCACAACCCCATCAGAACTTACCGTTCTGATGTATCCTATCAAATTTTGGTCCATATCGATCATGTCGTTTGTGAGGAAAATGTGTTTGTGAATATGAGGGATTCGGGGAGGGAAACCGTGGCCCCCTTTCCAGGGGAGATTCAGCTATGGGGGAACACAACTTAAGGTTAGTGCATGCTCCCGATGCCTTGTGGCTAGTTTGATCTGGATCTATCTGGCGGTTTCTGAGAAGAAGATTTTTGAATAAAATACCAATATTTAGGGTAAAAAAACCCCTTTTGCCCCCTTTATAGGGAGCACATCCGGATGGGGAGCACAACCCCATGAGACTTTTCTGTCCTGGTGCAGAGTACCAAATTTGGTCCATGTCGGTCAAATAGTTGTCAATAGTGAGGAGATGTTTTCGCCAAATGTTAACAGACGTAAGTACGTATGTACATACGAACGGATACCCTGACCCACTCCATGAGCATATTTTGTAGAAATAACTTAAATATATCACTAATTAATACATTTCTCACAGTGAAAAAAAAAGTAATGAAAAAATAATCTTGGAACCATTTAAGCTCTACATGTACAGATTCAAAACTTATTACCACTTCAATTCAAATTCGACAGGATAATAACGGATATATTTTTTAATGTCTCATCGAAATACGATGACGTAGTCGATTCTCATTGGTTAATTTGCTGTGCTTCGTCACGTGCAGTTTTGTGAGATGTTAATAATGGTTAAGTGCAATCTCATCCGATCCATTTTATACAATCTTACAGCATGATCTGGATCCAGTGAAACCATGAAACTCCATTACATTTTTTAAAAATCATGTTTGCCACGATGTCCTCCTGATGTTATACTGTTTGTGTGGTTAGAACAAGCTTTTGAAAATCAGTTCGTGCTCAAAAAGGATGCAGCGTGCATTTATCATTTTTCAATGTCAGACGTTAAAACTTCACGAATTCAATCACCATTAATACAAAATATTTTAAGAGGGATGGAAGAATTGATACCCCGATGGATTGCAATTTCAAGTGCACTGCCAGGGATATAAAAACCAGAGCCAGTGAATTCCCCCCCATCACCTCCGACAAATCACACCCTGCCTCTCTATCTCTCTCGCTCTATCTCTCTCCTACCTCCTATCTATCTCTCTCCTACCACTATCTATCTCTATAACTTCCCCTGACCCCTCTCTTGCCCCGACCCCTCTCTCTCTCCCACCCTCCCCTCTGTTCAGGCCTGACTGCTAAGGACTGACGGTTTAGTTTTGAAATTAAAATTGCTTCCCCAGAGTCGAGCATGTACAAATCCGATTCGGAGTGAGCCGACCGGAGGGGTGCAAAATTTGCTGCATGTGTGAGCATGCATGCATGCAGGCAGACCTTTGCCAGGTAGATATGGTGGGTTTTAAATGCTCCATCCAGTTTTATGTTGAAACCGGGAGGTAAAAAAAGAAATGTTGCTGTTTAGCACGCTTTATCGCCTTTCCCTTTCCTCCCATCCCCTCATGCTGCCTTCCCTTCCCTCACTCTGCCTTCCCTTCCCCTCATGCTACATTCTCTTCCCCCCACAGAATTCCCTTCCCCTTCCCTCACTCTGCCCTCCCTTTCCCTCACTCTGCCCTCCCTTTCCTCACTCTTCCTCCCTTCCCTCACTCTGTTCTTCCCCTTTTCCCTCACTCTGTTCTCCCTTTCCCTCACTCTGTCCTCCTTTCCCTCACTCTGCCCTCCCTTTCCTCACTCTGTCCTCCCTTTCCCTCACTCTGTCCTCCCTTTCACTCACTCTTCCCTCCCTTTCTCTCACTCCGCCCTCCCTTTCCCTCACTCCGCCCTCCCTTCCCTCACTATGCCTTCCCTTTTCCTCACTCTGCCTTCTCTTTCCCTCACACTGCCTTCCCTTTCCATCATGCTGCCTTCCCTCCCCTCCCCTCATGCTTCCCTCCTCCAAAACCCCCTCCCCTCTCCACCCGCCATGGACATCTCCGGGTATTCTCCACGTGCTGTATTAATGTATTGTTTTAATGTACCCCATTTTGTTCAATCCTGTACTACCCTCCCTCCCCTTTCTCCACAACTCCCACTACCAAAGCAAGTTGAGAACCCCTCCCCTCATTTCCTGCTGAAGTCCTCAATGACAACTTTCCCTAATTTCACATATTTGTACACATTTTTCTTGATTGTCAGTCTGATTAGTCCACTTGTATACCAGCTTTTTAATGCTGGAACTATTTTCATAAATTGTTTTTGAGATTTGGAGATCACATGATCTCATATCTTCATCGCCGTACATATTATAGGTGGAATGAACCTCTCCCTCCCGTTCTCCACCTCACATACATTTATTTTTTTTTTTTCTTTTTTTTTTTTTCTTTATCGGTGTTGTTCAGAGGAGCAGGTTGTTTCACACATTACCATGTGGTAATAATCTCCATTAACTGTTAAATCCTGCCAGAGAACAATATACTTACTTTGCCCGAGATGTCATTATAGAATGTGGATTATGTTAATCAATGATGTAGTGTGCATATATTGATTGTGGCGAACCCCAAAAATTGGCAACCAGCTAGCTTGTTCCCCCTAGAAAAGGAAAATTTCATTTACTGTCAATCTGCTGCTCCGGAGAACCTTGACACCCATCCAGGTGGTTACCATGCAATAAAGAAATTACATTCACCTGCCAAACTGCAACAGCATTTTTATCAAACAAAAAGCCAGTTTAAACGAGCTCGTCAATCATTTTCATTGTTAAATTGCCTTTTTTTTTTTTCAAGGAAGAACTGTTATTGACTCCAGACGGCAGGATGAGTTCCCTTCATGAAAAAAAGAAATGAGTAACACTTAGCTTCCTGGCAGACCACCTGATCTGGGCATTCATCCAAAACAAGCACACCTTGATGTATCATTCACACAGGCTCGAAGTTCTGTGAGTCACACTGACCCTTAAAGCATTTTAATATATAATGTGTTGTTGAATTGTCTTTTGGGGAGAGTTCTTTCTTTGATAAAAAAAATTGTCACAGGTTTGTCATGAATGGAAGTTTTCAGTTGCTAGGGGACAATGTGGCTGCCAGGTGAATGTACTTTCTCTGTTACTAGAAACAAGCTGGCTGATCGGCATTTTAATGTGACTATCAGGAAGGGCTGTAGGCCATGAGCTGCAGCCACATGATGGAGCTAGAAAATGATTTTCGTGGCACCCAGTCGGGAACTGCGGGAATATAGTTGATTTTCATGGTCGAAGACATGCTGAATCCACAACTCAATGTTCCCACTTCGAAAGGTGTGGATAGCTATGTGAAATCACCCCTTAAATGACCTGTGAGGGGTCAAAAATAGGGAAATTGGCATTTTTGCCATTTTTCTCAAAAGCCAATGAGGTTCAGATTGCCACAAAATTTTATCAGGATGTAGTTGTCAGCCCATACTCCAGACATATCAAATTCACAAAGAAGGGCCCCTTAGTTCTTTGGATACCGATAATGACAAAGGGTCATTTTGTCAATCATGGGTCAAGTTTGTGAAATGTAGGGAGTAAGCATAGATACTGTGAGTCACAGTCATCAAAACGGATTCATGGCTTTCGTGCAGGTCTATATTGTTTAGTAAGTATGGACACTATGCCAAATTCAAAATGTCAGATTAGGGGGATCAGGAGTGTGTGGACCCCGAAATATACAGGGAACCAACTATTTCGGAAAGCACGACTGGGCTCGAATCCAAGTGGGTTTTCACCTCAGAGATGTCTACTTAGACATCCAGACAGGGTGGGCACTGATGAGGAGGGGGAACTGGCAGATTAGAGGGTGTGACAACCCTGTTTCCAGATCCATATATCTTCTCCAGGAAAGTGATATTCGATGAATGTTGTGTGATTTGGATGAAGGAACAGCCAACAACATTAGAGAGCAAGAAGTAGGACAGTACCTATCCCAGTACATATGCTGGGTGTACTGGGATAGCAGAAAGGTTAGGTTGAAAAATGAGGACGGCCACCATATTTGGTGTACCATTCAGTCATCAATTGTGAACCACCTGGGTGAAAAAGACTAACATCAGAAAAAGCCGCACCGTGGCCTCTACATTTTCCCAATTTTATGAACCGAACCTTTTCCCAACATACTAATGACACTGTGCTGAGTTAGGCACCATCTAACAAGAATAAGAAACACACCCACCTTGCTGGAACAAATCGCTGCTGTTTTTCAGCTACTTCTTGTTCGATCCATTTTTTGGAAAATTCACACACCCTCGACCATGATTGTTCAGGAAATGGCCTTATATCGCCGAGATTCTTGTTGCAAATGTGAATAATGCAATGGATTTTGGGCCGCACCTGCTTCAATATGGGTGCAGCCATCTTTTCTCACCTCTGATCACATGTTATGATTCGTGACCTGTGCTTGGTAGAGGGGATTAAAACGCATGAATGTTGCACAATACTCACCACACACTCGTTTCGAATTTCGGACGAGTTTTTAACACAGCTATCCACACTTTTGAAATCGGAAACATTCATAATACACTTTTTATTGATGGAATCTTAATTTTCAGCCCATCGGATTGTAGTTCCTGATTGGGTGCCGTGAAGCTGAATTATGAACAGCCACAGCTCATAGCCTACTAGTGTTGATAAGACTTCTGAGGTGGTATAAAAAGCTGATGGGCTAGTTAGCTCAGTTCACTGTATGAGAACAGAGACCATTTGGAATCTTGTAATATTAATTAAAGTCATCATCATCATCATGATGTGCCATGCGTTATGCAGAGCATCGGTTCTGCCAAAAGTGTTTCTTGGCTAGGGTTACAATCATGGACAGGGCACCACCCTGACGCAGGATGCTCGACTGATTGTGCAGGAATTTGGAATTTTGACATGGTGCTAGCGATAGCTCACCTACCCCTCATGATCAAGACTGTGAGGTCTTTAATGGCCACTAACTAATGCTGGCAGATGGTATTCCCGTTTAACGTCCATCCAGGGTCGGCACACACGCTGATGAATCACCCTACATGTGAAACACCAGGATGACTTTTAGAGCTGGGTTGAAATCGAAACCCAGGCAGAGATGAGAGCATGTTACATATTGGCTATCCTACTCTGGCTTTTTTTTAATTATGGAGGCATACCCTTAAAATATGACATTGATTGCTCACAGCAGTATTTTTGGCACTTGCATTGGGCCTCTTAGTTAAACTGCTTTCACTTCAGTTCCTGTTCAAGTTGCACTCCTTGTGAGTTATGCATTGTAGTACAATTGTGTGACGGTGAAGGCATGTCCAGCCGAAAACATCAGTGGTAATGATTTTGATTCCAAACTTCTGGAACCCAAGCTAATTTCAAGAGAATTACCATATCATGATTCTATTGTTGATAAACCAATTTGGCTCACTAATGACCTTCATGGAGGATATAATCCACCTGTCCTGCCTGGTCCGTTCTACTTTAGGTGCCATTCCATGCACATATATTCCGGTCGACTCTTAATTGCGTTTGGGTAATATGAGATGGGCACTTAAATGTGGCCGATGAAAAGCAACACCACACATATTGCTTTCACGAAATAGCAATTTTCAAAAAAATAAAAAAATTCATATCAAATACATTTGAGGAACAGCACAGTAGATTCAGCAAGAGTAATTTGATTATTACTTTAAACTGGATGTCTTGGACTTTATTTTAATTAACATGACTTTAATGGTGATTAACACCAATAATAAATGTATTTTTTAATGAAAAAAACCCCCCAAAAACCAGAGTCCCTCAACTGATTTGGACCCTGTGAATCCGTGCCACACGAGCAATTGCTGCAAAGCTCCTGATCAACAGGGGGCACCTTTGGTCAAGACACTTTTGATTGCTCGTTCACATCAGAGTTTTGTTCCAGTTTTTCAAGTGGAGTTAGAAATTAGTTGGATGATTGCAGATGACATCTGTCACGCATTTTCTCGATCGATATGGGTAATTATGCATCCTTGCCTGAATTTGATGACTGCTATCAACCCTGAAAATCACTTGTGGTTATGACAAAATTGCTGTTGTCTTCTGTTTGTTGTCCTTTGAAGCCTTCATCCAAAGTGTCATGTAATATGAATGTCTTCCATCGACTGGTGTGGCCGGATCTCACCTTGTATCCCTGGAATCAATGGAATCTAAGACCATGAAGCAAATTGTAGTTATTCAACAGGAGACTGATGTGTCAGGCCTGTTCTTCACCCACTGCAGGTAGTTTTTTTTTGTATTCATAGTCTAGGCTCGTGGAAGAGCTAGCATGTACTAGTACATCTGAATGGATGAGCATGCAAAAGGACAAAAGGAACAGTTGATAGAGAGGGGAAACACCAACAGCAGAGCTGAAGGCCAAGACAGAGGCGTGCAAACAATGGGGAGCAGGGGAGGATGTATGTGGTGGACAAGACAGGTACAGAAGGAAATTCTCAGGAAGGGAAACTGGAAATTTGGAAAGAGGAGGGATTGGGGTAGAGTTGTGGGGAGTGGGGGGGTGTGGGGTGGGTGTTATCGAGGGTAAAAAAGATCATGGTTTTGATTGGGGACAATCTGTGATTGTGGTGAACAGCTGTCTTGAAGATCTTGAGGGACAAGTTAGATTGAGGAGGATATAGAAGTTGGTTCAATGGTGGGAAAAAAGGAGAAACAAATGAGTGGAGGTGAGCAGTGATCTTAGATTTATGAAGTTTCATCAGAAGGGAATTGGTGGTGGACTGTGTGTGCCCTGCAGAAACCTGGGGTGGGGCGGCTGGGAGGGGATAAAGAAAGAGCAGAGGTGCAAGACCAGAAAGGAGGTAGGAGAAGAAAGAAAGATGACCGACCTGTCTGTGATGGTGAAATGATAACCCCATGCACTCAGCTTCATCGTGGGAGATTCCAATAATCTTGAAGAGCTTGGTTTCCATGGCATGAAGCTGAGAAAGATGTGAGGCAGAGGAACCAGCCCAGAGTGGAGAGCAGTACTTTGGATGTACAGTACATGTACAGATGGAGAGCAGTACAGTACAAGCTTTGGATGAAGACCTTGTAGGTGGGTCAGAGTTCAGGTGTGCCAGGGAAGGACTTTGTGTGATGGAGGATGCTCATTCGGTGGCAGGACTTCAAGGCCCACTTCGAAATGTGGTTTGTCCAAGAAAGATCATGGCTGAGAGTGAGACCCAGGAGTTTGAATGACTGAACTTCCTGAAGAGGATTGTCGAGAAATACAAAAGAGGGTTTGCCAGATGGTCCTTTTGGAGAGAGAGATAGTGAGCACGTGAGATGTGTCAGGATTGAAAGACATACCAAGTGTTTGAACAGCTTGTAATTTTTTTCAAGGTCAGAAGAGAGGGAAGAAGCTGCAGCCTGCCTGCCTGAAGAAATAGGGTGTCACGGCAGAGGGTGCAGTCATCAGCAAACACATGAAGAGGATCTTCCAGAGAGTCAGAGAGATCATTGATGAATATCAGGAGTAGGACTGGGCCCAGATCACTGCCTTGAGGCACTCCAGCCTTGTCAGGGAGAGGAGATGAAAGGATTCCATTGAGAGCCTCATGTTGGCTGTGAGAGAAGAGGAAGTCAGGAAGCCATGTGTGGAGTTTTCCTTGGATGTGAACGAGCAGCAGAGCAGCTTTTTCGGATACATGAGCTGATGTCATCCGGTGCAGTGGCTGAGTCAAAGTCGAGGGTTGAAATAAACTTCTCCACCTTATCAAGTTTAAAAGAGACAGAGACCAAGTTCAGGTGCAGTTGGATATGACAGGAAAGGATGGGTACCGAGAGTGAGGGGTTAGGATTGCAGGATTTGGAAGCAAACACATAATTGAGGCATTTAGACTTATCATGAGTGTAGTCAGCTGTGGTGCCATTTGAAGAGAGGGAAGAGATCAAAGCGGAGCATACACCAGGGACAGACTTAATAAGGCACCGCCAGGTTTTTGAGAAGGGATACAAGTTTGAAAGTTAATTCTTGAGGTTGGACAGATGTTGTTTGCTGGCTTTTCTGAGAGTGGACATGCATTTCTTGCTGACTTTTTGGAGTGCAATGAGATTGCCTTGGGTCAGATTAGCCTTCGAGAAAAAAAGCGGCAAGTTGTTTAAAGAGAAGGCAAGTTGTTGGTTGGTGGCCTATCGGTTTTCTATCACCTTATTTCTGTTCTGTTCCACCTGTCGTCTCAGCTGTTTGTCCCACCCGATCCGATTTGACCACATTCACTCAGGTAGCAAAAAAACCTTGTTCACCTCTAAAAATCCCGATTAACTGCTTACCTCTACTTTTTGAGAAACTCCAGAAGCTCTTCACTGAGTCTGTCAAACCATGCCCTTCTCTCCAATCTTTAATAATTGGCGAGCCATTAGCATCTCATATGTAATATATATATATATTATATATTATATATATATATATATATATTTGTTGTTCTTCCGGCTGCCTTTTACGGGTCGCCACAGCGGATAATCCGTTATGATCCGCATACTGATTTGGCACAGGTTTTACGCCGGATGCCTCTTACGACACAGGGATAAGGATTGGGTTTCACCATGATTCCGGGCTGCCCTACACCCTCATAGCGCGGCCCAGTGCAGAGCTCCCGTCCTCAAGCGATCCTCCAACCCAAGCCTCCGAGTAGCCGGATTACAGTCGCACGCCACTACGCCCAGTATATATATATACATATATATGTATATAAGTATATAGTTATGTATATATGTTGTAAATATGTATATGTATATAATGTTATTTATATATATGATTATATATATATATATATATATATATGTATATATATATATATATGTATATATATGTATATATATGTATATATATGTATAATATGTATATATATGTTATATGTATATATATTATATGTTATATATGTATATATATGTATATATATATATATGTTATAATGTATATATGTGTATGTATATGTATGTATATAATGTATATATATATATATTATGTGTATGTATATGTATGTATATATGTATATATGTTATATATGTATATGATTGTATATATATATATATATATATATATATATATATATATTGTGTGCATATATATATGTATGTATATATATATATGTATGTTGTATGTATATATATATATATATATATATATATATATATATATATATATATATATATATATATATACATATATAATGAATATATAAATGAAAAGTGCGGTGAGTCGGTGAGGTGGTGAAGCCATGAAGCGTCCATCAGTCCGTGAATACAATATGCCTTTTAATCACATCCTGTTTGAAAGTTAATTCCCTAAGAACCTTAAGACCCTAAACACCAAAAAGACCAAAAGACCAAAAGACCCCCAAGGACCCAAATGACCCAGAGGACCTAAAAGACAGAGAACACCCAAAAGTCCCTGAAGGCCCCCCCCAAAAAAAATTGTATGCCTTCGATACTGTCTGGCACCCTATCCTGCTCACAAACTCCCTTCCGATGGTATCCAAGGACATCTCCACTCATGACTCGCAGACTTCGTCTCTTATACAAGCCAACGTGTGGCCCTAAATGGAGTTCTCTCATCTGCTTTTCCTGTCCAAGGTGGAGTTCCTCAAGGCAGTGTTCTGGCCCGTGTCTTTTTTGATTTTCGTCAATGATCTCTCTGACTCTCAGGAAAATCCTCTATATCTCTTTGCTGATGACTCTGCCTCTGCCGTATCATCTGTCATTCATCAGATTGGCAAGCAGCGGCTTCTTCACTCTCTGCAGGTCTGGATAAAATCACAAGCTGGTCCAACACATGGAACATGTCTTTCAACCCTGACAAATCTCACACTCTCACTCTACTTTTTGGATGGGGAGAGGAGGAGTGATTGTGGAGAATATCTGTTTTGAAGACCTGGACGGCAGAGTGGGATTAAAGAGAGTGTGGGAGTTTGTTCCAAAGGTGGGAAAAGGGAATGAAAGAGAGAAGGTGAGCAGTGATACTTGATTTTGGTACTTTTACCAGAAGGGGGTTGCTTGCGGACCTTGAGCACCCTGCGGAAAAATTGGGGGGGGGGGATATATCTCAGACAGAGTAGGGGGCGAGGCTGGAGAGGAGACAGTAGAAGACAGAAAGACCACTGACCTGCCTGGTGTGAGAGAGTGAGAGACTTATTAACTGCTCACTTAGTGAGAGCAAGAAAATATTCTCCTCACTCTACTCTACTCTCACTCGACTTCTCTCTGAAAGGACTGTTTGGACCCCCTCCCCCCTGATCCCCATCTACTTTCTCAACAATCCTCTGAAGAAGTCCTTTCATTCAAGCTTCTGGGTCTACTGTCTGCCATGATCTTTCATGGGAAAGCCACATTTCCAACCTGGACTCCTAAACAGTCCCCAACTAGGCATCCTCCGTCGTGCAAAGTCCATCCTGGGCCCATCTGAGCTCCTGACCACAATCAAAGCTTTTGTCCACAGCCTGATGGAGTACTGCTCTCCCTTCTGGACTGGTGCTCCTGCCTCTCACCTTTCTTGGCTTCATGCTGTGGATACCAAGACATTTCGGCATCATTGGTATCTCCCGTGATTAGGCTGAGTCTTCGGTCTCTCTACTCTCTACTCCAGGCAGGTCAGTGTCTTTCTGTCTTCTACTGTCTCCTCTCCAGCCTCGCCCCCTACTCTGTCTGAGATATATCCCCCCCCCCCCACTTTTTCCGCAGGGTGCTCAAGGTCCGCAAGCAACCCCTTCTGGTAAAAGTACCAAAATCAAGAATCACTGCTCACCTTCTCTCTTTCATTTCCCTTTTCTCACCTTTGGAACAAACTCCCACACTCTCTTTAATCCACTCTTCGTCCAATCTTCAAAACAGATATTCTCCACGATGTCTCCTCCTCTCCCATCTAAAACCACGATCTTTTCTGCCCCGCTAATCCACCCCAAACCCACTCCTTCAAATTCCCTGATTTCCTTCCTGAAAGTCCCCATTGTGTGAGGACCTGAAAGTCCCTGTGTCCATAGTGTCCATCTTGTTTACCCTGTGTACCCCCACCCATCCCTCTCCTTCCACAGATCTCCTCAGGTCTCTGTTCCACATTGTTTTTTTCTTTCCCTCTCCCACCCCTCTTGTCCCTGAGATGTCCTTGTCCCCTAACACTGTTGTGCATTTCTGTGTGTTAGATTCATATGAGCCTCGAACGTGTATACAAAAAAAGTCCCAAGGACCAAATAACCAGAAGACCTGAAGACTCCAAAGACCCAGAAGACACTGAAGACCCAAAAGTCACCGAGGACTCCAAAGACCCAAACGACCCTGAGACCTGAGGAGCAAAAGACCCTGAAGACCCAAAATCACCAAAGACACAAAAGATCCCGAAACCCTTAGACCCTGAGACGTACACCATTTAGACCCCTTCACCTTTCAGACAAGATTAGACCGCTTAACCACTTGGACCTTCTTATCACAAATTGAATTTCAAACAATACAATATCAGCAATATTAAAAATAAATTTGTGGAAAATAAATGTTTGTATTATGATTGGTGTTAAATCATGACAATACAGAAAATCTGTAACATCAATCTCTGCAATGACATGTGGAGAGGCGAGCACAGTGAGTGATCCATGCTAGTTAAAATATTTAATGGTACTCTTGAGCAAGCAGATACTCATAAACATCATTCTTCAGTACCATTTCAACATATATGTTCTACAATGTTCCAGACCAAAGACGTGAACCAGCCAGGACCATCTGAAATGGATTAAAATAACATCCAGGCTTTGCTTCCAGCTTTCATTCAACAGGTGTTGAAATGTCACCCAGAAACATGTTATGAATTGGTTTATTTTGGAATTATTGTAGCTATCAAGGAATAAATGCCTGACTGACACATCAAATCTCACACGTTTCATGGCCTGATCTACAACAATGTCATGGAATTAGAAAGAAGTTTGAAGCTTTGTAGTTCCATACTTTCATTAATTGTCCACATCGTGAAATGGTTCATCATTTCATACTCAGCAAGAAAATAATAAGATATCCATCCATCCATCGGGACCATACTCTGCAGAGCATTGGTGCTGCCTAATCAGTCTCCTTGGCTATTGGGCACAATCCTGGACAGGTCATCACTCTGACACAGGATACCAGCAAGCTGGCACTCATTTTGCCAACCTCAGAAGGATGACAAGCAGAGTCAACCCCTGGTACTCATTTTGCCAACCTCAGAAGGATGACAGGCAGAGTCAACCCCACCTGGTACTAATTCAACAGCAGAGGGGGATTTGAACTCAGGAACCACCCTAACCATTAAGCCAACACCAGGCATAATAAGAAATGAATCAGGACAAAAGCAGTGAGGATGTGGGTCAGAAATGCTGCATACTGCTTACAAAACACCGTACGATATGCCAATAACTCAATCACCTGACATAGAAGGAACTGAGCCACAAAGCTGAAATAAAATAGTTCTGTGTCTGGTAGATGATATGCATATTTTTTAAAGTGTGAGTTCTGTTAAACTGTTCTGATAAACTGGTCACGAGCTCAATTATTCACCACAATGAGGGATTTTGTTTGGCTTTTTTTCTCTTGTAGATCTATCTTTTAACCCCAGCCATGCTTTGAAATTATTTGATTGATTCATGCTTCTTTTGGGGGATATCATTCTTCCGAAATCTAATTAAAATAGTATGGTATTCATCTGACCTCTTACCTGGAGATAGTGGGCCACTAAACCCTAAAATCAAACATCAGACAAAATGTCTGTTTTGAGATGCTTGCAACTTCATTACTCCCAAGGGTTTTGAGATGCCTGACCAAAAGGTACACTGTTCTAAAAGGAAGATTCAAAAAGTTTGTGTCGCATTATTTTTTTGTGTATACATTGTCAAGGCTCGTGGAAGAGCTCAGTATAAAAACAGACAAAAACAAGCCGCAAAACACGCATGCATGGGGTGGACAAGATGGACACAGATGATGCACGGAGTGGACAAGATCGACACAGAAGGAAACAGCAAGGAGTGAAAACTGGAAAATTGGAAGGAGGATGGATTTGGGTGGGATTAACGAGGGGAAAAGAGATCATGGATTTGGATTGAGGATGATCTGAGATGGTGGTGAACAGCTAGCTGTCTTTAAGACCTGGAGGGAGAATGGGATTGAAGAGGATGTGGAATTTGACTTCACAGGCAGGAGAAAAGAGGAACAAATTAGTGGAGGTGAGGAGTGATCCTGGATTGAGGTAGTTTCACCAGAAGGGGGTTGATGGAGGACCATGTGAGCCCTGCAGAAACCTTGGGGGGGGAGGGGGGTGGACAAAGCATGGAAAGAGCAGAGGGTGCATTACCAGAGAGGAGGTGGTAGAAGACAGAGACACCACAGATCTGTCTTTGATGGCAAAGTGATAAGGCTCAGCTTCATTGCGGGAGATTCCATTAATCGTAAAGGCCTTGGCTTCATTTACACAGACCTGAAAGTTTCAGCTTGACATATTTATTCAATAAGCCTGCTATTAGCTTAATGGTTAGCTTAAGATCTTCGGGTCTTGAATTTTAGCCCCTGTTTACTCGCTAAATAACATCAGGTGGGTTGACTCAGCTTGTCATCCTTCCAAAGTCGGCAAAATGAGTACCAGCTTTCTGGAAACCAGGCCACTGCATCAGCGGCACAGTCGTGTTTCCAGCGATGGTACAACCAACAGCCACAGACTATGTACTAAATTATGATGATTAATCCAATGGCAAAATATGAGCTTTCCAAAATGTCATTATAACAATGACACTCCATTATTGCAAAAATGGTCATAGCACATTGCCACCAGATTTTTAGGGGGCCATAACACCAGAGCATTTGGAGTTCAGGGGGTGGTGGTGTGGCTGACTTTTCTTGCAGTGCCATTATTACTAATAAAGGTGTTTTGATAAAAAAAAATTTAAACAATATTTGAGAGAAAAGCTTTTCGAAAGTTAAGTGAATTAGAAGGAAATGACTCAGATGCCT
The DNA here is from genome assembly GCA_035128595.1 of Eptatretus atami. Classification (NCBI taxonomy): domain Eukaryota; kingdom Metazoa; phylum Chordata; class Myxini; order Myxiniformes; family Myxinidae; genus Eptatretus; species Eptatretus atami. Next base: position 111,742,766 of record CM068953.1, on the reverse strand, counting down.
CCCTAAAATCTTCACTGTCATTAATGGACTGTTGATCAACATGAAGTTGAAGGAACTACATTCCCTCACGCCGCTGTCACACCTTGACGTTTTAGCCAGCGTATGGCAACGTATCAAAATGTATGTAAAACGCTGGCATGCGCTGAACTATTGATGATTTTTTCCAGTTTTGGGCATATTCATAATGAGTTGGACGTATGCATAACGTATTAGTAATGTACACAGAACGTTTCGATAACATATAGATAACTTATACCAACGAATGCTTAGCGTGTTGTCGGCGTTCACAACCTATGCCCAACGATAGTCTAACTTATGGATAGCGCGGCAGCGTATCGCCGACGATCACATGGCGTAGCCTATTAAAAGGCGGCGGCTCGACGATTCAAATCATAACCGCACTAGACATCGAAGTGTCAAGCCGCTGTCACACCTTGACGTTTTAGCCAGCATATGCCGATGTATGAAAAATTTGCCGAATACGCTGGCACACGTCGAATACGTTATGGGTAAGTTTTGTATACGTTAAGAGCACGCTGGCATACGTCGTAGTATGCCGAGTACATCGACAAATTTTAAGCATGCTGAAAAATTTTCGACATATGCCAGCGTATGACGCACACGTTCCGCATACACTGGCCATAAGTTGTAGGCACGTTATGTGATCGTTGACACACGTCGACACACGTTACATGTAAGTTACTCATAAGTCGAAACACGTCGAGGTAATGTTTAGCGTACCCGAAACTTATTTCTAACCTATGAGTAACGTGTTGTAGGCACGTTACACGATCGTTGATACACGTCGACACACGTTACTTGTAAGTTAGTCATAAGTCAAAACACGTCGAGGTAATGTTTAGCGTCAGTGTTCCAGACTCCATGGTTTTTTTTGTTTGTTTGTTTGTTTGTTTTTTCTTCGGCATGACGGTGATGTTGACACTTCGATTTCTAGTGCGGTTATAATCAGAAATGGTTCAGTGGTCGTGCACCCACCAGAAGTTATACAGCAACTGCAAGACCAATCAACTGACTAGCTTTGCTGTTTATTGGCATCATCATGATGATCTGAGAACAAACCAAAAATTCGTGAACATTATGTGTAAGTGAGTCATAAGCCACCATTGCTTTCAAAGAGCTATAATGCCGTATTCTGTCTCAGGCCCCTGACAATAAAACTCAAGGTTTTGATTGCATTAGCACACAGAAAGCCAAGGTTGTATGCCTGGTGATGGCTTAATGGTTAGGTTGGTGGGCTTGGGATCCTCGGATCCTGAGTTCAAATCCCACCTGCTGTTGAATTAATACCAGGTGGGGTTGACTCTGCCTGTTATCCTTCTGAGGTCAGCAAAATTAGTGCCAGCATGCTGGTATACTGTGTCTGAGTGGTGACTTGTCCAGGATAGTGCCCAATAGCAAAGGAGACTGCTTAGGCAGCAACAATGCTATGCACAGAGTATGGTCCCAATGGATGGATGGAATCCAAGGTAGCAGTGAAGAAAAAAATATGGATTTCACTGCAATTGCTCTATTTTAAATCGAGTTGGTATTGTACTAGCCAGAATAGATAAATACATGCATTTTACACTGGAACTGCACTCGGTAGAGCGCATAACTCCACCAGGCTGAACAGTTTACATGTTGTATCTCATTGATAGGCCGGATGTGCATCCAGACCTGAACCAAAATCTGATTGACTTTTCTCTTCACCTACCCAAATCATACACCAAATTTTGTCATAACCCGTCTAAAACATTTTGAAATATCATGTTATAGATATATATTTTTTGCCCTATCTCTCAATGTTGAAGAATCGCTTGAAAAATAAAAAATAAAAATAAAAATACTTTCGGATATGCATCTGGATCCATAACTCCATCAAAATCTCAACACTTCACCTTTGTCACACACACAATGTGTCCACCAAGTTTCGTCCGAATCCATTCTTAACTTTTTCACATAGACTGCTCACAGACAGACAAACAGGGGTGAAAAACATAACATCCGTCCACCGTCGGTAGGGGAAGGTAATAAACTTAATTTAGCTATCTTTGTCTCATCTGATTTAATCTCCATTATGAACCTTATAAACCTGTAAAGATTCCATTGAATTTAGGTCAACACTACATTCAATCTCAATGGAAAATTTGGTGTTGGTTCTCCTTTAAAAAGATGATGATCGTGAGCACTTCTCCAAAAGTAGAGCACACAAGCAATGCATGATAGGACATGGGTGATTAATTCAGAATTGCCAGGACATATTTTAATCAAACAGAAAGACATTGAGGGCTGACAGGATGGCCGACACCCTAGAGTTATGAAAACTCATCTCAAAGCTGTCGAGCCTGGGTTTGAATCCCGACCTAGCTTTAAACTGTCATCCTCATGTTTCACAGGCAGGGTGATTCATCAATGTTTGTGCCTGGACGTTAAAAACTGGCGTCCTGTCTGCCGGCATTAGTTGGTGGATGTTAAAGATCCCACGGTGTCCTTCGCAAAGAGTCGGCAAGCTATCACCGGCACCATGGCCAAATTCCAAATTCCTGCTCCAACTACTGAGTTGAATGTCAGGTCAAGCCAACTGGTTTGTGAAAGATTTGTGCCAAGATTGCCACGGCCAACCCCGCAAGTGGGAATAATTGTGCCTTTTAAGAAGAATAACAATAAAGATAAGAAGAAACACCTTGGTGAGCAGCATAAAGTTATACTGCAGACCAGTAAGGAGGGATCTGTAATTTTACAGAGTACCAGTACAAAGGTCTGCTCTTGTAATGATACCTTAGAAAATTTAATGATTGCTTTGGAGACGAGCCAGCTGGCTTATGTTCCTGCTTTGCACTACATGATGTTCTATTCCAAAGGGCAATTCCTTTATTTATACAAGCAGAGCTGTGAATGACATGGAGCACTTCCATCTCAATGGTGTGTTTGAACCAGTGTGACATGAAGGATATGAGGATATAAGGACTTATCACCCCATATGTGTGGCGCAAAGTGGGGTTAGGAAATAGGTTCACTCTGTATGTCTGTCAGTCTATGATCGAGTAAATACTTAATTTCAATTGAATTTTACATTTTCAACAGTGTAGAACACCAATCAGAACATGAATCTGAACTCGAACTGGAGTTTCTCAGTATATTGGCTCTGAATTAGCAAATTGTACAACGTCTCGTCCCGAGCGCATTGAAGCAATTGCTTCAGTCTGCCTGTCTGTCTGTCAAACAAAAGTGACAATCAATCCAAACAGGAAACTTACTGTTTTTAGGGACATCCTGAAGGACACAAACACCAGGCACAAATAACTCATTTAACATGTTAAACAAGGTGGTGTAAAAGAGGGTGTATCAATGGTTTTTATTTTCTACAGCTTTTACAATTTTTATTTTATTTCAATAAAATTATAGATTCTAACACTGTACAACACAAATGTATCACTGATATTATTTCATCACTTTTAATTGGACTAGACGAGCGTGAATCTGTTGGGTTTCCCGTTGTGACAGACGGTTGATGAAAAAATAAAAGACACAAATTTTATATTATTTAGTGGTCAAACTTTAACGAAGAATTTGAGCATTTAGCTCAGGAGTAATCGTCGCGCCAACCGGTTCTCGAGGTATATCAACACATTCTCCATTGTTTGTCCCTGCGCTTTATGGCTCGTCATACACAAACTTCACTGTATCAGATTGATTTTTTATACATTTTTCGTTGCCGATTTGAACGAAACTTGTACTGCACACGGCAGGCGAATGGTGAGTAAGGTGTCCCTAATTTTTTCGCTATCGTGTACCGTTTTCTGTATTTCGGGAACATGCATATATATATATATATATATATATATATATATATTTATGTATATATATATATATACACACACACACACACACACACACACAAGATGAGAGTTTAGTAATATATCAATGACAAGCAGAATGAAGATTGTAGCTTGATGGATACCACAGAGGACGGACTGACTCTTCTCCTTTTGGTAATACACCAGACGACCCGTGAACCATTGGTTCCTTTGTGACAGCGTTGTAAAAAAATCATTTCAAGAAAGAAAAAGAACATAGCTCCAGTGAACTATAACCGCTGAGGTTGTTATGTATGATCAAATTTCCCGAAGAGTACTTGACTGACGGGAATTGATTTTTTATCATTATTTTTGTTGCCCCGATTTTAACGAGACTTATACTGACACCGGCAGGCGAATGTTGAGTAATGTGGCCCGAAATATTTGCGCTATCTTGTAACCTTTTGGCTGTAATTTTGGGAACATGCATATATATAATATAATATATATAGTTATATACCACAAGATGAGAGTTTAGTATATATCGATAACAGCAGAAACCCAGGAGATTGTGCTGATGATACCACATAGGCCGGGACTGATCTTCCGCTTTTGGTATACACCAGAACGACCCGTGAACCCGTTGGTTCCGGTTTGACAGCGAATGAAAAAAAATCATTTCAAAAAGAAAAAGAAAAAAGATAGCTCCAGCGACACTATTCCGCTGAGGTTGTTTGTATTGATCAATTCTCCCGAAGAAAGTACTTGACGAATCGCGGAATTGATTTTAATAATTTTTCTTTGCCCGTTTTAACGAAATTATACTGGCACACCGCAAGAGAGAATGGTGAGTAGGTGGCCTGAAATGTTTTGCGCTATCGTGTTACCGTTTTGGATGTATCTTGGGAACATACATACATACATACATACATTAAATATATAACAAGATCAGAGTTTTATATATATAAGAAGATAGATGTGAGCTTTGATATAAGGCTGGTGTTGGCGCAGGGTTAGGGCAGCGCTTGGGATACAAAGGTCCTGGTTCAAGCCCCGTTGGCCGCTTGAATTAATAACACAGGAGGATTGACTCACGTCATCCTTCCGAGGTCGGCGAGTGGTCCAGTGTACTGGCCGGTGTATGCCCCGGTTTAGAAATGCAGTACCATATCCTTAGTCGTATAGAGTGTACCAAGGTTTGTCAGGAAAGGCACCGTCGTAAACTGTGCACAATCATTATGCGGATCATAACGGATGATCGCTGTGCGACCCTAACGGGAGCAGCCGAAGAAGAGAAGAAGATGTAGCTTTTGATGATTGGTAAAGTGAAAAGCTGTCTGTGAATAACTGTGGATATAAACCAAGGCCAAGATCCAATTGTTTCTGTTCGTTGGCCTGTATTACATTCCGGCTTTAGCTGTTGGGGAAATTGAAATGATGGAGGTAAAATAAAATATTTATGAATTAATTTTTGTTCACCATCTGTACATGCACATCATGGGTGTTTTACCCCTATTGTCCATAAAAAAGAAAAGTACTTAGTTCCAGGGTCAAAGCCCTGGCCAGAGAAAACAGCCAGCCTGATGCCTCGGCATGTATCTGGTCATGTCATCTTGCGCATGTTTTATTATGAGTTTTTCTATATAAATAATATATTATATATTATCATTCTATATTATTGTATGTCTATAATAAATGCCTAAATTTCTTGAAGGTGTGAATAAATATTGTTATTTTGACGCGATAAACCTTCTGTATGCCTATAAATGAACACACGATTATTATTACGGAAGCACCCACTCCCTTCGGAGCCGTCAAGGGGTCATGTTATTATATTTATACCTATTTTACTCCAAGGGTCCCAGGTCACACCCAAATATGATTCGATCGGTTGAGCCGTTTTTCGGATATGGAACAGACGACGAGAGACGGTGAATATTGTAAGAATACTGATAATTGTAAATACTTTTTCATTACTATTTTGGTGTGGAAGGGGGGGGGGTGGCGTGGTGGATAAGGGTTTCTAGAGATTTGGGGGGGGTGATTAGTTTTGGATTGGGGGGGGGTGGGTCAAATACGTTGTATGGTGAGGAATGAAAAACAGACAGTACATTCACCTTTTGATGGACCTCTCACAAATATCACGATATAGTTATCCAATCACAATCAATTCGTCAGCTACCTTCACATTGCTGCCAATATTCAATGTACCTCTTTATCCAAAATACTCTACATTACACATCTCATGAATAACCTCCTTCGAATGCAAAACTCCCATCTCCTTCAGCCACTCTTAAAAGCTTAGGTTATCTTGCGTAATCTCAAGTCTCTCTATGCTGACTCTCATGGCTAGATCGCCTTCCTCAGATGTTAGTGACAGAATTCATCTAATAATGAAGTCAGTGGTGTATCGTGTGGTGCGTGGTGTAATGTCCCTCGAAATAACTCGAAAAAACATTGAACCTAGTGGCCATAACATTTTGCATGGACTACCAAGCCAGTTAATGATGATATGAAATTGTGTGGTTAGTATTCATTAACAACCCTTTTAAGAATATTAATGGCCTTATTTAGTATTCTCGTTATCAAGGATTATCATTGGTCAAGTCCTCTGTCAACTTGCTGGAGTCTAAATTCTCATTTTTGTTTGGCCTATTCAAATTACATGCCTTGATTTGGAAACACGATATAATGTCATGGACTGATTAAAGGATATAATCGAAATTTTATGTCTGATTCTTTTTTGAGAATAGGATCTCGTGGACGAAATAAGTGTCGAAATCTCGAGTGAAATTTGAGAATTAACAAATTAGCGATTATTATAACTAAGTGTATTGATTTAAGCAAAGCATTAAGCTTAGTTTTTTTAATGTTTTTTTTTTTTCTTACTGTTCGGGCGATTACATTCAGTGAAGAAAATATAAAGGAATGTGCAAAAAGTGTAACTTCATTGAGTGCAACACTGTGCTCTCTAACCTGCTTTTGCAATCCATGACGATACAGTCCACAGGGGTGTCCTTTTTCAGCAAATTACATACATAGTCTTCTTTTTTTCCATTTTGTGCGATCTGCTTTCATGACAAAATATTAATATAAATATACTAGTAGTTGCTGCAATATATTAATAGTTGACACTTGTTGACAACAAACAGGTAAGAAGACAGCACACATGGACGTTGTTTAAATGTGTACAAATGATTCTCCGTGGGGTGTGTGCGTGCCAGCATGCGAGGACGTTGGAGAAATGCATATGGGGATGGGGACATGCAGGCAGGCATTTACCAGGTAGAATGCATGGGTTTTAATTTTTAAATGCTCCCCCGCCCGCTCTGAAATAGAACACGGCAGTTAAAAAGAAAACGTTGCTGTTTGTACACATTTTATCACCACAGTAATTAATGCCCTCGTGTGCTGCCTACCCTCCCCTCACACTTCCTTCCCCTCCCCTCATGCTGCCTTCCCCTTCCCCTCCCCTCATGCTGCATTCCCTTCCCCTCATGCTGCTTCCCTCCTACCCCTCTGCTGCATTCCCTTCCCCTCATGCTACCTTCCCCTCCTTATCCCTCATCTGCATTCCCTTCCCCTCACATTGGCTTCCCTCCCCTCATGCTGCCTCTCCCTTCCTCACGCTGCTCCCCCTCTCCTCACTTTCCCCTCACGCTGCCTCCCTCCCCTCACGCTGCCTCCCCTTCCTCTCACGCTGCCTCCCCCTCTCCTCGACCTCCCCTCATGCTACCTTCCCCTCCTACCCCTCATGCTGCATTCCCCTTCCCCTCAACTTGCTTCGCCTCCCCTCATGGTGCATTCCCCTTCCCTCACGCTGCCTCTCCCTTCCCCTCACGCTGCTCCCCCTCTCCTCACCTTCCCCTCACGCTGCTCCCCCCTCTCACGCTGCCTCCCCTTCCTCTCACGCTGCTCCCCCTCTCCTCACCTTTCCCTCATGCTGCCTTCCCCTTCCCCTGACCCTGCCTTCGCCTTCCCTCACATTGTCTTCCCATTCCCTCCCTCAGCTCTCCCATTCACTGCTCCTCCCCTTCAGTGCTCCTCCCCTTCAGCTGCTCCCACCCTTTCACACTGCCCCCCCTCCTTTCACGCTGCCTGCCCCCCCTTTCATGCTGCCTCACCCCCTTCATGCTGCCTCCCACCCCTTTACGCTCTCTCCCTCCCCTCACACTGCCTCCCCATCCCACGCTGCCCCTCCCTCCGCTGCCTCTCCCTCCCCTCACGCTGCCTCCCCATCCCTCATGCTGCCCCACCCCTCCGCCCACCTCGCTGCCCCCCCTCCCATCCCACCTCATCTGCACCCCCACTCTGCTTCTCCCGCCTATGCTGCCAACCCACCCCTCACACTGCACCTCCACCCTCACGCTGCACCCCCACCCCTCACACTGCACCCCATCCCTCATGCTGCACCCCCACCCCTCTTGCTGTCTCCCACGCCTTATGCTGCAAACCCACCTCCACTGCACCCCCACCTCTCACCTGCCCCCACCCCTCACACTGCACCCCCACACCTCATGCTGCCCCCACCCTCATGCTGCCTCCCACGCCTTTTGCTGCCCCCACTCCTCACCTGCCCCCCACCTTACGCTGCACCCCCACCCCTCAAATAATCTTTTTTCGTTACCCGATTTGAACGAAACTTGAACTGCACACCGCAGGCGAATAGTGCGTAAGGTGGCCCTAAATTTTTGCGCTTTCTGTTCCGTTTTGGCTATATTTCTGGAACATACATACATATATACTAATAATATATATATAGTTATACATTTATACATATATACAATATACATATATATCAATATTATAGTATATATATATATATAATATATATATAATATATATATATATATATACACATATACAGGTGTGTTCAAAAAGTATCCAACCTTAATTTTTCGTGCGTAAACAAATGAAGCTAGGGAGGCGTGGTTTGGTGCAGTATGTAGGCGATCCTAATCCGTATGGTGAATATTTTCCCGCCTGTAGAAGCTGTCAGTCGCCGACAGACCACCGATGAGTGAGGAAGTGTAAGTGAGCGCCGTCGGATTTTCGTTTTGACAAAATGACGGAAAAACTTGAACAACGCTACTGCATCAAATTTTGTGTAAAGCTTGGCGATTCCCAAGTGGAAACGATCCCAAGATTCAACAGGCCTTCGGAAGAAGCAATGGGCACCACACAGATAAAAGAGTGGTACAACCGCTTCAAAGATGGTCGCACATCAGTGGAAAGGAAGCACGTTCTGGTAGGCCCTCAACATCCCAAAATGGATCGTCATTGACCAATGAGGACCCTGCTGATGCAGGATCGTCGAATCACGATCAAGAACTTGCAGACGAGGCGGGCTCAGCATTGGATCCGTTCATTCCATTGACTGAGGATTTGGGCTTAAGGAGAATCTCAGCAAGTTCGTGCCAAAGCTGCTAACGATCGAGCAGAAGCAACTCCATTTGGAGATCGCACAGGACATGCTGGAGACTGTGAACAGCGATCCCCACTTCTTCAACACAGTGATCACTGGCGATGAGACCACAGTGATCCATCATTTGTCAAAAACGAAAATCCGACGGCACTCACTACACTTCCTCACTCATCGGCGGTCTGTCGCGACTGACAGCCTCTGAGCGGGAAAAATTCACGCATACGGATTAGGATCGCCTACATACGTGCACCAAACCACGCCTCCCTAGCTTCATTGTTTTTACGCACGAAAAATTAAGGTTGGATACTTTTTGAACACACTCAGTATATTACATATGTATATATATATCATACATGTACTAACCAAAGTACGTACTTCAACACATGATTCCACTTGACCACAATTGACTTAACCACATTTACCACATTATACTATAACACAACAATCTATAATTCTCCTCCCCATGCCAAAAATCAGAAAAGGACAAAAACAAGCTCGAATGAGCCAAGATCCTCGTCTCTTATGATGCGTCATAAAACGAATATGACTCATTGTGATGTATCAGGTTTGCGATAAATTATCTGTGCTGATGCCCGGCTTGATTCCCAAACAAAATTCAAACAGCTTGCTTAGTTTCGGATTAATGGTTTCGGCGATTTCCATTAGTGGCGATATTATGACGTCAACTTTTTCTAGGAAGAATTCCCAAAATCGGAGATGGTTACTTCTGCGGTGGCTTTCTGCATATACATGGCAAGTTTCAGAAGATCCGATGAAAACTCTGGGTTGTGAAACAAAAAATGTCAAAAATAGGAATGACGTCATAAAAAATGATATGACGTCAAAGTGATGTATCATGTTTGTATTATTCATCTCTGCTAATGCCCTGTTCGATTCCCCAAACAGAATTAAAAAGCTTGCCTAGTTTCGGAGATATTTTTAGGCGATTTCCATTCGCGAGATATTTTGACGTCATAACTTTTTTCTAGAGAATTTTCAAAATCGAGATGGTTACTGTCTGCGCAGGGTATTTTACATATATGTGCCAAGTTCAGGAAGTTTCGATGAAAACTGTGAGCTGTGAAACAAACTAGTTTCGGGGATAATGGTATAGGTGATTTCCATTGAGGCGATATTATGATGTTAACTTTTTTCTCGAAACTTTCCAAAATCGGAGATGTTACTGCCTGCGGTGGGCTTTCTGCTATATACATGGCAAGTTTCACGAAGATCGATGAAAACTCTGGGTTGTGAAACAAAAAATGTCAAAAATAGGAATGAGTCATAAAAATGATATGACGTCAAGTGATGTATCATATGTGCGGTAATTCATCTCTGCTAATGCCTTTCGATTCCCGCAAACAGAATTCAAAAAGCTTGCCAGTTTGAGATAATTTTTTGGCGATTTCCATTAGCGAGATATTTTGACTCATAACTTTTTTTTCTAGGAGGAATTTTCAAAATCGAGATGGTTACTGTCTGCGCAGTGTATTTTACATATATATGCCAAGTTTCAGGAAGTTTCGATGAAAACTGTAGGCTGTGAAACAAATGAAACAAAAAACAAAAAATGTCAAAAAATAGGAATGACCTCATAAAATTGATATGAGTCATAGTGATGTATCATAGTGCGGTAATTCATCTCTGCTAATGCCCTGTTCGATTCCCACAACAGAATTCAAAAAGCTTACCTAGTTTCGGAGAAATTTTTTGGCGATTACCATTAGCGGAGATATTTGACGTCATAACTTTTTTCGAGAGGAATTTTCAAAATCGGAGATCTTACTGTCTGCGGAGGTATTTTTACATATATACTGCCAAGTTTCAGGAAGTTTCATGAAAACTGTAGGCTGTGAAACAAAAAAGTCCACAAGAACAACAAGTTAGTAAGACTTAGATCCTCCAAGGATCTAAAAAAAACATAGGACGAAATTTCCAAAAAACAACCAAAAACACCCCCCCCCCCAAAAAAACCTAACTGCCACAAGTCAGAAAAAAAATATGAAAAAAAAACATTTCAGGATGAGATTTCAAAAAAAAAAAAAAACCCAAAACAACCCAAACAAAAGCAAACAACTAAACAAGTCAGAAAAAAACATTTAAAAAAATGACAGGACGAGATTCAAAAAACAACTGAAACACCAAAAAAAAAAAAACTGGAACAAGTCAGAAAAAAAAAAAAAAACTAGAACGGCACTCGGTAGAGCGCATACCCCCGCACGTAATGCCTGATCCACGAGAACATATCGGGCCCAACATTTTAAATAATTTGCTGCACAGTACTATACGTTTTTGACCCCATTCAATGCTGAAGAATTCCTTTGAAAAAAATAATTAATGTATCAAGATCTGCATTCGGATCTTCACCAAAATGAATCAATTCTTCCTTGTCGCACTCCCAACTGCCACCAAGTTTCATCCGAATCCATCCACAACCTTTTGAGATATCGTGCTACATATCGGTTTACCCTATCACTCAATGGTAAAGAATCACTTAAAAAATTATCAGATCCGGATCCGGATTCGGATCTTCACCAAAATTGAATCAATTTGTCACGGTTACACACACAACATGTCCACCAAGTTTCATCCGAATCCATCAACAACTCTTTAAGATATGTTGTACACAAACAGACAAACAGACAGAGTAACACACAGAAAGTGGTGAAAACATAATCTCCTTCACCTTCAGTGGCGGAGGTAATAAAACATGTCAGGATGAAATTTCCCCCCAAAAAACTAAACAAGGTAGGAAGTGCTGACAAGAAAGGAATGACACCACAATAATTTATATGGATTGCCATCACGACATCTTTTGACATTTTCCATCTCATTCCCACAACAAATATAATACTGTGCACAATTACACCAAGCCACACTACAAATCTCCAACTACCTCTGACATCTTACATAGACATACAATCTTTACTATTGACACACAGTCACCTATGAAAAAAAAAATCGGAATTGCTGGAGGTGGTGCCTCTGATAGCACAATCTCGGCATAAAGGTGTACTCCAAAGGATGTGTCCTCGACAATACAACGATCCCTCTTGCCACTGCATCTTAGGGGCAAATTTTGCTGGGTGCGATTCATTTGAGGAGTGTGCCAGGGATCAAACTCCCTCGAGGTGAGCACACGACGAAGTGAGGTTTCCTGAAACACTCTTTCCTCTAATCAGGAAACGAAATGTTAAATTGAGATTATGATTTCCTATCAACTTCATAATTAAGTCTCATCCAGCACATTTTTTAAGGCAAGTCTCATTACATGATTTATTACCGTTGGCTCGATGCTAAACTCATTCCTTCCCTTTCCCTTTTGAAAGAAGTTGACTTTGTGTGCTGTATCCTTGGATCAATTCTAAATTATTGCCCCAATCTGTGGGGGCACTGCATCAGCAGCATTTCTGCATCCATCCATCGGGACGATACTCTGTGCAGAGCGTTGGTGCTACCTAAGCAGTCTCCTTGGCTATTGGATACAATCCTGGACAGATCGCCACTCCGACACAGGATACCAGCAAGCTGGCATTCATTTTTGCCAAAATCAGAAGGATGACTGGCAGAGTCAACCCCACTTGGTGTTAATTCAATATCTGAATGGGATTTGAACTCAGGATCCTGGGATCCCAAGCCCACAACCCTAACCATTAAGCCAACACCGGGCATATTTCTGTATCCTCAGACGTGATGTAAGTCTGTCGTGAGGTGTTGAATTTCCTTGGGGGATTAATAAATTCCTCATCATACGCCCTTCTGGTACTGACGTTAATGGAATATAATCTTTAAAATCCTCAATTTAATTTCACCTCTCAAATTTGGTTGAATTAAAACTTAAATTAAATTTGGTTGGGGAACTTGGAATAGAGAGGGTCAAGAGCTGGTGGTGAGGAATGGGATGGCCATAGCTGGTTCATTCTTTCAGAAGTAGGAAAGCCACAAGGTTACCTGTAGGAGTGGACAGTATAGAACAGAACTGAATTTGGTGGCAGTAAGGAAGCGACACTTGTGAAGGGTTAAAGATTATAAGGCAGAGGCAGGAGAGCATGGTACCACCCAGTACAAGCCTGTGCTGTTTGTGGTGTGGTTGGAGAAAAGGAAGGAGGTTAAGAGCAGGAGTCGGAAAAGTATTATGTGGGGGAAGTGTCGAGGAAACGTCATCACAGAGTACAAGGAGAGGGAGAGGACCAGGCATGAGCAACTTGGCAAAGAGGCAGAAGGTGTGGAGGAGGAGTGGAAGAATTATGGAGTGGCGTTTAGGGGAATTGCCAAAGTTTTGTGTGGAAGGATGTCAGAAAAGGGTGCATCGTCCAGCGATCGAAAGCAGATGTGGTGGACGCATGAGGTAGTGAAGGCAGTTCATGTAAAGAAGGAGGTTTGGAAGAGGATAGAGAAGTTCAAGGATAGAGGGAGTCAACCGGATGCAGGGTTGCTGCACTTGTATGGGCAGAAGAAGAATGCAGCAAGGAGAGCTGTGGATGAGATGAGGATTGATATGGAAGAGGAGGTGTACAACAAGTTGGAAGAGGATGGTGGGAAGAGGATGGGTTATAAACTGGCTCGTGACAGAGATGGGGAAAGTAAGGACATGGGGAGTGGGGGTGATTAAGGATGGGGGTGGGAGGGTCGTGACAGAGAGGGTTGCAGTATTGAAGGTGAGGGAAGGATATTTGGGGGAGCTGTTGAACCGGTGAGGAAGTAACGGCGAGCTGGAGCTACTGTATTACGTAGAGGGGAATGAGGAGTTGGTGGAGATCACTGAGGAGGAAGTGCAGACAGCATTGAGGAGGATGAAGAAGGAAAGAGCACCAGGCAATGATGAGGTGTGCACAAAGATGATAATTGCAATGGGATAATTTGGAGTCAGTTGGACAAAGAGGCTGTTTAATATGAAGTATGTATGAGAAAGAGAGAGAGTTCATTTCTGGAGGAGTGGAGGACAGGGTTATTTGTGCCGATATTGAAGAGGAATGGCGATGTTCAAGATCCGTGGAAGCACAGGGCCATTACACTCTGGAGTCACGTGATGAAGGTGCTGGAGAGGATTCTGGATGGGAGGATAAGGAAGAGTGTGGAGATGGAGATCGGAGAAGAGCAGCAGGGGTTTTAAAAGGGTAGGGGACGACTGATGGCATGTTCACGCTGAGACAGCTGGTAGAGAAGAGTTTGGAGGTGCAAGGTGAAATAGCATTGGGATTTGTGGGCCTGGAGGAGTCCTACAACACTGTCCCGAGAGAGATGGTGATGGCGACACTGAGATGGATGGGAGTGCTGTGAGCAGAAGTTAGGTTGGTGGAAGGGATGCACAAGGGAATGAAGAGAAGAGTTTTGTTTGGTCCAAGGATGTCAAAGGAGTTCAGCGTGAGCATAATTTTGAGGCACAGAAGCACTCTCAGCCTGCTCATGTTAATCATGGTGATGGAGCTGGTAAGCAGGAAGGTAAACACGAGGGGTATTCTGAAGAGGATGTTGTATGCCAACAATCTGGCAGTTATGGTGGAGAGTAGGCGGGAGATGTAGGAATTACTGGGGTAGTGGAAGGAGGCATTTGAGAAACATGGGCTGAAGATGAGTAAGGAGAAGACTGAGGTGATGTGGGTCAGGCAGCAGAGAAGGTAAATGAATATCAAGTGAGAGGGGAAGGAAATCAAGTGGGGAAATAGATTTGAGAATCTGGGGGGAACAATGACTGGGGATGGTAAGTCGGAGGCATAAGTTTGGAGGAGGAGGATTCAGGTGGGATTGAATGCATGGAGGAGGGTTGAGGGATCAATAGCAGACAGAAAGATATCAAGGAAATTGAAAGGGAGGTTTCTGATGTCATCTGTAATGCCGGCCTACCTTTACGGTCTGGAGATGGTGGCACTGACAGAGACAACAACAGAGGCTGCAGATTTGTGAGAACAACTCGGTCAGGAGGATTGCAGGAGTGGAGGGTAGATAGAAGGAGGATGGATGAACTTGGGGAGAAGATTGGTGTGCAGATGAGTTTGACGGACAGATTGGTAAAATGCCGGCTGAGGTGGGCTGGACACTTGGTGCGGATGGGGGAAGAGACAATGGCAAAGAGAGCGGATCGGTTGACGGAGCAAGGTAGGAGGATAAGAGGTAGACTGCAGTTGAGATGGGAGGATTGTGTGACGAGGGATATCTGTAAGGTCGGGGTGGTTGGAGAGTGGAGAGAGTTTGTTGAGGACAGAGGGGAGTGGAGGGAGTATTGTGGTCAAAGCAGGGCAGAAATTTGGTGCTATTTAACTTCACCCCTTCTCAAGGGAAGAGGAGGAAAACATATTAAAACGAAAGTTTGAACTGAAGGAAAAAATAAAATACATGGAAATAAAAAAAAGGCCGATTGTCATCGTAAATCTCGAAATATAATTATGAAACAAAATTTGGTTTTATTGGGTTAACAGGGCAGCTGGATCCAGATAACTCAGTCATTGATTAGTGGAAGCTCCAAAACCTTCATCATCATCAGCAGCCTTGCATAGACTAGCTATTCTGAGTAATAAAACCGTCAACTATTCACGCTAAGACACTACCTCACCACTCTATTATGTCATACTTGATAGTATTTCTTTTTATGATTACAAATTCGCAAAAGTTTTCATTTGATTACAAATGGTCTGGGTCATCTTCCAGAGGTGTCATCGATCATATCGACTTTTGGGTGAACATTTAAACGGACAGCGATTTCAAATATTGCCAGCAGGGGGAAGCAATGATAATGCCAGAAACTGTTGAAGTGTAGATCTTGTTTCATTATCACCTTTCTTTTGTATCTCAGGAAAAATCCATTTCAGGTTTTGAAGAAATAAGGAACACTCCGCATGTTCATTGAGCTCCATGCATTGTAATCCTTGTAACCACATCACATTATTCATGAGAAAATGGGGAAATATGAACCCCAAGGATTATCTGAGTTGGTAGGTATACTCTATTGACAGAGCATCGGGGCTTGGCATTGGCTTGTCGGCTCGAGTGGCTGGCTTGGGATCTTAGAGTCCTGAGTTTGAGACCCGTTGGACAGTGAGTTAACACCAGGTGGGGTTGACTCAGCCCGTCATCCTTCTGAGGTCGGCAAAATGAGTACCAGTGTACTGGTAATGGGGGTACTGCATCAGCGGCATAGCCGTATCCCGAGCCAATGATGCAAGTAGAAGAGAGACGTTGAAGATAATGTCTCTCGCAACTCCCAAGGTTGGGACACTCATTGACGTGAAGCACCATTGTGTCAGTTTTTAGTTGGGTTTGGAATCGAACCAAAACTAGACAGCTCATAGATGAGTATGCTGCCTTTCGGCGATCCTCTCACGTCCAAGGAATGTGTAGCTAAACGAGAACTCTCGAGTTTTTCTCAACATGTTTGGGTGCTTTCAGGATACTATTTTTTCGGTTTAATGAAACTCGGGTTGGATCACGTAGATTCATGAAGCATTGATGAGCTTGACTCACATATCCGAGGCCAAGTTTGAAGAGAGAGGTATTAAAGGATCCATATTACCGCGTTATGCTCTGTAAATACATCATAATCCTGGTGTGTCACAGGCAGGGTGGACGTTAAACGAGTCATCCTGTCTGCCAGCATTAGTAGGTAGACGTTAAAGATCCCACGGTGACCTTCACGAAGAATAGGTGAGCCAGTGCCAACAACATGAACAAGTTCCAAATTCTTGCTCTCACCTACAGGGGGCACTGCATGAGTGGAACAGCCACGCCCCCCCAGAAAATGATGCCACCCCGCAACGATTTGCTGCATATGAAAGAAGTGTCTTTTCTGACAATATCTGGACAGACAGCTGATGGTGGAGCCACAAGGTACAAGACTGAACTCAAAAGACATGACGTGTACACAGAGTTCATTTGGGATTTGACTGAAGTTTCATTAATTGCTTAATGGGCGAATGCAATTTATCATATACAGAGCAAAGAAAAATCTTTGATTATGATCACTGGAAGTTGATTTGTCTGTTTGTGAAATTTGTTTTTCTTTTCTTCTTAAGAGTTCTTAAACAATAGGCCAGCCTATGGTGAGTAGACGGGATGATCGAATGACTGTCCTTCCAGAGGTGAAGGCTTGAGGGTGAGCATGTTGAGCATAATTATAAGCCGACCCACCACTTGTTGCCCTCGCCGAAGGAGAGGGTATTGCATTTGGGTTTGTTACTTGCAAAATCGAAGATTTTTCAAGTATATTGCTTTGTCGATTTTGTTATTCTGTCTGTCTGTCTGTCTGTCTCTTTGTCTGTTTGTGTGTTTGTCTGTCTGTCTGCTTGTCGCCTACATATCATAATTTTAAACTGATCTTCACTAAACTTCACCACATGGTAGAGTTTGTCATAAGGAAGAAGCCTATTGTTTTTGAGGTCAAAAGGTCAACATAGGTCAAAGGTCAACAACTGCGGTGAGATTTCTAAAATCCTCAATTTTCAACCAATTGACTTGAAATTTGAAGAGGATTTATATTTCATGTCAATGAATTCAACAAGCCAATTATTATTGAGGTCAACATCGACCAAATGGTCAAAATAGGCCCAAGGTCAACAACTAAGGTGGTGTTTCTAAAATCCTCAATTTTCATCTGATTGACTTGAAATTTGAAGAGCATTTATATTAATGGTCACTGAATTCAACCACCAATTATTTTTGAGGTCCACATAGGCCAAAAGGTCAACGTCGGCCGAATTTCTAAAATTGTCAATTTTCATCCGATTCACTTGAAATTTGAAGAGGAGGTTGCACATTTGGTCATTTAATTCAACCACCAATTATTTTTGAGGTCAAATTTATTTTATGGATTTTGCAAGTATCGTGCTCTGCACGACGTCTTCTTCTTGTTTGTTTGTTTGTCCGCACAGGACTTTCATGTTTTTCTCTGCAACTGCTTGTCGGATTGAGACAAAATTTTCACCATTGGTGCGAGTACTCTTTTAGAATGCTTTAATGATAATTATGATGTCATAGGTCACGTGGTGTGGCAGCCATGTTAGAAAAACGGAAAAAATTTAGACCTCTGTATCTGAAACCGCACCAAGGAAAAATTGAAACTTGGCACTTGGCAAGTACTCCTCATGGGGAATAAGAGTGATTTTTTTATGATGTCACAGGTGCCTTCTTTATGACGTCACTGCATATGTAAAATGCTCCATACGATCAGTATGAAATTTTTTTAGGGTCATCTTGGGATAAAATGGTCGACAAATTTTTTGATGACGTCATTGGTCACGTGATTACTTATCCATATGATTTTTTGTGTTTTTTTAAATCTTCAAAATCTTCTTCTCTGAAATGGCTGAACAGATCGGGGCGAATCTTTACAGTTATGACCGCCTACCCATGAGTAACAAATGGTTCACACATTTGACATTATAGGTCACATGGTTTGGCAGCCATATTGGATTTACCTTAAAACCTATAAAAAATCTTCTCCAGAAAGGCTGGACAGATCGAGGGAAAACTTCACACAAATATTCTCCAAGCCTTGGGGATACCAGGGTATTCACGAATAATTGGTGTCACATGGTCTGGCAACCATATTGGATTGAGCGAAAATCTTTAAAAATAATTATTTCTCTTGAACTGCATCATCTTTCGAAATGAAACTTCAAAATTATGATACAGTAGTGATATGGAATATATGTTTTAAATTTCAACCTGATCGGATGCATGCTCTGGCAGCCAGAAATTTTTTTTTTTTTGGATGTGTATTCTTTTTGTTTTGTGTTTTGGAATTTGGCTCACTTGGCTGTGCCTGGATGGGTTTGAGGGTAGAGGAGTAGGAGCTGAAATCCGAATCCTATCCAGGTTCCTCCTGATGACTTCATCTTTGCTTTTTGCTTGTTTGGGTTCCTTCTGATGACTCCAATGGAGGACTGTACCTATTTGGTCTTCTATTTGATCTGAATTGAATTTACTTTTATCCCATTCTGAATTCAATTGAATAATAAATAAATAAATACGTCTTCGGTTGAGGGTCAGGTGTCCAATCAAAGCAGGGTTGCATCATAGTGGGACGTCTTGGTACCCGGTCATCACTGCCAGCAGTTATAAAGTGGCAGTTCAAGTTATGTCTCATTAATTATGAACCACCCCAGTACACATACGCCACACAAAATACAACACACATAACTACACAAACACCACACAACACACCACACAAAACAAGTCCTGGCGAGCGTCTGCAATCTCTGATTGCTCTTTTTGTGTTGTGGTGTTGCTTCAACCTTGCCAATGTGCTGTTGTGAGCCACAAAACATTCTACAAAGGTGACATTCTACTCTGTGTTACATGACCAAATCATATATGTCAATAATACGAATAATAACCCAGATAATGAAGGTCATTTGTATTGAGAATTTAAAAGAGGATGAGATATAAACATCCCACTACAACTGAGCCATTGGAAATGTCGGACGTACTGTATGTTGAGAGAAATCTAACTGGAGACACAGGAAAGCGATTAGCAAAATAAAACAAATGCTTTTAGCCACGGCCAGGAAAGACATCCACCGGTGTAATTATTCTCTCTGCAAATAAATTGATTCCTGGCAGCAGACAAATCCCTTTACTTTATTTATTTTTCGTTGAGCTGCCACTCAGCCCACCCCCCCACCCCCTGCAACCCCTTGGGATCTCTACAGTTTGCCCTGTAACCTCCATACTTTAAGCTGACATTGTCTTTCTAAAGGTGCCTGGCGACAAAAACATGCCTCTTAAAACCGAAACATGATTTTGCACACTTACCCTTAGAATTGTTTCCTTTTGAGTCACTTCTCTCAGGAATGGTGAATTCGTTTGGGTTGAGGCTTTCTCCTCTCTGATTCGTTTATATTGATTGGTCAATCCTTCAAACAGGATGTTGCAGTGGTAGTGTACTTAGTGTGGGTACTATAAACTGTTGGATTGGTGCTTCGTAGGCAGGGAATTGCATGACAAAGTGCTCCGTCCCTCGAATCGACGTTTATCTGCACTGCCTGTCTGCGAGCATTCGCTGGTGGACGTTACCGTTTCCACGGTATCTTTTGTGAAGAGTAGGCCAGTTATCACCTGCGCCCTGAACAAATTGTAAATTGCTGACACCTTCAGTCAAACGTCAGTCTTACCCCACAAGAACATATGAATAATTGAAGCTGATAAAGAAGTGTTAGATTTATTGATCAATCCAATTTGATCTCAAGGATGTTGACACTGATGATCTGTCAGGTTATGCAAATGAGACAGCCGGCTTACCATCTCCTGGTACCCTGCATGCTATGTGGTGTCAAACAGAACACCGATTGCCTCTGCATGATTTTTATGACCATGTATTTTGGTCTTTGGAGTAAAGTACATGTGCTTAGCTTTGTCACAATCTTTCCAATTTCTTAAAACTTAAAAAAAAAATGTAAAATGGGGTTTCTCCATCGAGAAATGGCAAGTGTATCTTGTGATGTCATGAATTTTGGTGTTTGAGCCAGAAATGCAGGATGCATGCGTTTATTGCATGACCATACATTTTGGCCAAAACTGCTGAGCTGGGTTTCTCCTCATCAGGGGCAGCTCAAAATGGCAGCTAATTTTGATGGGAAAAGTGAACATGGACATGTGGCATCAGATGTGGTATCAATCGGGTTTGAAAACGCTGTGGTTTTCAACACCGGTTATGGTGCATGAAAATAAGGGATAAGTTACACGCATCATCGTTCGCTTGATCTATCCAATTGTTTGCCTCTAATGCAGCTGGTCCTCCCAGGTCCACTCATTCATCCATCTATCTTCACATCTACAAAAATCTTTCAGTTTCTGTCAAGAACTGTTTGCCACTCCAGTCCTATTAAATAGGAACTCATTGCCAAATCTTGCATCTTACTCCTATTGTTTATTCCTTCTTGTTTGTCAATTTTATGTTGGTTTTATTCCTGCCGATCCGTTCCACCATTCATAAGAGTCTTTTGTTATTCACTTCTTTTGGAGCCTAGACATACCTATATATTGAAAATAAGAACCCTCTCAATGTCAGTAGGAGCATGATATAAAAATCATTCTATTTTATGTAATTCAATAATGAGGCTTTTTATTTAGTTCTTCAAAATCATATCCCTGTGTAACAAATGTATGCGTAGTTTATCTTCGTCACAGTGAAGTTGAATGCACAATGTAAAGTGGAACATAATTACCTCGTATGTAAGGTTAATAAACTTGGAGTCATGTTCTGAGTGCACGGGGTTGCACTCTGTTCCAGTAAATTAATCTCCTTGTGGTTTGCAACGTTTGTTGAAGCAGAAACTTGAATTCTTAAATAGTACCTTTAGCTTTTGAATCTTTTCACTTTTTTCACTTACATTTTTAAATGGGGACTTTTTATCGTGTCATCGTTTACCATTCAGCCTCTCCTCCCATGACATGGCAGATGTAGAGCAAGTTTAGCCAAAGACATTAAAAAAAATCCAGCAGCGTATGTACCCATTCACATTTGGCAGTGCACTCAAAAAACAAAAGAATGTAAATAAGAATATGCTTGCTAAATTCAGCACAAAATTAATGGTCTGTATGGGTGGCAAAGGAAGGCAAAACAAATAAAACAAATAATAAATACATAAAATGTCATAGCCCCCATTGTTTTAGTAATTTTGATGAATGGAGTTAAAGGGCTCGCCCATATTTATGGACAAGTAAAATGGCCGCCAGTCTTCCAGTCGGCCATCTTTGATCAGATCGCAAAATAAAGTGAGGTGCACATGTATACCATCATGTACTGTGCTTCTGCCAGGTATGAACAAAATCGGACTATGCATATCTGAGAAATGGTTGGGAACACATTAAAGTAACAAAATGGTCGCCAATTGGCCATCTTGGATCTGTTCTCCGAAAAACATGACATACATATGTAAAGCACCATTGTTTATGTGTCTGCCATGTTTGAATAAGATCGGTAAATGCTTGTCCGAGACATGGTTGAGGACATGTTCGACACTGGATCTTTTTTTACAACTAAAATGGCCACCAGTCAGCCATCTTTGATCGCATCTTGAAACAAAATGAAGTGCTGGTGTACACCATCATATGTTGTCTTTTTGCCAAATATGAATATAATTGGTCCATCCATGTCCGACATATGGTTGCGGATGCACCCACACACGCATGCAGGCACGGACACAAAAATCAAGACCAAATCCAGAAGCCCTCGTTTCGGACTGAGTCCAACTGGGGCGAACGAATACCACTAACCTTTTAAAATACCTCAAGTTGTAGTTGACCTGCCGTGAATAGAAGAGGAGTTAACGTTTTGGGCTTCACCCACAGATAAAACGAAGAAAGAAGCTTCTTTTTTTGTTCTGACGAAGGGTTAAGCCCGAAACATTAACTCCTCTTTTATTCATGGTGGATCAACTACAATTTGAGGTATTTTAAAAGGTTAGTGGTATTTTTTTTTACTGTGTATCTAAATTTACCTCTCTTTTATGGCCAACAAAAATCACAACCTTTAGACATTCACTTTACGAGAAGCATAATTCAACAAATGAAACAGGGGAAATAGCCTTGCGCAATCAATGAAGGCATGAAACAGGTCTTCAGTAACTGAACAAAAAAGGGAACCAAATAGACACAGGAGAAAAATGACTAATTAAGATGAAGGACGAAACAATCCAGGGGGTCAGCCACCACTGGAGATCACCGGTTCTCTTCGTTACAAGCTTACCGTATATTAATTCATATGCAGGTTCAGAGGGAGATCTCTCAAGTAGCAGTCTTTTCCACTGGGTAACCCCATTGGGTGGTAAATTCTCAAGAGGTAGCATATCACATGACCTATTGATGTCCTTACTACTAGTGCTCTGAAATATATTCGACCCCATACTGATGGGGATAACTCATTTGGAATGATCTTTACGATTCATTTGTAAAACAGAAGAACAATTCATTGAGCAATACTTTCATACCCTAAGTCAATTGTAGATCAAGCTGAAAAACTTTCGGGATCCCATTTCTTAAAGCTCTTCCTCTTGCCCCTTTTGACCAAATCCCTGTTAAGTCTGCCACTTACAGACTTCTACCCCCATATGAATCATTTCAGAGGTGTCACACTTTTGTAATACCCATGAATATAAAATGCTGACTAAAATCACGGGCTTTAGAAATGTCAGGAAAAAGATGGTTATGAAATAAAGACTCATGAGCTTACATTTTTATAACATAGGTGTCTACCTGGCAGCTCACGGAAAGGCCCTGCCAAGTATTCAAAAGAGTCTGGGAAGAAAAAACAAACAGTGAGAAGAGATATATTCACATGGTGGAGATGGATCAAGAACATTTCAAGGTAGTATCCAAGCTTGCCTGTTTGTTGCAAAATGAGACAGGTCAAACTCTTGACTGGGAGATCTGCATACAATAACTGTTGAATGAAACACAGCCAAAAGGCCATCACACGGCAGTCATATCAACGAGGCTTTGAACACCTTCAGCTGAAGGACAGCATATGGTATTTGGTCATAGCCAGTGATGGCCTCCCCAGAAAATGTGAACCATTTCTCCTTGAACTACTCTTAGCAACACCTCTGGTGGCTGCAGGCATATATACCTATACCAAAAAAGAAAGGCAACTAAATTATGAACTAAAACATGGTACTTGCAGGAAAGATGGGGCAGGGCCTTCTTCCGTCAACCCAGTCTTTTTTAACCTGCTCAACTGTCCCATCCCAATTCTTGTGAACATATTGTGAGGATCCAAAGAATAAACCCAAATATTTGCCCCCTTCCATTTCCCACTCCAACCAGACTGGAAGAGGCATTGGTGGCACCAGCATCAACCCAAGTATACTACAATTAAAAAGATCACCCATAAAGGCCCAGTCACCCTTGATGTTTTAGCAGAAATGGCAACGTATCAAAATGTATGTAAAACGCTGGCTTACGCTGAACTTTTGATGTTTTTTTTAAGATTCGACGTATTCATAACGAGTTGGTCGAATGCATAACATATTAGTAACGGACACAGAACTTTCGTTGTCTTATAGATAACTTATACCAACGAATGCTTAGCCTGTTGTTGGCGTTCACAACCTATGCCCAACGATAGTCTAACTTATGCATAGCGCGCTGCACGTATCGCCGACGATCACGTGGCGTAGCCTATTAAAAGGCTGCCGAACAACGATTTAAATCATAACCGCATTAGAAATCGAAGTGTCAACATCACCGTCATACAGAAGAGAAGAGAAGAGAAGAGAAGAGAAAGAGAAGAGAAGAAGAAGAGAAGAGAAGAAAAAAAAAACCAGGAAGTCTGGAACACTGACACTAACCATTACCTTGACGTGTTTCGACTTATGAGTACCTTACAAGTAACGTGTATCGACGTGTGTTAACGATCACGTAACGTGCCTACAAGTTATGGCCAGCGTAGCGGAACTTCTGAGTCATACGCTGGCATAAGTCATAAAATTTCAAGCATGCTAAAATTTGAGGACAACCGCAAAGTACAACGATGAAAGCCAGTGTACTACGACGTATGGCAGTGTTTTTCAGCGTGCTCTCAATGTTTCCAAAACTTACCCATAACGTATTCGACGTGTGCCAGCGTTTTAGACAAATTTTTTAAAAAGCGGCATAAGCTGGCTAAAACGTCAAGGTGTGACTGGGCCTTTAAGCTTTATTCTTTCTCCAATTACACTTCAAGGGAAAAGCCAGGTTAAAATGAGTTAATCACTCAAAAATGGAAGAAATTTCATGGTCATCCTTGATAAAAACGGAAACTTCATCTGCGTAAGCTGATAAGATTATTGAAAGACATCCAGGAGGGAAAGTGATTCCAAAAACTTTTCCTTGAGTTAAACAGAAAGGGGTTCTATAACAGAAGCAACCAATAAACCGAGACATATAAAATCTTGCCTCACCCCTATCTGAATGCATAAAAAAGAACAAAGATCATTATTCACTTTGATTAAACTAAAAATGATGTTGTACAGAGAAGCAATGTACATCATAAATTTAGCAACAAGTTCACAAGCTGTCAAAGGCTTTGTTCAAGATCAACAAATTCCATCCCAATCCCTTTATGTTCAGTTTCAATCAATCATATCACAAATTTTAAAAAGATGAATCATAGTTAGATGGACCCAGGATAGAGTAACTCTGATCAGGAAGAACCAGACCATGAACAACTTTCTTGAGTCGGTTTAACGAAACATTCAAGAAAACTTTATAATCTGTGCAAAGCAAAGAGACTGCCTACCAATACGCCATTGTTGGAGATCACGGGTCTTCGGAAAAAGGCACACCACCTTTCTCTGAAAACTTAGCAGTATTTCACCAGGCTTTGAACATCTTTGGATGCATCCAGGATATTAAATAACTCCAAGCCCAACAGGTCCCAAAATGCCAAAACAAAAAAAATCTGCAGGTAAGCCATCGATCCCAGGAGCATTTTCAGAATCGATCTTAGCAAGGACATGGGTTAACTCAAGAAGTGTCATTAGTAAGTCCAAATCCACATGCTGAACCTCTTAACACATGGCCTTACTATTTGTAAAATTGATTTGCAAAAAAATGCAGAAAGATAGATGAAAGGTTAAATGACACAATTTTGTTGCAAACAGTCTGGTGGTGGTGGTCGTATGGCAGCTAAGCTGCCGGGGTAGCTATCATTTCTTGAAGCGTGACTGTGTCGCTGATGCAGTGCCCCTCTACCAGTACACACACTGGAACTGGTACTCATTTTGCCGACCTCGGAAGGATGACAGGCGGAGTCAACCCCCTGGTGTAGTAATTCAGTGGCCGACGGGGCTTGAACTCAGGACCCCAGGATCCCAAGCTGCCACCCTAACTACTGAGCCAACACCAGGCTGCAAACTGTCTGTTTTATAGAGGGTTCAGAATAAATGTACACAATATTTAACCTTACATCACCAGGATTGACGACTATATGATATTCCGTTTGGCATCCAACACAGAAAAAACTAGAAGCGCACTCGATAGAGCGCATGCCTCCTCCATGTAATGCCTGATCCATGAGATCATATCGGGCCCAATACATTTTTGAAATATTATGCTATACATTATTTTTGGACCTATCATTCAATGGTGAATAATCACTTTAAGAATTAAATAATTCTCTGATTCAGATCCGGATTTGGATCTTCACCAAAATCGAACCAATTCGTCCTTGCCACACACCCAACCTGTCCACTTCGTCTGAATCCGTCCACAACTTTTTGAGATTTCGTGCTATATATCACTTTTAGCTCAAACTCTCAATGGTGAAGAATCACTTAAAAATTCCAGTAGTCAGATCTGGATCTGGATCTTCACCAAAATCTAATCAGTTCGTCCTTCTCACACACCGAACCTGTCTACAAAATTTAATTCGGATCCGTCCACAACTTTTTGAGATATCCTGCAAACAGACAAACAGACAAACAGACAAACAGACAAACAGCCAAACAGACAAACAGACAGAAAGGGGTGAAAACTAATGTCCTTCACCTTTGGTGGTGGTGGTAAGAAGTCATGGTGGTTTCTTAACGGATTCTGAGTGAAAGAAAGATTTGCAAGGACTACCTTTAAGTTTTGCATCCTGAGTCAAATTAACAAAGCAAACACCTTTTCTTGAATTAATTCCCTCAACTGAGACTTCTTTTCAAGGAACAAACGATGATTTCTCTCATTATTTTAGTTCGACAATTGACATTCTATCCATAACATTTCAGACTCCAAAACAGCCATTAGGAAGACAACTATTTGTCATTTGTAGCATACTTTCTAAATTGTTCACAAAAAACATGAATCTGGGTTTTGATGTTGTCCCAATATCAATGCACAGAAGAGAAAAAAACCTTTTTTTTGTTTCGACCAGGACAGGCCAGAAATTTTGGATCTCCTCTTAAAGCCCTTACTCACCTCTGAAATCGATACTCTCAGCTATTGTAAGTTCCCCTGACTGTTCTTTGTTGTGTATATAATATGTAGCTATTGCATACAATCTGTTTTCTGTTATTCACTTGAGCACTCGAGGAATTATAATTGCTGCAATGGATGATCCCACTGTTCGCTTAAAGTATATCACTCGTTTATCATTTTAGTTTATGATTGGTTCAATACCTCTGAACGATTTAATATTGACTTTGTATTTCCGTTCAGATTTCAGAAACTTACGCTTTCCTGCCACGTGAGGCTGTGACAAAGTTTTTGATGAGTTGTAGCGAGTGTCAGAAAAGGATGCACCTCAACCCACGAGCAACTGAGCATAAAGGTGAGTTAAGCTTATCAAAAATACTTCATTTACACTATCTTTGTTTGGTTTTTTTAGTTTGTTAATTTTCTGGTCTCAATTTTATGTACATAAAAATGGTATTGCAGAACATGCACTCCATTGTTGTCTGTCACATAAAGAACACACCATGAGATAGCTATCAACACTTTTGTACTTTTGGCTTTATACCTTGTTCACTTGTGATAATTTAATGGTATGCCTTCGAACATTAGTATTACATTACAATGCCAGTTGGACATACCCTTTCAGTCTTGTACACAGCTGTGACTGAAACATGGAGTCATGCTGCAACTCTTTCAATGGAGCATCGATGAGCCAAAGCTTTTGTTTGTACTTACTTGTCATGTGGTATTTCATTAATTCTTGGAAGCTATTACTGGATTCACACCAACACCAGCGATTTGCTGGGAATAAAAATCGGCACTGGCATTTGTAAGCACAGCAGCCCAAATTCAGGCGAAAGGCAGTATTTTTTTGGATAGGCAGTTTCGATTTTTTTTGATTCAGGCGATAGGCAGTATTCAGGTGCATTTCATTGTTTTTTCCAACTTTTGTTTTTTTACGAAGGTGAATTCAACGTACATGACTCAGCTAAAATAAATTATGTTCTTAGTGTCTTAAGTTTTAGGCAATGCGATACTGAAAAAAACATGTTGAATTATGGAACAATTTCAAGGGTTAAGTTATTTAAGATCCTCGGGTCTGGTAAAGCTCGACTCATTGAATAAAATTTTGAAGTTTATTGTGTGATAAACTTGGGAGGTGACATATCAGGAGGATTTCGCCATGTGATTTGGCTGGTCAAAAAAACATATGCGATGGTGAGGAAGGATCTTTGGGACTGCTGAATATGCGCAAATAAGAGTGCAAATCTGAGTTTACAAATCTCTCACAATTGAAAGCACAAATAAGCGATGATGCACACAAATTCGAGGTAGTAAAAATATTATATATATATATATATATAAGCAAAATAGCACGGTCGCGGAGGTAGAAAAAGATGGGGAAGAGGAAGAGAGGGTGGGGGAGAGGAGAGTAGGCAGAGAGGATAGAGGTGGAGAGGAGCGAGGAGCGGTGGGGATCGAGTAGGGTGAGGGAAGGGAAGACAGTGTGAGGTGAGAGGAAGGGAAAGCGGATGTGTGGTGGAGCATTAATTACCGCCCAGACACATCCAAGACGAATACCGCCCAGACGAGTCCAGAGACAAACACTGCCCAGACGTGGCTGGAGACAAGCTGTCGGAGAAAACACCACTTGGACACGTCCGGAGACAAACTCCCATCCAGACATTAACACTGCCCGGCCATGTCCGGAGAAAAAACTGTCCAGACATAACCACCATCGGATATGTCAGAGACAGAGAGAACAAGACGAGAGAGAGAGAGAGGAGAAGAGGAGGAGAGAGAGAGAGGGGAGAGGAAGAGGAGAGGAGAGAGAATGAGGGGGGAGAGAGAGAGAGCAGAGGAAGAGAGAGAGAGAGAGAGAGAAGAGAGAGAGAGGGGAGAGGAGGAAGAAGGAAAAGACGACGAGGAAGAGAGAGAGAGAGAGGAGAGAGAGGGAGCAGAGAGGAGGGCGAGAGGGAAGAGATGAGACGGGGAGGAAGAGAGAGAGGGAGAGACGAGAGGAGAGCAGGGGAATGAGAGAGGAGAGAGAGGGAGGGGGGTACTGCACTGTATTGTGATGGGGAAGAGCAAGGATGAGAAAACGGGAGAGAGAGGAGAGAGAGAGAGAGAGAGAGAGAGAGAGAGAGAGAAGAGAGAGAGAGAGAGAGAGAGAGAGAGATAGAGATAGAGATAGAGATAGAGATAGAGATAGAGATAGAGATAGAGATAGAGATATAGGGGAGTTAGCAAAAAAAAAATGTTGCCACACACACACACCACACACACACACACACACACAAACACACACACTTGGCCGTTATTGGCAATTTTTCAGGAATCGGCAGGTTGGAGTCATTATGATTAGCAACTACAGTCCGTACTGCATACAATACAGAAACCTCGAGTAGCTTTCAGCAACAAACAACGTTGTAGTCAAATAGACATTTTAGGGATATGAGCACAAACATTAATCTTTAGAAACAGCTGTATCTGATGGGTGGAAAAAAAATGGCTCGGTAATTTCGAAAACACGTTAATACGGCAAACGGTTGAGAAATTGGGTGTTATTTCACAACAACTCGCTCAGGGTGACGGAGCACGAACCAATCACTCAGGGTGACAGCAAACAAACCACTCGCTCAGGGAGAGGGAGCACGAACCACTTTCTCAGGGTAACAGAGCACGAACCACGAGCTCAGGGTGATGAAGCACGAACCAATCGCTCAGGTTGACGGAGCATGAACCACTCGATCAGGGCAACGGAGCACGAACCACTCACTCAGAGTAACAGAGTATGAACCACTCGCTCAGCGTGACAGATCACGAAACACTCACTCTGAATGGCATCGCGGGCACAATCGTCTGCAGTGAGTGAATGATTCTCTTCGAAGGATGTAGCGCGGTTCCGCTGTCAAGTGTAAGGCATTCAGCAAGTGGTTTAAGCACTCATGCAAGCACTCCAAATAAATTATTGATAAAGAACGGTGGCCAGGCTGTCGCTGGATATCATATATGATTCCTTTAACTTTACAGCTGGTCTTCAGCATTCATGCAGCAGTTAATGAAATTAAATGAATTTGTTCAAATAATGACTTTATCCACAAAAGAGTTGCAACTTAATGCAGAACAACCCGAGAGACATCGCAAAGTTCAATCACCCATGAAATAAACATTGCAGAAAATGCGCCATTTTGCCTGCTTGTCTGTGCACGTCATGTGGTGCATCGGTTCGAGATCCACACAAACATTATAGCTTTATTTTAAAACGTTTATTTTTTTATTGTTTTTACCACATTTGCTTTGATTCCCTGCAGAGCTCCTCATGAAACCTCCAAAAATATAGACACAGATCTGGCAGAAGCTTTGGATAGGCAGTCCCTCTGGGGGACAGGGCACGATGTCCAACATTGAATGCATTAAATCAAACAGCTCAATGAAGCTGGTTAAATTTGGCACGTTCCTAAATTTCTTGTTTACGCAATATAATTCTCAAAACAGTAGAAAAAGATGTTTAATGCTTTGGAAATTTCACATTTTCTCGCCAACAAGCCTATAACCTTTGGGGCCCGTCCTATCTTTTGTTTCAAAGGTTTCCTCCCATCTTTCACCGTTCAGGAGATTAGCACGTGCAGACAAACAAACAGAAACTTCAAATTACATATTACATTTATACATACATATATATATATATATATATATATATATACATACATATATACATTTATATTAAACAGGAAATAAATTCCTTTGTGGGGCTCCTGTGAAAATATTCTGATTCAACCCGGGACTCGAACCCAAGGACCTCATCACTTACGCAGTCACAGCCCCCCACCTATGTGGTATACATGTATATTTTTTTTTACCCTGATCACATTGCAGCTCCACACCGGCTCTCGGAGTGGACCGCCCCACTGGGGATTTACCCAATCTGCCCTATGCACAGTCCGGGCCTGACTAACACAATTGGGCATAATATTCCTACCTTATTTTTTTGGCTTTAAACTAACTGTTGCACCACTTTCTGATTGGTTGCTTCACAATAAATCACATGATAAACTATCAGTGCATGACTATAATGTTGTGCAAATAATTTCTGTACTGCCAGATAAAGTAGTTTGTCGGTTTTTTTACTGCCTCTCTTGTAGCCTTCATTTTATTCCCCTTCATTTTTCATTTGTCCAACCTTCTCAGCTCCACCAGAATGCACATGTTCTTCCAGTAATACTTTTTGTGTGAAACTCATAAAACCTTTGTTGCCCACTCACCGACACTCCTTTGTTAGTCATAATCTCCCACTGGTAGAATCACCTACCCAAGTCAGCTCACTCCCACTCTTCCCTCCAGGGCTTTAAGCAAGCAATGTACCACCATTTCCCATCATTGCCAATTCCTACCCACGATATTTACTATCACCATGAACCCTATCTAACCCAACCGTCTTACTTGCTGTAACCTCTACCTCTCTCTTCTCTCATCTTTTGTTGTTAGATCAATCCCTTTGAAGTTGTGTCCCCCTGTTACCCGACTGCCCCACTCTCAGTTTGTTGTATTTTTCGTTGCTCTTATCTCACTCTTCCATCAGTCTCAGTCTTGTATCAAATTATATATTCTAGTAATAGGCGTCCACAACCATCCTTGACCATGTTGTGGAATGTCGGCTGAGGCCCTCAATTTTTTTTTCTTCTGCCATCACTTTTTCACCTTTATTCACCTTTAAATTCATTTTCACCGCAACCGCTTAAGTGACTGACATGAAACTTTCAACATAGAAGTGCCTACCCATGGATAATTTTTTGAAACAAAGTTACATGACGATTGGATTGGAGATGTGGACAGCATTTCAAAAAGTCTGTTTTTTGTCAGCATTAGTTGCAGGGTGTTTCACATATCAGGAATTGATGGCCTTGACCCTGCTTTACTCGGTCTCGTCCGAATTAAAAGGGGATGACATTCCTTTAGTTTAGTATAGGCATTTTATAAAGCAACTACAGGCTGCTTACGAATATTTAAAATATATACTCCCAATAAAATTTTCTTTCTTTCCTGTACTTCTAAATTCCCCGAAATACCATTCTCTCACCTATCCTATGCATATAAACACAAACAATATTTACAAACGCCTTTTTCAGTTTATACTTTTAAAAAGCCAACAAAGTGAAGTCCACGAAGTTTGAAACATCTTTTCAAAGGTTCA
This sequence comes from Eptatretus atami, assembly GCA_035128595.1. NCBI lineage: Eukaryota > Metazoa > Chordata > Myxini > Myxiniformes > Myxinidae > Eptatretus > Eptatretus atami. Next base: position 111,710,500 of record CM068953.1, on the reverse strand, counting down.
TTAACCATAATTGTGGCATCCTTGGATGATGTAACTCATTTACAACTAGAAGGGCACTAGGTCGAGTGCATACCTCCACCACGTAATGCCTGATCCACGACAACATATCGGGCCCAATACATTTTTGATATATCATGCCATACAGTATTATATCGTTTTTGGCCCTATCTCTCAATGGTGAAGAATCACTTATAAAATTCTAGTAGTCGGATCCGGATCCAATCTAATCAGTTCGTCCTTGTTACAAACCGAACCTGTCCCAAAATTCATCCGGATCCATGCACAACTTCTTGAGACATCCTGTACACATACAAATAGACAAAAAAAAAAAAAGAAAGAAAAAAAGACAGAACGGGGTGAAAACATAACCTCCTTCACCTTCGGTGACAAAAAGCAGAAGATCTGAACCTTTAACTGCATTTTGAAAACGAAGTAGAATTAGTAAAGAAAACTGGGAAGGTGCCTGCTTTTTCTGTTAATTCTTTTTTGGGCCTTTTACTGGCCTTGCCTGTTTTGGTAGCCAATTATCCTGGTAGCGCAGCAACTTTTTGTCCCCAGTGATATGCCGGATCTGTCAAGCACCTATCAAGGCAGATGGCACACAATGACCTACTGTTGCGAAGGTTTTTGTTCTTTTTCAACCAGTTTGGCCTTGGGCAATGAAAGAAATGTAATAATTTGCTGCATGAATTGTTGATGTTACAAGAGAAAATGGAGGCGGAACAAGGATAATGAGGTGATCTCATGAAAAATCGGGGGTCTATCTTTGTGCTTTGTCCAGAAAAGTGCAGATCACATCCCCCATTGATCCCTGTTCGATCCGTGCCTGAGAATGTAATGTGCCCCACTATCTCCCGATAAAATATTTGCAATCAGCTTTGTGCACCACTGAATTTACCAAAGATAGCGATGACCTCAACGTACATGTCAGCTTGGTGTTGGTACATGCTTGGTGTTAGTGCATGATTGATGTTCGTACATGCTTGGTTTTAGGGCATGTTTAAAGTTCGTGCATGCTTGGTGTTAGTGCATGCTTGACGTTGGTGCATGCTTGCTGTTAGTGCATAATTGATGGGAATGCATGCTTGGTATTAGTGCATCCTTGATGTTAGTGCATGCTTGGTCTTAGTACATGCTTGGTGTTAGCGCATAATTGATGTTAGTGCATGTTTGTTATTAGCGCACGCATGGTGTTAGTGCACAATTGATGTTAGTGCATGTTTGGCGTTAGTGCATAATTCATGTTAGTGCATGTTTGGTATTAGTGCATGCTTGGTGTTAGTGCATGCTTGATATTTGTGCATGCTTGGTGTTAGTGCATGCTTGCTCTTAGTGCATGCTTGGTAATAGTGCATGCTTGATGTTAGTGCATGCTTGGTCTCAGCTCTTTTTAGAAGCACAACTGCTTGATTTCAGCTCGTTTGATTTAACAAAGGGCTAATGCTCGAAACTTCAGCCTCTCCTCACTTGCCCAACATGGTTAACACACTGTTATAGACTTTAAGTTAATAAAATCCATCGTTTGACTTATCTGCTGATGCAGACCAACATGAGTCTTCATGGAGATGAGTATTCCATGGTGTCAGAGTAGTCTTTTTCTGGGAGAGATGGGCCAATGTGATTCTGCCTGGAAAGTTTAACTTTAACTTGAATGTCAGAGGTTGACAAGATAATTGTCTGAAGATATCGATAAGGGTCTGGAGACGCTCTTGCAATGGAGCCAAAAGTTAGGTCATCGTTGTTGTGCTGTTATTTTGACAAAAGCATCCGTGATGTTGTCAGAGAGGGGCTGAGAGTTTCCAGTCATCTCAATGGTTGTGATTTCCTCGCATTCTGTTTAACCAGACAAGACGCATATTACTCTTGTTATCATCATCATCATCATCATCATCATCATCATCATCATCATCATCATTACGACATTCAGAAGGGAATTAAACCCTGAATCATTTGCATTTACATTTGATGTTGAGCTGTTTTGTACTCTCTATATTGAAGTTTGAAAAACTACTATTTTATTGGTAAATCAATCTATTTGTAGCAATGAACTTCAGCCAGGAGGAAGCCTTTTGGCTCAGAGGTTGACACACCACATTAGAAGATTTTGACATTTTGGGAGACAAACTCTGATCTCAACAATACTTTAACCGCACACAATATTGTGGACGTGGACACATAGTAGATACACAAAGAAAGGTGTTCACAAGAGGGACTATTAACAAAAGGTTTTGTCTCTCACTAAGTGTTACACCACCAGAAAGTATGTGCTAATTTCACCTGTTAATACAAATATAATTGGCAATTTAAATACATTGTGAATGGAGTGCAAGTGAAGTTGTGAATTATGGATAGGGCTTGAATGTAATTATTTAGTGTATAGAGAGAGAGATAGTTAAACCTGATAAGAGATAGATAACCTTGAGTCTGTTGAGTGCTACAATTAAATTCAGGATGTGGGAGTACTTCACATCCCTTGTGTTTCTTTGCCTGTAATTCCCTCTGAAGGTTATCACAAATTGAATGAGAAAAATAGCACCACGTTGTTATGCTCAAATATTCTTAAACGATCATCTGGAATAAAATGATTGAATGAATACAGAAAACCTTGGACAAAGGAAAAAGTTGTTTGGCTAATTAAATCACCCAAGGTCTTTGTCTACAGATATCTTTAATGTCATACTTTGAATTCTTTTTTGTTGCTTCATTTTTCATAAGCTTGTTTAGCAGTGTAGACATTCAAGGATAAACAAGAATACTTTGAAAAAGGAGGCCACTTGACTTATCATGGATGGGTGGTCCTGTTCACACTGTCAGGTGCAAAGGACTGCCAAGGCAGGATTCATTGGCTGGGGGGCACAAGCCAGGATAGGTCACCACTCCAACACAGGATACTCAAATGGCATATTTTTACCCAGAGATGGTCCGTCCTCATTTTGCCAATCTTGGAAGGATGACATGCTGATTCACCCCACTTGATGTTATTTTGGCATGCTGGGGGCTTTAAACTGAGGACCTTAATATGTCAGGCCAACCGTCTTAACCGTTAATCAATCTATCACTTCACCTGTCATATCTGATCTTCAACCACACACCTTGAACATTATCGATAAAGATTCCTTATTTTCCATGTACTAACCACATTCGCCAGAAAAACGTAATCAAACATAACATTCCCTTTAAAAATCAAGTGTTACTCATTGTCATTCTTACATTATTGGAAATACTTATGGAGCAGCGAAAAAAGGCTGATGCAAAATGCACAGTTGCTGAGATGTTTCTCCCATCTTTTCTTCCGTAGCTTTTCTTCCAGGGATTCTCACTTAAACAAAACATGATAGAATCGCATATCATGTGTAACGAGAATATAGAAACCGACACAAATATGTCGATGGAATTGCCTCTGCCCACGTTGGATCTAAAACTCACTGTTAGGTTTGATCCAAGTTAAAGGTCACATGAAAAATTATTAAAGGTCACATGGAAGATTATAAACGGTCCGAGAGAGAGAGAGAGAAGAGAGAGAGAGAGAGAGAGAGAGAGAGAGAAGAGAGAGAGAGAGAGAGAGAGAAGAGAGAGAGAGAGTGCAACGAGAGATAAGTAAAACAGAGGCAACATCAGGTGTTTCAAAATCAAATTATTGGTCTGCAAAATGAATTACAAAGGGCACATGACCTTAGCCATCTGACCCGTTGAACCCAAAATTAAATCAGTTCATCTTTGTATTACAGTCCATAATAGTGCCAAGTTTGGTTGAAATCCCTGCAGTGCTTCATAAGTTATCGTGGTAATACAAAAACCATCAGGGACAGATAGATGCATGGACAGCCAAACAACCTCAAAACATAATGGCTCCACCCGTCAACACCGAAGGCATAAAAAGGAAATGCTCCATAATACCACAGCCATCGGTTAATGTAGTATAGTATATATATATATATATATTATATATATATATATTATATATATATATATATATATATATATACACACATACATAGAAAATTGCCAAATTTTAGTGTGAAGGTCCACCACGGGGAAGCACTGGAGTTCCTCCCCGAACACCTTGTCCTGAGCCAGCAGCCACAGATAGCTCTGCAGCCTGCAGCTTGCTAATCAACTATGAATGCTGATTGGTGCGCAAATCTTGGCAGGGTGTCACAACTTCGTGTGGTTACCTAACCTTTAGACGATTGATATCGAGGGGGCCTGTGTCCTTGATGCGTACTTGTCTTAATCTTACCTGATCAGGTGCAGCTGAGCGGAGAAGCCAAGTATGCACTGGCTAAGAGAGCAAATCACATGGAATAAAACTTTCAGGCTAACACTATGTATGGACTATGCTGGACCAATGGAGGAAAAGATGTGACGACTGGGTACATTTACAACACAAGCAAGTTTATTACAAAGGGGCAAGGAAAGGTACGTGGAACAATAATCAAATGTTTTCATCCACAGAAATATGTACAGGAGGGGAAAGCAAGGATTAGTGTGGTGCTGCAAAATAAAATGCATGTATTTAGAAAAGAGGACACAGTGCAGAGACAACCCTTTAGTACTTCTGCAGTCTTAATTAACATTAGCATGACAGGATCCATCAAAAACACTCCTGATGAAAGTTAGATAGTTCAATGAGACGAGAGAAAGTTTGAGGCGTTTGCGACCTCTGATTTACCAGGCGCAGTCGATGGACCAATGCAGACCCAGTCGCGAAGAAGCGGAAAGGAGGGAAGAAAACTGTGGTGTCTATGGTGTGTGGTCGGAGGGAGTTGTAAAATGAGGAGTGTGTTGATTGATAGATGAAGTGCAAAGAGGAGAGTGTAAAGATGTGGATGACAGACCTGTCAACCCAAAATTATGAAAAAGAGTGAGAATGTAAAATGTGGCCAGCGAGGTCACGAAGTGTCAGAGAATTGAGGGCGTGAAGTGCCCAAAAAATCTAGGGGGATCTGGGGGCATGCTCCCCCAGAAAATGTTTGCTTTCTGGTGTGTCTTAGATGCAATTTCCTGCATTATATTGCCAAATTCATCCATATTTTTTGCAGTCAGAAGATAGGTTTTTATGTCATGTTACTGTGTAGTCCACTGCATGGACTAAAATAAATACACCAACAACATGAACAAACAAGACATATTTTATTTTCATCAACAGATCAAATGCTATACAGGAATTAGAACACTCATCATCCTTGTAATTAAGATGTATTATTTCAGCATATTGATAGTATTTCCCAGTATTTTGCAATGATTTCACGCAACAAATGAACCCACAGCAACAAGACATTTCATTCGATCAGGATGGTCATCGATAATTGACCAATCATACTCTGTCTCTCATATAGGAAGTGCGGAACGAGGCGAAGCAATCAGATTTAAGTCGGTATTCAAGGTTATAATATCAATTAAACCAGTCGCAATGCAAAAATGGTGAAAACATTTTTTGTTGCCAAGAAATTAACAAAAAGTGTAAGAATTTAAAGCGAGAACGTGAGAATGTGACTTTCAACAGAAAGTCGTGAGTCTCATGGCAAAAACGTGTGAGTTGACAGGTCTGGGATCAAGGGGGTTGGAAGTAAAGCAAAGAAGTGAGAGAAGATTATCCTAACATGAAGTGTAAAGAGGTGTGCATGTGTAATGTCTAACGGGTCTAACTGCGCTCTGTCTGGCGTCTGGCTCTTCCACTGTTTGCTCTATCAAGCTCCGTCCACTCCACCAGGCTGCGTTGTCCTTCGTCCCGTGATCACCAGAACCAAACTGCACCAAAGAAGAAGCAGACCAGGAGCACACGAAACCGAGCTTGAACAGGAACGTACGCTGGAAAAAAAAACCCACCTCCTGATGTGCGTAACGCACAGAGCTTTATATTCCCCTGGCAGGGGCAGAGTTTGGAGGTGGATCATGCAGAGCCATCGGCGTTTCCCCATGCTCCCATTGGTGCGCCGATGATTACCAAAGGGTTGGCCCCGCCCATGAGAGGATCTGGCACCTGAAAGGGCCCCACTTGCTCTCAGCTCTCAACATACGGCTGAGCTCCAAGATTAATGCTGGATAGAGTACTTGGTCGCACGCCTTGGCTGTGGACGCACTCCGAACATGCAATGAGGGCCACAATTTATCAGAGGGTCCGGGATTCCTACACGATATTGAACGGGGTCTCGCGCTTACTTGTGCCCCATGTTAAATGCAAGAATGTGCAGACCCAAGCACCAGCAATGGTGTTCCATGCCTCCCCATCCCTGTTGGCAATAGTGGTCATTGTTGATGACCATGGCCAAATGACGGCAGTGCCAGTGTAACAGTGAGTATAGTGGTGAGCTTTGACATGGTGGTTCGCCGTGGTGATGGCGGTCATTGAGGTTGTGGCATCAACGGTGAGTGTAGGCAAGCTTGAGTTGGGGTCTAATGGTGTCGGGATTATTATGAAGGCATTTGGAGGTCATATGAATGATGTAGGGTGGTGGTCCAAGCACAGTGAAGGTTAAGGTGAAGTGTCCGTTGGGTTATGGCGCGTGATTTGAAGGGAATGCAGCTCGGACAGGTCACCACTCCGACTGCTATTTGACTGACTGCTATTTGTTATGGTCTGCAGCTTGTGTAATAAGAGAGGTTGTGTGTGCAGCAAAATTAACAAGTGAAATCCTTCAATACAGCGCGTGTGGTGAATCAAATGAGTACACTAATGTTAAAATATGCAATTTATGCTTTTTCAGTTGAAAAACAATTAAAAAGCGTTCATAATATTTGAAATGTAAAAATCTTGTAATTATTGTATAAGCACCTTTATATATAACAGAAGGAATGAAATGTTCGATACAGCGTGGCAGGAGGCCGCAAAAGAATGATTGTAAGAAATTTCACTACTAATGCATGACGAAACACTTGTTTATGGCTAATATTAAAGAGAATGATGGCATAAGAAGAACTTAGCCTGGAATCCTCGTGCATAACACCGCCCACACAACACACGTGGTGTCCTTGACCAATCAGGAGCAGTGCAGTTACAGTATCGTTTCCTTCAGCTCGATTGGTCTTGTTGCACGTGATGTTTTCGGGTTTTTTTTCGTTCTTGTTGAATCTGAGGAGATTATTTTCGTTCTTGTTGTAAGTAAATTTCAACTACTAATGCATGACGAAACACTTGTTTATGGCTAATATTAAGAGAATGATGGCATAAGAAAAACTTAGCTTTCTGCGTTCGGCGCGAAATGCCATGGTGGACGGAAATGACGTCTTTCGTTCGTTCGTTCGTACATGAGGGGAGCGTTTTTTGTTTTTTTCCTCAAGCAATAAATTAAATGGTTTTCACATATATAACACTTTAGTTTCACAAATTCCCATTGAAATACTCGGGTATTTCCGTCAATTGTCGCCATTTCCGTCGAGGTTACGCACTGCACTACCGGACGGCCATCATTGGCTGTCTTGAGGCACGTGGGGGGGGACGGGGGGCACCGGACCCACCGAGACGTGGTAGACGACGCCGGGGACATTTCAAACTCGGTGCAATTGTATACAGCGCACGCGCTGTAATAAACGATGGGAATAAAGACCACCGAAAGCCCATACAAAGCATATGCCCAAAAACACATTAGACATAAGGGAAGGGCTATTCATTAATATTATATATTTATAATTAATTACTGCAAATTAATACTATATATTTATTTAGTTTATGTGAGATAGATTTCCCACCTTTCGTGTCGAGGGACTTTGGGGGGAATATGTGTCGTTATTTAGAATGTTTGGTTTTTCTCTTATTCCCTCCATCTATCGATCCATCTTTGGATCCCTCTATGGCACCACTTGCCCATCCATCACCGATCCCTCATCATGTTCACCCTTTGAGCCCATGGCTCCTCGTGCCCAGCCAATCCTTTAATTTGCCTTTTAAACCTCCCCTCCCTCCTTTTCTATTCCACATCACAAACACAATCCCCATACCACTACGTCACAGATTTCCCCCTGTCACGCGTTGACAAATCATGCATCACCATTGCTGCAAAACAATGGACCATAACTTACCATTAGAATCACACAAAGGAGTAGTATGCGGGTGCTTAAACATGTGAAAAGTAAATAGAATCATTCTTTCAATTCATTCAAAAAATCAATTTTGACACAATCGAGGTAATTATTGTCCATACAGTGGTCTCTTGGTTGTTTGTTTACTTGTAAAACAAGACATTTAGAGCTGCAGGATCATTAACCTGCAGATTTTGTAGCTGAGATCATGCACATGTTATGTGTGTTTGATGTCATCGTGTGCTATCCTGTGCATTCGACATTATCGTGTGCATTCCTGTGCGTTCCTGTAACAGAAACAGATTAGCTAGACCTCCGTGGCGAGAGGAGGTTGAAAGAGTGCGATTGTGTGCTCCATGGAACAATCACAGATTAACTTGATCTCCGAGGTGAGAGGATCTAGAAGACCTTGAAGAAGGGACATTGAAGAAGCCTTTCTGAGCAGATCAATCTACCAGGCATCTTGATCCACATCAACCTCGAGGCATGCGCATCGGTGAAGAGTGTGAAGTACCTTTTTAAGTATGTGTACAAAGGCCATGATTGTGCCAACATGGAGCTGGCTGTAGATCAACCTCTACAGTGACATCCCTAAACACGATGTGTTCATCGATTGACAGAAGAAATGGGCAGGCAGACACAGAGGTGGAAACCAAATTATCAGCTGAATGTACTCCGTCAGCCACAAATATCCTCAGAAGTTTTATCTGCATCTCCTCCTGTTACATGTCCCAGGAGCTTCAAACTATGATGACCTGAGAACAGTCAATGGTGCAGTTGCCGGCAGTTTCAGGGAAGCTTGCATTCAACCAGAAACTACTCATGGGAAACCAGAATGAAATGCTGTGAGACATACTGAATGGAAATTGCCAAAAGCAAAGCAATAGGGAGTGGAGAGAGAGGGGGCAGGTTGGGGACTGAAGAAGTGATGAGGAGAGGGATAGGTGCCTGTTGGTTGTCGGTTGGCATGGAAAGAACTTTGGTGATCTTCCAGCAGGCGGTAGGCCCAAAACATGCCAAAATTTATTTCCCAGCCGAGCTTTCATATTATCACCCTCACTCCCAAGCAGTACTTTGGAGATACAACAATCATGGATTAGAAATCTTTGCTGGTGGAATGGAACGAGGTTGCCAAGGTTACCAGATCCATATGCTGTGATATCTGCACACTGAATATTTACATTGAATTCATGTTTCTATCAATACACACTCATTTGAGATGAGACGTCGATGAACTCATCATAATGGGTACCCTGCTCGTATGTGTATATATATATATATATATATATAAATATATATATATATATATATATGTTTTTGGTTTACACTATATATTAGCTCCTAAAAGAGCTATTTATATTCTATATACTTTAAAAATAACTCCAAAGCAAAAGAAGAGAAGAAAAAGTAGGCTCAAATTTTGGCAGCATGCTCCACCCATTGACAGGAGGAAGGACACATGTTCAAATATATATATATATATATATATATATTATATATAATATATATGTGTTGTATATATTATATATATAAATATATTTGTATATATATAATTATTGCAGGGTGGATAACATTTGATTGTGCCAAGATTTTATTAGTACAGTAATATGGTTGTGAATAAATTTTTACATTTCTTTAGATTGCTTGGGATGCAAAGTTTCTTTTTTACAGAGATTAAAAATAATGGACCAATTTTAGATTGAGCAGCGCATCTTTCTTTATCACATTTACATTGAAACAAAGTCATCAAAGAGAGCGCCGAGAACATTGTGCAGAGGATTCCCAGCATCACATGTATCTGCTTCCAAAACAATCAAGCCATTATTGTGGAAGAAGAAAGATACTGGGTCATTACAAAATGTGAATAAGGCCTGTTCAGGGTGGTGTTGGTGTTCGTGTGCCAGAGACGATTGAAACTGTATGACAATACATGGAGATAAGTCCATGCAAACCAACAATACAATTCTCAGCTGAAACAAGAATCAGTCACACATCAATGTGACCAATATTAAAGATTTTCCTTTCAAAATTCAGGTTTTCCAGGCCCTTAATGAAAATTTTCACAGAAGACAGTTTGAATTTTGTAACCTTTCTTTGACACGCTGGAAAGTTTTCTCTGATGAGTTCCATATTTACATTAATGAGATAATGAGTAAAAAAAACCTGCAGATTTGGGGGTTTGGAAATGTGACAAGAATTTTAAGAAGCATCACTTCACTCTCTAAAAGTCAGTCTGGTATGGATTCAGTTTGTAACGAATCTACAGTCCGTATGTGTTTTGAACACCCTATTACCGAAATGGCAGTAACAATGACATCAAATCGTTATCTTCACATATTGAAGACTTACCTATGGAATAGTGTGAGAAATAATGAAAATCTGTGGTTTCTACAAGATTGAGCCACATCTCAAACCAAACCTCTAATGAATGTCCTGCTTGGCTGAGGGAAACATCTCCTAATCACCTTATTAGTCACAGACGTGAATTCCCATGGCTCTCAAGGTCCCCTGACTTGTCATCACTGGATTTTTTTTAATGGAGATTCGTGAGAAGAAGAGTGTTTAAGGTGATACCAACCACAGTTGCTGATTTGAAAGTTGCAATTATTCAGACTATCTTCAGAGTTATGCAAGACACAAGGCACCCTTCATAAAGTGATGCATAACCTGTTGCTGCACATAAGAAAATGAATGGAACAGAGGGGAGTCAGATTGAGCACTTCATTTAAGTCTTGAAAATTAGAATTTGTACAAATATCTCGCATTAAAATCTTCTTATTTACCTGTTACTGCTGTCAAATTACGATTCTTTGTTTATTTACCTTTGTTATGGCACACCCTTGTACACTGTACATAACAGACATCACGCAGACGGATAAAGGGAGGAAGTAATGTCCTTGGACTGGCAGGATGGTCTAGAGATGTGCACACTCAGATCTAAGCTGTCGAGGTTGGGTTAAAATCCTGACCCAACCATAATCTGTCATCCACTGTTTCACATGCAGGGTGATTCATCAATATGTGTGCCGTCTTTTGGATGGATATTTAAACCGAGCATCCCGTCATTAGTTGCTTGACATAAAAGAGCCCATCATGTCCTTTGTGAAGAGGAGGCAAGCTATCGCGAGCACCATTAACAAATTCCAAATTCCTGCACTAACGACTGCTCAGGCAATTGCAAACCACCCACAAATAAACATTGCTCAGGAAACTGCTTTGGTGGCACCAATGATCTGTGAAGTGTATGGAACATCAGAGAGAGTTATGTCCTTAAATATACATGTTCATATAAGTGGTTTTGTATTAATGTGAATAGGAATTGTCAGGGTATATCATGTATGAAGCTTTTTCCCCAAATAAAACTAATCTTCACTCTCTCCTCTTTATCCCTGTCAAAACTATCCCTCCTCCCTTTATCCATCATGTGCAGCACAAGGCTGCAAATAGCATCATTGGCTCAGCATGTGGCTCTGCTGCTGATGTTACCAGTACACTGGGTACTCATTTTAACCGACCTCCGAGAAGGATGAACAGGCTGAGTCAACCTTAACTGGAGTTAATTCACTGGCCCAACAGGGGCTTGAACTCAAGGTCCTAGGATTTGCAGCCAGTCAACTAACCGTTAAGCTAATACCAGGCTTGACAAAACCATCTTTACTCAAGTCATCAATTGACTACCCAGGTCGTGCCATATCCACAGAACGTCCTACATCTCTTTCCAATCGCATCTTTACATATTGTAGTCTTCTGGTCCTGCCTTACAATTTCTCACTTCATTAAACTATGTCTCGCTTATTGTAACTATATCATACACCGCACTACCCACTGTCGTTTCAAGCTTCTCATTAATGTCAATTCGTGATTTTGGTAAATAATCTTTTAAACCTCTCCCAGACTGCAATTATTATTTATTCCTGCCTGCCCTTATCAATCATATTATGAGTTTCAGTTTTTCCTTTTTTTCCTCTCCCTCCATCTAACCTTTAACAAGTCCAAAACCCCGAATCAATTCCATTGCAAAACTTCCTTCCCCCTTTCTGTTTAGTCTGCGGTCTTTATTCTGTAATAGAAGGGACATCGAGTTGTGTTTACGATATTCTTGCCCTCTGGATATGAAAGCATCAAAATGTAAACTAGAAAGCATCTAAAAATGCAACTGCACAAAATAAAGAAACACAAAAGCGATTACAAAACCCGGCCGTCTCTTGATGATGTGAGGTGGATGAGCTAATTGCAGGCCTTATTTGTACTCGACGTGACTTTGCACTTTGACATTTTGACCCAATTTTAATTATTATTCTTCTCCATTTTCTCATAATAAAGGTTTGTTGACAATTTGCTGAAAAAACTCAAATGGTAAAAAAGTTATGGCTTGGACACACACACCACACACACACACACACACACACACACACACACACAACACACACACACACACACACACACACACACTGTGAATTGCCATCCTCCCTCTCACCTGGGATGGAAAGAACCGAGGGCCACGTCAAGTGTATCAGTTTCGAAGGCAGTGTAGACCGAGCTGAAAACGGCAGCTTCGATGGGACGACATGTGTACTAGGCACTCGGTATCACGCCGTTCGATATGCCTTTGTAATGCGGGTTGGCCCTGCAGCTTGGCGGGACATTTTGACTGCCAGGAGAAAGGCCAAGCTTTGGCGAACTCCTTCTTGCAATGTTCCACCCATTGAGGACAAGAAAGACCGAGCTTTGTGGGATTAAGGATCACGCCGAATATGACTTCGATTGGAGTGACAACCGAAACGTGGACGATGACGCTCAGAATAACGTAGGATGTGTCCTGGCAGTGTTTGTCTCTGAGCCGTGTTTATAGTATGACCAGTAGAAAATGGATTTCAGATGTTATTTTGTTTCCATATTCACTGGTATTCCATGCAGAATCATTTTGATGAGACAGTATGAATCGTAATTAATGCTCCAACGCATGTCTGCCTTCCCTTACTCTCACCTCACAGTCTCTTCCATTCCCCCACCCCTCCTCGCTACCCCACCCCTCCATGCTCTCACACCTCTCTACACTCTCATACCACTCCTCACTCCCCTTCTCCTCTCTCATCTCCCTTCCACCTCTTCACTCTCACTCCTCTCTCACCCGCATATCTCTCTCCCTCTCTCCCTCTCTCCCCCCACCCCTCTTTTTCTCCGCCCTTTGTATTTCCGTCAGTGAAGAGATTGGGTGTATTTGCTAGATTGTGTTTATATATGTGTATATATATATAATATATAGATATACTGTGTATATATAATATATATATATATATATATATATATATATATATATATACATTACGTATATATCTGCAAACTTACATAATATATGTTCAATGTCCCCCTTATATCTTTCAGAGAATGAACGCCCTTGACTTTATCTGGTCGAGATTGACTACAACCTGCCCATTACAGCCACTTACATGAAGCACTTGAAGCTACAGTCGTTGGAGGATGGGAGACAGGTATTTTCATTGTGCATGCATGTGGTATAAGTTTTGCTGCAACGTGCTGGGTACAACATACCTCAGAAATCCTTTTATTCCTTTGAAACATCGCTCCAATAAGCTGATATTCTTAGTTTGGGTGGCTAAGTCATAAATACATTGTGTAAATGCGATGATTGAAGTTTATGCTCTACAAAAGAAGCTGACTTTTATGTTCTTGTGTGCTTTTTGTGGAGCTCATGTGCTCAGCAGATATTTATCACATAATTTTTGTCCAGTGGGAAATTAAATAAATGAAAAATAACAGGAAACAAAATAAACAAATCTCTCTCACCTTTAGAAAACAGAAAAAAAAGAAACACTGAATCGTTATTGCCTTCAAAATTAGCTCAGCACTGCGGAAAATATATCTATATTTATCTCTCTGACTCTCTGCAAAATCCTCTTTATCTCTTTGCTGATGACTCCAACCTCTGCTGGACCATCTGTCATCACTCAGATTGGTAAGCAGCAGCCTCTTCACTCTCTGCAGATCTGAGTAAAATCACAAGCTCGTCCAACACATGGAACATGTCTTTCAATCCTGACAAATCTCACACGATCACTATGTCTCTCCGAAAGGGCCGTTTGGACACCCCCCTCCCCCCCAATCTACTTTCTCAACAATCCTCTTCAAGAAGTCCTTTCTTTCAAGCTTCTGGGTCTCACGATGTGCCATGATCTTCCTGGGAAAGCCACATTTCCAAGCTGAACTCCAAAGCCAGTCGCTGACTGGCATCCTCCATCATGCAAAGTCATTCCTTGGCACACTTGAGCTCCTGACCACATACAAACTTTCATCTGCAGCCTGATGTATGACTGCTCACCCCTCTGGTCTGGTTCCCCTGCCTCATACCTTTCTCGGCTTCACGCTGTGGAAACCAAGGCATTTAGGATCATTGGTGTCTCCCGCGTGGAGATGAATCATTGGCTCTCTCTCTCTCTCTCTCTCTCTCTCTCTCTCTCTCTCTCTCTCTCTCCTCTCTCTCTCTCTCCCTCCACCGCATGCAGTTAGGTGGTCTTTCTGCTTCTACCGTCTCCTCTCTGGCATTGCCCCCTGGTGTGTCTGACATATGTCCCCCCCCCCACCCCCATATTTCTGCATGGCGCTCAAGGTCTGCCAGCAACCTCCTTATGGTAAAACTTCCAAAATCAAGAATCACTGCTCACCTTCACTCTTTCATTCCTCCTTTTTCCTGCCTTTGAAACAAACTCCCACACTCTCTTCAATCCCTCTCTTCCCTCCAGATCTTCAAAACAGCTGTTCACCACCACCTCTTATCTTCCTCCATCCAAAACCACGATTTTTTTCTACCCCCGCTTATCCTCCCCAAACCCACCTACTTCAAATTCTCTGCTTTCCTTCTTGAAAGTCCCTGTCGTGTAAGGTCCCAAAAGTCCCTGTGGTGTCCATCTTGTTTACCCTGTGTACCCCACCCCATCCCTCTCCCTGGTATCCTGTGTCAGAGTGTCGTCCCATCCAGGATTGTGCCCAATAGCCCAGGAGACTGCTTTGGCAGCACCAACACTCTGCACAAAGTATGGTTCTGATGGACAGATGGATTAATAATTTCTGTCATGAAC
This sequence comes from Eptatretus atami, assembly GCA_035128595.1. Classification (NCBI taxonomy): domain Eukaryota; kingdom Metazoa; phylum Chordata; class Myxini; order Myxiniformes; family Myxinidae; genus Eptatretus; species Eptatretus atami. Next base: position 111,695,384 of record CM068953.1, on the reverse strand, counting down.
TAGAACGTTTTTTTCCATTTAAAGGCCATTACAAAATTGTGTTGAGTTCTTTATCAAAATTTTCACAGTACAATAAGTAATGAACGATTGAAAAATTTTCATGAACAACAATCTTTAATGGCATTGCCAACTTGATGCCATTGTCAGCACATGAAATGGTTGATACAAGACTAATATTAAATAAACCTGGAAAATATCATTAAACCAAGAGCAGGCACAGACATATTGTCATGTCCACACTGATTAAGACCGACACTGGACGGATGGACCAAACTGGCTTTTCCTCACTTGGACACGTCAATTAATGGCAGCCTTGCACACATGGTAATCACGAGAAGCACACGAGGCTCTTACTCTTCTAAAACCAACGGGCTTATTTCCCAACCAAATAAATAACCAGGGAATGATGAAATTGTGATGGAGGAGTACAATGACTGGGTTTTTTTTGGGGGGGTGGGGGGCAGAAAGAGAGATACGATAAAAATATTTATATCCAAGATAAATAAAATCTATTGCACCCCAACCAATTCAGCACAGACAGGAATGGGGGACAAGAGCTGGAGGAGGCTTTAGCTCTGCTGGTGTACGAGGAGGAGCAGGTCCATAGTTAGGATGACAAAGCACATGGGTAGGGCGATGAGCAGCAGCAGGCATGACAAAACTGGGATCAGATGCAGGGACACGAGCAGGATAACCAGCAGGCACCCGGGCCAGAACCAAGGAGAACGCAGGATGTGGAATCAGTCGCAGGGCAAGGCAGGAACACGAGAAGGTAGGCAGGCACCACGGACAACCGTTTCTCCTTAGCACACGATCTCCTCTTCTCTTGGCGCCAAACCCAATTTTCCACAGGGACGACTCCAACCCTCTCGGCTCTTGTGAGAGGTCCCCAAAAACTCTGTCCTCGAGGGGCAATGAAAACTCCGCCCCAACAGAGACGATCCAAGCTCCACCCTTCTCCCTCTTTTCTTCGGCCTCACCTTGGGCGCCTCATCCGCTGGGACATAAAAGAGGTTATATAAAAAAGAGGACATAAAAGAGGTATGATTCCTTTCCTTAAACCCTAACTATTTGTTAAGACGCACCACCCTCCATGTGGTGCACATTTAAACAGATCATTCTTAAGCTACATCTCTCTACTTAATCACATCGAGATGGGCGAACTACTCGTAGGCGAACCATACTACTCTACATTTCTATCTGTGCCACCCCCCCCCCCCCCGGCCCCCTCCGACAAAATGTAAATATGTTTCGGTTGGCAAGTAAAGAAAGGGAAGAGATATAACGGGATGAAGAAATTAAAATCAAAGTAGAATGCAGATGTTTAAGGGATGATCAAACCAAAATGTTTCTTGAAGCATTAATTGAGGGATATATGATTTGATATAGTTTCTCATTCGATCTTGCATCAGAGCGACAGTGTGATAATAATTAGGTAGTTATTGACCAAGACACCTGGTGTTGACTTTATGGTTAAGGTGGCTTTCTTAAAATACTCGGGTCTTAAGTTTGTAGCATTTAATTAGCACCAGGTGGGTTGACTCAGCCGATCATACGAATAATAAATAAGTAAATCGACCAGGAAGAATACTTTTGAGATCAGGAGATTGAGGAGGGGGAAGGGTGGGGATAGGAAGAAAGGGATTTGGGACCTTGGCCTTTTTCACAAAGACTGAGTTAACACATTCAGCCTTAGCATGAACATTGTGGATCATGACTTCATCCCTCAAGAGTGTTTTAGCTCATGTACCAGTGACAGACATGTACATTTCTTCCACAGATTATCACTGTGAAAGATTGAACCTCATGTGATCCGATAACTGTGGTCTGTAATGCTCTGGTATGTCTGAGGTCAAAATTATACTAATTGTGAGCTTTACGAAGAGATCTGAAGAATTTATTCAGCTTGTACTTTAAGCTGACAGTGCATTTTGAAACTGACAAAATCCAAACAACCATATACCCCCATGCCACACATATATCTACACCTGAATAGTATTTTCAGATCAGTAGGGGGTTTTGCTTTATGGTGTAAAAAGTAAAAAATATTTCTGGTTAAGTGCTTTCCCACATGAATTATTGTACCAATGGTGGGATGTTAGACAAGAGAGCTGAATGTGTGAAGGTATGAATGGATGGAGGAGAGATAGATAGTATAATGTTGATGAGTGAGCCTCAGGCAACATTTATGTTCAGAGATGAAGAGATAGTGGACGAATATGTGGAAAAGATGGTGGACTGCAGGCCAGAGCATTATGCATGATTTAAATGCCATATTAAACACATGTACAAGTGCCTGGGAAAACCCACGAAGACAGCCAGAAAAAAACAGACTTTCAAGAGGACATGATCTGAATTGCCAAGGGGAGCTGAGCATGAATGGTTGGCGACAAGTTAGACATGATCAAGTCAAGCAGTATAAGAGCCATGAGGGGAATTATTGGTTGAGAATTTAAAATGTTGGGTAAAGCCGGATGTGCGTTGGCCTTTTTAGTATTCCCATCTCATCGGATGGCTCATGATTGTAGTTCTTGACATCGAGTGCAACAAAAAAAACCAGCAAAAGTATTGGGCCTGTCAAAGCTGTATACAGAATAACCAGGAAAGGAGACAAGTGAGTCCAGCCTATCCTGTCAATGAGGTGTTTGTTGGACAGACTACAAATAGCTAGTGATGAGGTAGCCACCTGCAAGGGTTTATCCATGAGGTTAAAGTATAGGCCTCTCATACAAGCAGACCAGAGAGAAAGTGTGAATGGTGCACAACTCATCAGTGATCATGAGGTGTGGTGGGGTGTGGGGAAATGTGGTAGAAAAATATATGCAGGTAGTGAAAGTAGTGTAGATACGACATTTCATTGACACTTAATGTTTTCATGTACTCGGGGGCCCGTTGGTCCAATGCACCAAATTTTCATTGGCCTTCACAGCCTTAAACATTTTTGATAGTCTGAACAAAAACAATAAGTTTCCCTGCCGGGAAGCCTTGGAACCCTAATAATAATAATAATAATAATAGTTAGAGGTCTTTCAGGGTCTTAGTGGTCTTTAGGTTCTTGAGAGTCTTAACTACGCCATTAATCGAAATAAAAAGCATGACACACACACACGCACACACACACTTCATCCATTTATAGTAGATATTGTACTGCACCCTCATCCATTATTTGGAGAATAATAAAAATAATTCAATGTGGCCTCATGGAACCCCCCTTCATTAACGAATCTTAATGACCCTTTATTTACCATTCTCACCAAACATAAAAAACAAGACTCCTGAATCAAATAGCTCATTCATAGTTGTTTAATTACATAGTCATAAGAGAACTTAATCATTCCCAAATAAAAAACATAAGCACACAAAACGAATTCAGAATTTTTTATTTTTATAATGTCTAATTTTGTTTTCTGTAATTATTGTGCATAAAATGAACCTAAAATCACTTCTCCATTCAAACCATATAATTAAGTCCAGGGAACTGTGTCTAAAATTTCAACAATTTAAATAAGCTTACTATTCCATATTTTGCTCTCGCCTTTTTCAAAATGATATTTTCATCCATACACTCCAATGTCACAATCTTTGAAATTAGATTTTCTCAGGTTTTTTTCAATATCCTAACTTTGTAAATGCTTCTGATGGTTTTAATTTGATAGAGAAATGCATTGTGTTGTTGTAATCATCCACATTATCTATTCAAATAATTGGCAGTGTGTGTGTGTGTGTGTGTGTGTGGTGTTGTGTGTGTGTGTGTGTGTGTGGTGGTGACAGTGTGTGTCTCCTCCATATCTCCAAAACTATAAAACCGAGCAGCATGAAACTTTGCATGCATATTAAGAAAACTCCAAATAAGTGCAAGAGTGAAAATTGGGTGTTTGGGTTCATTAGTTATTAATTATTAATTGTTTCCTCCTTTTGCCATGTACAAATTAGGGCAGACAGTCGTTGGAGGATGGGTTGGCAAGTAATAAATGACGTCACCTGCTAGGTGACGAAAATAGATTTCTATTAGTACGATAATGCGATCGTAGTACGATCGCAATCACAATTCCAACCACAGGCTGTGGTTGTTATCTTTTTTTTTTCTTTTTTTTTTCTTCGGCATGACGGTGATGTTGACACTTCGATTTCTAGTACGGTTATATTATAATATAATTAATAGGCTGCCGCTCAACGATTTAAATCATAACCGCACTAGAAATCGAAGAAGAAAAAAAACAACAAAACATGGAGTCTGGAACACTGACGGGTTCCTCCTGTGTGAACCCCATTTTTTATATAGCAATTCCCCTAAACGCTGCCAATACGCCATTATACGGTAGCTGTAAGTTATTACCACATTCAGTAAGTTCTGTGGTCGTCCGGAAGACGTCAAATACGTCTACATACGGCAATATGCGTTGGAGATACGTTACACATAGGTTCAAAGCACGTTACTCATAGGTTCAAAGCACGTTACTCACAGGTTAGAAATAAGTTTCGGGTATGCTAAACATTACCTCGACGTGTTTCGACTTATGAGTAACTTACAAGTAACGTGTGTCGACATGTGTCAACGATCGCGTAACGTGTCTACAACTTATGGCCAGCGTATGCGGAACGTGTGAGTCATACGCTGGCATACGTCGAAAAATTTTGAGCATGTTAAAATTTGTCGACGAGCTCGGCGTACTACGACGTATGCCAGCGTGCTTCAGCGTGCTCTTAACGTATACAAAACTTATCCATAACGTATTCGAGGTGTGCCAGCATTTTAGACAAATTTTTCATACGTCGGCATATGCTGGCGAAATCGTCCAGGTGTGACAGCGGCTTAAATACCTTCACGGCTATTGTCTCTGCTGCCATCACCTTACCAGAAAGACCATTCCATGCATTAACAACTCTCTGAGTGAAACACCCTTAACTCCACATCTTCTTAACTCTCCTATTATTTCCCCTCAAGCTATGACCCCTGGCCTATCAATAATAATAATAAGAAGAAGAACAATAATAATAATAATTAGAAGAAGAAGAAGAAGAAGAAGAAGAAGAAGAGTAATATTAATAATATGGTTTATTTAATTTCACATATCGCAACACCATGTAGAATTTCAGGTGAATATCATCATACAAGAAAAATAGAAAAGCTGATCATTCAAAAATGATTGAATACACCACATTTCAAGATATTGCAATTTAATACAATTAAGATAATATATTTCTCTTCGACATAAATAATTAATGAACAACAATAAATTTTCCCCATAGAAGACAAGGATATCAAAAAATGAATCAACAACATATAAATTTTACTTAAACGAAAGGATAAAATGGTGAAAGAAACATAGCGGGAGAAAACAAAAAGCAAAAAGGAAGAAGGATTAGACTATAAAGTATAAAGTAACACTTAAAAACACACTCACACACACACACACACACACACACACGCACACACCCACACACACACGAGTTACTTCAAGTGGGCACAATTATGACAATACTAAATCCACATTTCATATATGTATATATATAACCGGGCGTAGTGGCGTGCGCCTGTAATCCGGCTACTCGGAGGCTTGGGTTGGAGGATCGCTTGAGGACGGGAGCTCTGCGCTGGGCCACGCTATGAGAGGGTGTAGGGCAGCCCAGAATTATGGCGAAACCCAATCCTTATCCCTGTGTCGTAAGAGGCGACCAGGGTTGTGTCAGGAAGGGCATCCGGCGTAAAACCTATGCCAAATCAGTATGCGGATCATAACGGATGATCCCCTGTGGCGACCCATAACAGGAGCAGCCGAAAAATCAACAACAACAACATATATATAAACAAAGCAAGGTAAAGCACTGTTCTTAAAATGATTAGTTTGAGCGCAAATGGAGATTGACTTTTTGCATTCTTCCAGACTACGAAGTGAGTAGTGAGCCAAAAGTTGTTGGTAGGTTGTATATTTGAATCTCAATACTTTGTGAAAAGTAAGTTTTTAAAATAACTCTTTCAATGTGGAAATTTTGTTGTTTTGTAAGTGCTCCACTCCAGAAAGGTGCTGTATATTCGGTAAGAGACCGAATGTTACTTCTAAAAACAGTGACCAACTCTTTGGAGAGGTAAACCATAGTGTTTCAAGAAATAACATGTTGAGTTTATTATAAGTATGTTTTTCAATATTTTGCTGACAAGCTTCCCACTTTTAATTAATTTGAATGTAAATGACTAGAACTTGCGCCGTGCATACATTATTAAGTTTCCGGTTCCCAATGCGCACAATTGGTTCATTTGGGGGGTCTCACATGAAATAAAATATCAATTTTGACACATTTTCAATGTTTAATCTCATATTATGCCTGGCTATGGTTAGGGTGGCAGGCTTTGGATCCTAGTTGGGATCCTAGGGTTCTGAGTTCAAATCCTACCTGACTGTTGAATTAATACTAGGTTGGGTTGACTCCGCCTGTAATCCTTCTGAGGTTGGCAAAATGACTACCAGTTTGCTGGGATGATTGACTGTGATGATTGAGCCACTTGTGTATCCTGTGTCAGAGTGTTGACCCATCCAGGATTGTGCCCAATAGTCCAGGAGACTGCTTTGGTGGCACCAACACTCTGTATGGAGTGTGGTCCCAATGGAGTTTGATTTTTGTATTCTCATATTATTGCTTTGAGACCAATTCTAAAGAAGGTTATTTGTTATGAATTGTATATTTGAAGACTGGTGTGATTGATAACATTCAACCAATGTTAAGTCATCTTTGTACTTAAATGTATGCAGTTTGTTAGACAGCAGCTCATCATTGATCACCGCTAAAATAATAATGGGTCCCAAGCGTGTTCGTTGAGGTACTCCTGCATTGAACGATGCCCAATCAGATTGAGTTACATGATGGCATTCACACCGCTGATGGGTGAACAAGAAATCACCGATCCAGAAAATAATAGCGGGACAACCACCAAGATCAATTAGTTTTGCGATCGCAATTGTGTGATTAATTTGATCAAAAGCTGTTGTAAAGTCCATTGAAAGGGTTGAGGAAAATGATTTGGTCTTTTCTGCATTAACGTATATAGGATGCAACATGTTACTGAGGCAAGCAAAGTGGAAAGCAATATGTGGTTCCCAATCTGGTCTGTGTCACATTTTGGAGTAATATCATCTAGCAATGAATGTTGCAGCAATTTTCGCAAAATGATCTGTAAGCAATATTGATCTTAACTTTTCCAAAGAGGGAGGGTAGGTTTTGTGTATTGGGACAACAATGGAGTGTTTTCATGCATCTGGGACTTTTCCTTGTTGAAAAGATGAGTTAATTATAAGAGTTAGTGGTGTTGCTAGCTCAATAGAGAATTTGCCGATAATGTGTGCAGATATCCCATCAGGCCAACTGGAAGTTTCATGCCATTGCTATTTGTACCTCCCATGGGCTTTGAGTTGGATATCGTTTTGGAGTTGGAAGATATGTTGGAAGTACAGTGCAGTCAAATCGAAGGGGTCTAGATCAGAACAAAAATAAATATAATAATCATTAATAGCATTCGTGATCATCTTATCATCCTTGATGTCTGCTCCAGGCACGGATATTGACATATGATCCAGTTGACATAAGTTTAAAACAGATTTCGTGGTCGCATGCCGACGGCGCATTTCAGACACTGGACATGCGTGAGGCAATACTCTCTTTTAACATTTACTTTACTTGATTTTGCTTTACTTCTAATATTTCCCAATTCGGCATAACTCCACAGTGAAATGCTAGTTGCCATTTGTGAATTAATGACTTAATTTTGGGGGCCATCTATAGTTTGTCATGTGAATGCAATTTCACTTTGTGAATTGGAAAATATGTTTCTGTAGCCAAATGGAGTGTTTGGTTGAAACATTCACATTCTGTGAACTGACATCGGCATTGCTCACTATTTATATCCAATCATGATTACAAATGCATTTGCCAAAAGCTCGAATGGCACTGTCCGGCATTGGCTGAGTATAATGACATCAGATTGCATGAGGCTTTCTGGTTTTCAGTCATATTGAGAACTAAAGTATTGTGTTATGATCAGACAGGTGTGGGAGAAGTAATTTGCATGTTTCCAAAGAAGTCACTGTTGTTAGTAATGATCTCATCCAACACTCTTTCCTCGAGTGGGTTTATCATACACTTGATGATATTGCTTATCAGACGGGGGGGGGGGGGGGGGGGCTTTTCTTATTAAAATCTCCAAATAGAACAAAACCAGAATCACAATGCTTTGTTGATAAGAGCTCTCTCAATTTCCCTTCTATTGCATTGTCTGATTGTTTGAAGTAGACAATGGCGCAGAAGATGTAGAAAATCGATCTTGGAAGGTACATGGGACGAAGATCGATCCAAATTACTTCCAAGTTTGTTGGCACCATTATTTAATTGGGTTGAGATGGATTAAAATGATGTTTCATGTAGATTCCCACACCAACAATTTGATCAACACCAGGCTTGCTAAACATTGAACAATGTCTCAGTGTTGGCCCAAAACATCAATGCTCTGGTCAAGGATGAGAGTTGAAAGTTCATCAAACCTGCTGCAAGCAGATAATACGTTTCACAAAAGAAATGAAGGAAGAGTCGTTGTAGTGGGTGATTTTGATGAAGTGATAGAGACTTCCATTAAATTATGAAAGGTAACTGCCTGCACTTTGTTGGCAGAGCTTCTCTGAGAGAGTGCAACTGTTTGTACGGCATGGACACAAGGCTTGTACGTGTTTGGCCTTCTGTGACCCAGCACAAACTACCCTATGAGTTGAAGACTTATGCTGCAACTCAAACTCTTAGCTTGTATTCCAAATCGCTGGAGGAATAAGAAGAGCTGAAACACCTGAGCCGATGTTCAGCAATTGATTACGATCATATAGTGATATGTTTTGCTGGAAAATCTATGCTGAATACCAGAATTCCATGTTCAAGTAAAGTATGATACTGGATTAATTTTCATATCACCGCAAAGTAAGAGGCAAATTCGAAGAATAGTATAAGTGTTTGCTTGGAATCGAGCAGGGGGATGTGAAGAGTATATTTTACAAAAGCAGGAAGTCTATTATTATCAGACATCCTCACTGTCCACGATCCTCTGCGTGGCCACACTGGTCGATAGCACATTCACACAGTTGCATATAGTAGATAACCCTGAGAAACATGCACCTTGAAGGAAATAATCAAAGCATCATGGCCGTTGCCCTCTCTTCCGTATAATAATGCACGAGTCTCCCTGTCAACACAGGTGTGTGGGGAATGAACACTGCCTCATGAGTAGAGGAAGAAAGGTTGGAAAAATAGAGGCTCACAGAATGAGGGAAGTGCTTGGATAGCAGAAAGGAAGAGAAATGTTCCAAAGGGTATCAGATAACAAAGTCTCTGAAGCCTAGAAAAAAGATCAGTACAAAACGAACATGGCTGCCTATTCAGCACGCATGAAGAAACAGGAAATGATTTCACGGCAGGTAGTCATGTCACCCATTTGGGTAGCATTGTATCAGCTAACACCCTGCTTGTTTACAGTGGGTGGTTCTGTGTCTTTCACCAATCACTGTTCAATTCTGCAGTGAACTTGTCTGCACTTAATCCTTCATTACCTAAACATCTCAATCAGATCCCCTCATAATCACCACTCTTCTCATATATAAAAGTCCCGTCTACTTCAACTGTTCCTCATAGCTTAGTTTAGCCAACCCAGGATCAATACAGTTGCTCTTTGGCTGAACCCTCTCTATTGCAGCAATGTCGTTCCTAAGATGTGGTGACCAACACTATCTAATATATAATTTGAAGTTTTTGGTTGTTTGCTTGTTTGTTTGTTTGTCTGCACGTGCTAATCTCCTGAACGGTGAAAGATAGGTGGAAACCTCTGAAACAAAAAATGTCAAGATGAGCCTTCCCTTCCAAAGAACTTCAACACAGAAAGAGACCAATCAGCCAATCAAGCCTGCGCAATGGTGGCCAACCTCTGACAGTTTTTTGGATACAAAATGAAAGCTCGTGTAAAGGCTACAGCACTGAACATATCAGAACACAACAGGACAAAAGGAACAGTAGTGAGGGGTGGGGGGGGGGCACTAACAACACAGTTGAAGGACAAAATAGAATGCCGATGAATTTGACACACATGACCCCTTTTCAGTAAATCAGTGTTGACTACCTTTAATTCAATGTCTTCCCCACAAATAAAGAAAACTAACTGGTCTATAGTTCTCCATTTTTTTGTGAATTATTTCTGAAATAAAGGTGTTACATTTGCTGCTCTCCAATCCTCTGGTACCGGACTCTACTCAAATGAGCTGTTGTAGATATGGGTTAACATCACATTTATCTGGTCTGCCACTTTCCTCGATACTCTTGGAAGCACAATACCTTGCTCCGGAGCTTTTATCTTCTATTTCTTTTTCATTTTCCTTGTTGCGTCTTCCTATCGTTCACTCTTATTTGTATCTCCGAAAAACATTTCCTCACCTGCTAGGTAGATACCCTCAGCTAGTGATAATTCCACTGACTATTTTTGAAGAAATGTGAAAGCAATATAACAATTTAATAAGTCTACCTTCTTTCCCGTAACTTGTTCTTTACCCATTATGTCCCTAAATAATTACCAGTATTATATATAATCGTGTGTGTGTGTGTGTGTGTGTGTGTGTGTGTGTGTCCTCCATAACTCCAAAAACATGAAGCCTCACGGTCCGAAACTTTACATGCATATCAGAGAACTCGAAGGAAGTGGATGAATGAGAACTGGGTATCTGGGTAAATTCAAACACCCCTTTAGAAGATAATTAATGGGGTGCTCATCATAGAAAAGGCTTACCTTTTGTCAGCCCGCTTTCACCTCGCAGGGGTCTTAAGCCGCCATTTTGTTTCGGCCTACTCAAAAATGCCTTGGCTTGGACCAGGCTGCAATGGTTTCTGTACGATAAAGCGCTCAATGTTTATTTTTTCACTTTCCTCGCTCATATCATTGAATGCATCGTCGTCATACCTACAAATCACTGTGTACATCACTTTTTTAGTGCTATAGTTTTCAAATTAGGTGGTTTGAGCAATTTTATGCATCATATGATGCAATTTTCCACAATGGACTGTCATGGACAAATTAAAATATTTAACGTATTGAAATATCATGTGACACTGCATATTGTATTTTTGGCCCTATTTCTCAATGGTGAAGAATCAATTTTAAAAATTCCAGGATCTTAATCTGGATCTTCACCAAAATGGAATAAATTCTTCCTTGTAACATGTCCACAAAGTTTTGTCCGAATCTGTCCATAACTTTTTAAGATATTGCGCTATATAGAATTTCTTGCCCTATCATTCAATGGTGATGAATCGCTTAAAAAATTGTCGTATCCGGAACCTCACCAAAATCTAATCAATTTTTCCTTGTCACACACACCTAACCTGTCTGAATTTCATCCAAATCTGTCCACAACTTTTTGAGATATCCTATTCACAGACAAACAAACAGAGAAACAGACATGGGTGAAAACATAACCTCTGTCCACCTTCAGTGGTGGAGGTAAATATATGTTAGCACGGACGAATCCTATTTGGAAGTAAATCTCTCGGAGGACCAACAGAAGCGACCACAACCAGGGAACCAGAAAAGGTTTTTGATATCTCTCTTGATGTTTTTGATAACGTTGATGTTCTTGATGTTTTTTTTGTTTTTTGATCATTTAAGTTCATTGATTAGATGGCTTTTCATCATTTGCTTGTTTTTACACTCTCTGTTATAAAATGTAGTTTGATCTCTGGAAGAGTAAACAATTAGTTTTGTACATTTCAAATGCAGTACCTGCAAGATTAACTGTAAACCCCCATTGCTTGCAACTGCATAAGTGCTTCTGCCTCAGCGGGTCATGAAAAAGTTTGAACTTTCCACAATTGGGTCATTGCTAAAAAGCCCATGGTTTCCATTAAATAATACTTTGCAATGGTGAGAATTCAACAGTGAAGGTGAAATATATGTTCTCACTGAAAGGCTTCTATCGATAGCATTCAGTGGGTGTATTGTTGTGGTGCCGGGTTCGGTGGCGAGGATGACCGCCAGACGGAGCAGTTGGGCCATCTCCCACCGAACACCGGAATTGAAGGTCGTAACCTTCGGAT
>CM068953.1:111657260-111680875 GCA_035128595.1 Eptatretus atami | reverse complement strand
GAAATAACTAAACTTTGGGTCAACTGCATGTGTGAATGTGAATGGTTTCCAGATTCGTAACAGTATGACCAGTCTGTTGTGTTAAACTGAGGGTGAAATACTGCGGTTAAAAGTGCTCAAACTGAGATATGAGATTCAAAATCCCTACTGCTCCCACAATGACATGCCAGTTATTGTATAAATTCAAATGAATTGTGATTGCTTGCCACACATGATAGAGAAATATAAGTATAAATGTTGGAGGCCTTACTCCGGACTATTTGTTTTTTTCTAAAAAAAATTCACGTTATAAGGCCACACAATAGATTTCTTATGCAGTCAACAGAATCATAATCTTTGAATGAAAATGATACAAGTACATATTTTAGATCTGCTCCACACCAACTGTTAACAATTATCTTCATTGTCTCACAATACCACATTAACTCAACATCTTCACGATATTGTGTACAATTTCGTGGATTTGCCTGTTATTATCAGAAATGTTTTTTTTTACACAGTGACTCAGGAGCGACACACTGAGTCACTGTAACTGCTGAACAGTTTGCCTCAAAATTTTACAACTGTATTAATTTTAAAAGAGCGCAAGGGGGAGGGGTAGATATGAAACTCATAGATACTATATCATCAAGCTGGGAAGTCACGCAATTGTTACATGACCTACTGTGAAAATATATACTGGATTAATCACAGCAGAGAGTGATTCGAGCTATCAATTGATGATGGTAACAGTGTGACGTATGTTCACTCCCTTGCTCGACAAAACTCAGGTTTATCTTATGTTTACTTATAATGCTAAACTCAGAAGGCTCAAGTAACCAATCGATCGTTTAACTTCAAGTTAGAATGCCTCATTATTTTATCATCCTTGATATCTCCAACGAACTGCTTCTCCAACGAACGACTCTTGGCTTGGTTAATCTGGCACGCCGTCAGGCCCCTTCAAACACATATGTGTGGTGTGTATTACTATATATATATATTATATATATATATATATATATATATATATATATACATATGTTACGAATTTGGGAATTCGATTGAACACAACATACAGGTTCCTTTAGTCAGCTATTGTCGATAAGTGCTTGATCCCTAGATAGCTCACCTTTCATTGTTTAAATGTTCAGAAATCGATTAGTGCGCTGCAGATCGATTTAATAGTTAGGGAACGAACAATGGAGACATCGCTCCCCCTCTTCTGCGAAGAGGAAGAACCACCCTGCCGTCCCATGACTCATGATGTCAACAACTCCTCCCACCCGTGGCTGAGCGGGGGATGGAGCACGAGGGCATGAGTCATGAGTCACGCCAGGAGCGGGGGAAGGGCGGGAGATGGATAAGAGGAGATCTTTTTCTTTTGTTCGTGGGCAGAGTTGGAGAAGGGAGTTGAGGGGAGTCGTTCAGCAGACCGTCGGGTCCTGCTTGGCTTGCGTTAGGGTTGAGGCCTTCGGAAGCTTTTTGCTTCGGCTGGCTCAGTGAGCTTCGGCTGAGGCCTGGCTCGGGAGGAGGCTTTTGGAGGCTTTTGCTTTGATGGTTCCGTGAGCTTCGGCTTCTGCTTGGCTCGGGAGAGCTTTTTGCTTCAAGCTGCCCTGTTTGGAAGGAGTTAAGCCGGCGTCGTCGCTCGGCGAGCTGCGAGTGGTGGCTTCTTCTTCTTGGTTCGTGGAGCTCTTTGTTCTCCATTTTGGTTCCCGGCTTGGTGCGACTCATCGACCTTTCGTGGAGGTGGTTCCTGCGGGAAGCGACGCATCGACGGAAGGATCAGCGCTTCGTCTCACCAGCACGTGTTGAGAAGCGCGGAGGATTCGCGGGAGCTCGGGAAGATCGCGGCTCACGGCGATTGGATCCAGCTCGCTCTCGCTGGAGCCCGGGTCCGAACAACTTGAAGACCACACGAGGTGGAGAGGTTCGAGATAGGTTCTGGGTTTCAGCTCACCTGTCTCAAGCTGGAGCCCGTTATTAAAGGCCTCTGCCACCATTTCTTGGGTGTGTGTGTTTGCGTACGTGTGTCGTGGGCCCGTCTAATAAGTAGGAAATTGTTAAGTGCTTTGTGTGCTGTAAATGTTTGCATTGCATTTCGTATAGACGGTCGTAGTTCTTTTGTCGTGCTTTTGTTGCTTGTATAATTGCATACATGTTTTGCCTTGTTTAATTGCATACGTGCTTATATTATAATAAATGTCCTTGTGTGAATGTAAACCTGTTCGTTGCGTCCCTTCCCCATTGAAATGCCATCTTGTATTGCGGAATATTAGTTGGTTTTTAAATAACCGATAAATAGAATCGGGTCCGGCGAGGTCTGGCGATAATACCCGCTCGGTTATCCCAGAACGGAACGGACCGCTTAAGCGGTTCGTGTCCAAGCAGGCTTCGCCAGGTACGGTCCTCGTAGGTTACCGCGCGGGTACTTAGGTATATCGATATTCGGCGATTGACCCTATTTCGCGCGGGTAGAATACGGACTGGGTCGTGTGGAATTAAAAACACACCCGTGACTGGTTTCTGGTGTTGTTCCAGAAAGTCACGACTGGATTGTCCGTTATGGTGGTGTGAAGCGATCGCTATTGGTTAGACGCGGTCGTTCGCACGCCGGTGGGCTGAAATCCACAACAATATACATTAATATATATATATATATATGTATATATATATATATATATGTATTATATTATATATATATATATAATATATATATATATAATATTATATATATATATATATATAATACATAGATATATTTATATGTTTGCATACTAGCGGGGTGTGCTTACACATTGTGTAAACATATGACCTGTGTTTCCCCATTGTCTCGTGTCGCTCACCTGCATTTGATTTTTCATTTATTATCTTGCCAAAACGAAGTTTTTGCAAGATATTTTTAGTCAGTCTGTGTTTTTTTTTTGTTGTTGTTGTTTGTTTGTTTGTTTGTCTGTAATCACGAAAAAAAAATTCTGCAGACCACAGTTTTCATTGGAAATTTTTGTAACTTCGCAGATCAGAGGCCTATGGAGGTCCCTTTCAGGCCATAAAATTTTGAAGGTCAAGGTCAAAGGTCAAGGTCACTGTCGCAAATCAGGGGAATCGACAAAACCCTTATTTTTTGAGTAATTTTGATGCGATCGTCTTCAAACTTCATGGGAAGATAGTTCATGGTCTGGCGCTCAGCTGATTAATTTTTGGTGGCGATTGGCCTTGACCTTCATGTGTTTTTTTTGTTGTGTTTGTTTTTTTTTTAATCTGTAATCACGTATAAATCACTCTGCAGAGCACAGTTATCATTGGAAATTTTTGTAACTTCGCATATCAGAGGCCTATAGAGGTCCCTTTCAGCGCATAAAATTTTGAAGGTCAAGGTCAAAGGTCAAGGTCACTTTGTCGCAAATCAGGGAGTCGACGAACACCTTATTTTTTGAGTAATTTGATCGGATCGTCTTCAAACTTCATCGGAATATAGTTCATGGTCTGGCATTCATCTGATTAATTTTGGTGGCGATTGGCCTTGACCTTCATGGTTAACGCCTAAGGTCAACATATTTGACACCAAGGTCAAATTTTCAAGTTTTAGGAACCATATCGTGTAGTACCTCAAATTGAACACCTCGATGAGTGCTTTCTAGATATATCAAGCTTGAGACATTATGACGTGATTTGGTGACGTTTTGAGGCAAAGGCTTATTTTTCATGGTTACTCTGTAGAACGATTCTCATCGGAATCTCTCGTAGGCAGATATTCCTCAAGGAGTCGCTCCTGGGGATAGCAGCTCTGTTCACCTCAGTGTGACCTTAAAAGCAAAGTCACTACTGTGTGTCACCTTTTGGCAAGATACGGATCACCCTACGGGTGACATTGGTTTATTTATATTTTCATTAATGGATGTTTCCCGAAAAATTCTGTGATTTCTGCCAGTGTTTCGGCTTCATTGTCAATTTGCCCCCAATATTTCAGCTTTCTACGTTACCCAGAAGGTACTGATCTTTAATATCAGTCAGTGAGTTGGTGGTTGGAAAGAGTTTTATAGCTTATACAGAAAGCTCTTTCTAACCACTGAATGACTGAATGACTGATATTAAAGATCAGTGAATTTGGGTGCCGTAGAAAGCTGAAATATTGTGTGTTGATGAACAGCGAAGCCAGAACACCGAATAAAATTCAGATCGTCAGAAAGAGCATCCAGTACGATTGTAGAGAGGATTAGTAAATGAGGAATGTAGGCAAAACAAAGGAAAAATTGCAGGCTGCAGGACCCGAACAGATGGGAAGGCATTGGTAATTTTGTTCCGACGACGGAAACTGATACACTTGTAAAAATACAGAACTGTCGGGAAAGCATCCGTAAAATGTAAAAATAAATGAAATATAATAAATGAAAGATCGAATGTAGTTGAGCGACCGAGACAATGGGGAAGCACGGTTTGAATGATGCACAAGCAAACCCTGCTGGGTTGGATATGCAACTGTAAAGAGTGTCAGTTGTATTTTTATGCAAAATGGAATAAATTTTCTCTAATTAGCCTCAGCAGGGCTGCTTCTTATTGTACTTCCTCATATAATTAAATTGGTCTGTGCATTATTTATTTGAAGAAACATTCTTTTTGGATTGCAAAGTTTCTGGTTTGATTCACAATAACTCATTCTGGTTTGACTGATGCCTGTCGAACATCACTCAACTTTGTTTTCTGCTTCTGTGGAATTTGAAAATGTATGTTTTGATTAGCTGGCAGAGATTATTGCCAAAATGCGTTTAACATAAATATGTCTTAACCTTTGTGTGCATGTGAAGTCTATCTCTGTATGCAAAGATTGTTCAAAAAAAAAATAAAACTACACCACTTGCTCATTTCAATGGCGTCACATCCATACAAGCTTGGAATGTCTATTCTTCATGAAATCAATACATGTTCCAATTTTTAGCCTTGTCCATACCGAAGGGATGCGAGAGGATAATGGGATTGACCTGTGCATCAGTGTGTGATGTGTCCGTCAGGCAGTAAGTCAGTGAGTCCATAGAAATTTTTTAATATAGCACCCCCGGGTGGCCTACTTTGATATTGTGCCCAAGCGGTCATTCTTCATCGTGTTCCAATGTAACTAAAACATTTCTTCATCTAATTTAACCACAAGTTAATTTTGTGTCTTGATTGCTGTGCATTATGTCTAAATTAGAAGTCATTAATGCTGAGTTTTTAAATTATGTATTCTCTTCCACCCTATGTCTGTGTGTCTGCATGATGTTGTCAAACATCATCCTTTTCTTATCTCTACTCCTTACAATTAAATGGGGTATCTCTACTCTCAATCCATATATGTGTGTGATGGCTGTCCTGCTAGTTCACATATAAATTAATAATAATTAGGTAGGTTAACTTTTACTGTATATGAGCCATTAGCAGCATCTTTTTCATGATGTATATGGATGTGGGCATTTACTGGGTGACTTGCTAACCTCACACATTCCCAAAATAACATGAAAAGGTTATTGCATGTCAATATTGCAGCTGCTCCCATGTTGCATGCCATTAACAACAGATCTAATTTGAGTTATCATCATGTTAAGTTAGCATCTTTCCTTTTTGATACATTGATTTAATTTAAATTAGTAACAATCTTGTAAAACAGGCTGATAGAGAGATAGCAGTTCTATGTCCGATGTGGGTTCAATTCCCGACCAGTCGATAGATGCAGTCCAGTCCAGAGCAGTATAGCAATCGCCTTGCACACTTTTAATAGATGATGAAGATGGTATGCCTTATTGGGTAGATAAAACACTGCTGCAAAGCATGAATTGACCGTACCATGCAGCAAGCTGTTAAAACCATCAATGGTGGACCCAATGATTTGCCGTTTTCCAAAAACCGAAATTCTATTTCAGAAATTAAATTCCGTTTTGTGTTCTCTCCTTACCTCTTCCAATAACTGTTCCAAGGGAGTGGGTCCAAGTAAATCTCTCTTAGCTGAGTGTCTGCATCCCTCTTCCTTGTCGGCATCCCTCGGTTGTGTTTTCACCACCAGAGTGATGCAAAAATGGAAGGGAATAATAAAATGATTGCTTCTTTTGATGTTTTTGATAATTAATTTTGGCAATCCCATCTGTATTTCGAAGAGTTTCTAACATACGGCCTTGTCTTTGTGTTCAATTTGCTTCGAATCTTTATATCCAAGTTTTCCAGCAATGTGGATTGTAAATACAGGGTAAATATGCATTAGCTAAAATATGTTCTGAATGTTTGTTATAACCAGGGTACCTGATAAAAAAGTCTGACTAGATATGTAAACATGTAATAATTAAAACTGTAAATGAACTGTAACACGTATCACTGTACACCATCTATAAATGAAAAATGTGAACGACTTTCCACGACTGTACAACATCCGTAAATGACAAAAACCCACAGATACATCTCAAATATTACCACCATAAAACCAAGAAACACCTGCAAGCAATCATGCCCATGTAAGATCATGTGACTTGACATTGTCTTTTGTCATGTGGCCCTCCATGAGAAGGAGCGAGGCTCCAAGGGCCCACTTTTTTGTTCGGATATTTTCATGTATGGATATTTAGACAGTTTTGTGATTTTTCACTTGAATCTTGGCTTTGAGATATATATCAGTGTGCAAAATTTCAACTTTCTGTCCAACCTTGAAAGTTCTAAACATTTATTTTGAGTGGTTATAATATATATATATATATATATATATATATATTATATATATATATATATATATATATATATATATATATATATATATATATATATATATATATACAACACACATATGCAGTAGATACACATATTTAGTATATACAGTATATACATATAATATATATATATGATATGTATATATATATATATTATATATATATATATATAATATATATATATATATATATATATATATATAATAATATTATATATATATATATATATATAGTTAAGCACGGGCTGCATTTTCTGGATATAAGCAATAACCAAGAAAATTATAACATTTATCAAAAAGATCATCCATTCGGAAAGTATTAATGTTCGACATGATGAACTCGAATTCAGAGGTTTAATTTATTTTTTTCATTACAAAATGAGGACGCCTTTAATGGTACACCAAAAAGCGTCGATTTTTTTTTTTTAAAAAGTGCTGCTGGCAACACATCCTGTCATGTCAGAGTGAAGACCAACAATAATGATATCCAATGATTGCTCAAATGGTAATTAATGTGTGTAAGCACCATTAAAACGAATGACCTTTGCAACCCTTCCCATCCTCTGAAGAAGTCGCCAGAGGAAATCCAAAGGGAGATGTTACCATTCCTTGTGCAAAGCAGCCTTCAACTGTGCCGGGGTCTGCATAGAGGGTCCATTTTCTTATATCTATACCCAATAATGTCACAAACATGCTAAATTGAATTTAAACCGGGACTCCTTGCTGGCTAAGCATTTATGGACTTGTGATGGCATAGTTTCACCAGAAGTCAGTATCTGAACCAGAACAGTGGGATCTGGCATCCTAATCGATGAATACAGGTCTTGTGAAAAGCGGGTGGTTGTCAAAATATGTGACAACAACACGATCCAAAATGTGCCAATGGTACGTTTCACCCATCAGGTTTCTCTGTGCAGTGACAAGTTCATGTTTACTAGTGGTAGTAGTAGTAGTAGTTATAGTAGTCATCGTACGGGTGGAAAACAGACATCGATTGGAAACATTTACCATGATATACAACGAGGTACAAGTAAGTGAGTGAGGGCATGTCGAAAAATAAAATGAAAAATGTGCAAACGCAAAAATCATGCAAGATTAATAATTATTTTATAGGTATAACAATAAAAAGTAAGCAAGCTAAGAGGAGGTGAAGGTTAAAGAGTAGAAACACAGATACATATCTCAATAAGCTGACAACAGATTGATAGATACTTATATGCATAAATAAATATGAACAGGAAGAAAACTCAATGAGATTTTGATTTGTGAGGAGAGAAGGATTAGGAAAGGCCAAAATCATAGAACTACGACCTGCATTTCTTTAAGAACTGGAATGGCATTCGATGGAGCACAGAGTCTTGTCTTCCGGCCTCATTCTGAACAAAAATACCATCGTTAACTGAACAAGCTACTATTATGGCCCACTGCTATTATGGCCCATATTACCACATCATCCATACACCATATTATGTCACATCCATTGCCATTATCTGTAGCTTTCTTGATGATTGATTGATTATTACGATATTGAACAACTACTTTTGTGCAATTTCGCTAAATTGCATTAATGAAGATGAATATGAACAAAAATCTAAAAGTATGTTCCCCATGGCTCGTCAATCATATGTATGAAGTTTTGCATCGATCTGTTAAGTGGTTCTGTAGGAGACTTTTTACGTTTTTGTTTTCAATCCAATATGGCCACCAGACCACGTGAACGATGACGTCATACATTTAATTCTTCACTCACATCAGGTTGATCAGATATATGAAGTTTGAGATTTTTCGGATCAGGATTTTGATTCAACCATTTATGGCTGGAATACCACTTCACCGATTTCATCATTGTGATCGCCCTATATACCCCATGGGGAGTTGATGACGATATGCCAAGTTATCAATTATAGTTAGAAGGAATGCACAATAAGTGGGTGCCGTAGAAAGCTGAATATTGTGTGTTGATGACAGCGAAGCCAGAACACCGAATAAAATTTCTAATCGTCAGAAAACATCCATACATGAAAATATAAATAAATAGCAAAACAAAATGAAAAAATGCAGGTGAGTGACCCGAGACATGGGAAGCATGGTAATTTTGTGTCCTGACGGACATGAAAGTGATACACTTGTAAAAATCACAGAACTGTCGGAAAGCATCCGTAAATGTAAAAAATAATGAAATAAATAATGAAAGATCGAATGTAGTTGAGCGACTCGAGACAATGGGGAAGCACGGTTTGAATGATTGAACAAGCATACGCTGGTGTTGGATATGACTGTAAAAGGTGTCAGTTGTATTTTATGCAAATGGAATAAATTCATTCTCTACATTAGCCTCAGCAGGGCTGTCTTATTGTACTTCCTCATATAGATTAAATTGTCTGTGCAATTATTTATTTTGAAGAAACATTCTGTTTGGATTGCAAGTTCTGTTTGATTCACAAAACTCATTCTGGTTGACTATGCCTGTCGACAATCACTCAACTTTGTTTCATCACTCAACTGCTGTGTATTTTGTTCATTAAGTGGGGTTTGGAGATGATGTCCAATTTTTTTCCCTTTAATCCAAATGGCTGCTGTACCATGTGACTATGATGTCAGAGTTATCAATAAAATATTCTCCATGAGTAGTTCCTCCTATTGTTAAAGTTCCAACAATGAGACAGGCGGTTGCAGATTTAAAAAAAACATAAAGTGAATAAATATTGACCGAAAGAAGACCAAAAGTACTGCCACAAGGGAAGAAGTCACGGCTCTGTCAGCTCAGTGATTATTGTAGGTTATGTTTACCTTCACAAACTTTGTTGCGAAGGTTATGTTTTGATCACTGTATTTATTTATTTATTTGTGAATATGTGTTTGTTTGTTTGTTGTTATTCGCATAACTCCAAAAGTATTGAACTGAATCGCAGCAAATTTGGTGGGATGATTGGTTATTATCCGATGACCATTTGATTGATTTTGGGAGCGATCGGGTCAAAGGTCAAGGTCAAGGTCATGAAAAGGTCAAAATCGTCTTTTACCATAGCGCGGTCAATTTGTATCCAATTTGCATGCAACTAATGCCAAAATGTTCAGAATTCAATGCCCCATCTTGTGATATGTGACATGACACAATGACGTAATAACCCTATTAGCTGTGGAGTCAAAGTCAGGGGGGGTCACGACATTGCAAAATGTGCGTTTTAGTCATAACACAGTCAATTCTTATCCGATTTGCATGAAACCAACACAAAATGTTGACTGTTCCGTTCCCCACACTCTAATACCAATTACAAAATTAAGAGTACAAAGGTCAAGGTCGAGTCATGAAAAGTCAAAATCGTCTTTTGCCATAGTGCGGTCGATTTTATCCAATTTCATGCAACCAATGCCAAAATGTTGTGAATTCAATGCCCAATCTTGTAGTATACGATATGACACAGGAAATTTAATGTTTTAAGCCATCATAACACATATGAATGGCAGATGTGGTATGGGATTAAATACCCTCACAATCAACGGTTTCTGGGGGGGGGAATGTAGCGTTGGCGAAGGTATGCGCTCTACTGAATGCCCGTTCTAGTTTACTTTGATTTGAAAGTTTTTCAGTTGTTCGGAAAACTACTTCGGCCAATTGATCATTCCTTGCCATTCCGGCAGAATTTGCATACCTGACAAAATCCATGCTCAGGTAATCATTGTTCCTGGTACTTAAAAAGGAAACTTTGAACTGTTGTTGTTATTGTTGTTCCATATACAGCCTGTGGCTGCTTGTTGCATCCTTTTCTGGACATACGGCTGTGCTTCTGAAGCCTCTGTTATTAATGCACTGGTACTCATTTTTCCGACCACAGAAGGGTGACAGCCGAATCCAACCCACCGAGTGTTATGTCATTGGCACGACAGGGGCTCAAACTCAAGCCACCTTAACCGCTAAGCCAACACCCGGCTAGTTATAACGATGTCCAGTCCACTGCAGTATACCATCTACCCAATATTACAGAGATTTCTTGTTTAAGTTACCAGTCCTGATGATGTCTAACCTTGACAGCTTAACCACAATGAGTTCATCACTGGCGAATGATTTGATTTGATCACTATACATGCTCAATAGGAGCTTGTCATTGTAATATGGGTTAACAAGGAGAATTTGGATCTTTGCGACGTTATACTTGCGAAAGTAAGATTCATGATTTGTTGCAGTTGCTCAGGAGTAAAATATGATATCGTTGTTTAGGCTTCGGACTGTAATGAGCTTTCGGGGTGTGAAATACACTGTTGATTTTCATCTCCTTCAAGTAGACACGTCACAAAGTTTCTCTCGGAGCGAAAATAGCGCACATCGTCAGTCCACGGCGGAAAGGAGAGTGCGCCCAGGATTTCGAGTATCCGATTCTTGCGGATAATTTGCGCAATATTAAACATACGACTTACTACTCCCGAAAGATGCCGAATCGATTGTTGTGTATAGCACCTCCTCCGATTGTAGCGTCACGTGATTGAGATTACCATCATCATTGGTCGTATTATTGTTGTTGTCGTTTTTATTATGCTGTTGATTATTGTTAATAACATTATGAATAGGTTACATGTGCAGGTAATTAGCATTCCGCTGGGATTCTGGGGGTTACGTTCAGACTGATTTGCCCTCACTCTGAGCGGGAGAAACCATTCAGATTGCGGGAAGGGGGTGGGAGAAGGTTGGGAACTAGTTGCAATGAAAGATGCAGTTGCACCATCTCGCGGTTTCACAGCTGCTGTTTCCGACTCACCTGTCGTTTTAATATTTTTATTAATATCCTTCACAGAACTCTTGTTCGAGTTCACATGCCAGCTGAATATCAGTGGGTGTTGATAAAGTTGAACCCCCCCCCCTCCCAGAGACGCCTGAATCTGCACGGCCCGCGTGCGGTGCGCACACCACACACACACACGCACACACACGCACGCACACACACACACACACACGCAACACACACACACACATGCAGCGCGTCCTCGCTTTCAGTCTCCTCGCCAGAGCGAGAGAAGCGTTTCCGCACCGGGGACCCAAACTCTCCCCAGATTCTCCCAGGAGCTCGAAGAGATCCAAGCTCGCTAGTCCCGAAAGGTGAGAACAGGCTAAGAGAGATTTTTGGGGGAATTTGCTCCGGATTGGTACAAAGCACACCGGCTCCGTCTCCTGTGCGCTGTCCGCGGTGCTGAAAGCGTCCGTCCCGCCCGAGCGCTTTACCCGATTATGATTTCCAGTTTCGGGACATTCATTGCCTCGATCGCAGACATTGGCACTGCTCTGCATGTTCGCTTTGCTTTCCGGTTTCATTGAGGGAAACAGATCGCAGCCTGCTCGTTCATTGATACCGGTGGGTCTGTTCCTACCCACGTTTACTCTACTCCGTTGTTTATCCTCAACTTTGCACGATGGCTGTGTGTTCCGTTGCTCGCTGTTAGAACGCGCTCTTTAGTCCGGCAATATTTACTTATTATAATTCCTGGCAGGTGATCTTCGGGCTGGCGTACCCCGCTGTCAGTTGTCTAGTCTGGATTTGATTCCCAAGTTCCGCCGACAAACTCCGCATGAGACAGGGTGTTGCATCATGGAGTCCTCTGCCACTCCCTGTGTTGCTGCGCGTCGCACGCGTTCTTCCAAGTAACCCCTTCCTTGTGAAAATCCTAAAATGCAGGCTGACTGCACACCTCGACTCATTTGTTGCTCTTTTTTGAACCTCATCGCTTGGTTTGATCAATCCTGTCCTTCCCTCCAGGCTGGCTTCAAGTTGGCAGTTCATCACCGCATGCACTTAAGGTCGTCCTCCATGTCTACCTCTTGATCCTTTCCACCATCATAAACCCTCCTCTTTCCCTTGCAGGTTACTAAATTTCCTTCTCTCTTTTCTCTCCTCATCGTGTTCATTAATCCCTTTGCTTGTTCGATCTTGTTGTCCTGTGAGACCCACTGTCCCACCGTGAGTGCGTTGTATTGCAGACCTTATACCTTCTGTCACTTACTCTTCTTTCATGACCCCCGACTTTTCATATAAAAGTAGAGCACACTGTCATTTTCATTTGGGACAGTGTAAGCTGCTGCCTGGCGAGCTTCTCCATCGATATTGTTTGCAAGAGTACACCTTCGGGTGAGTCCGCTGGTCAAATTTCACTCGTCGTTTGTCGCTGCGGTTCGATCAGGACACGGTGAGTGGTTTTTGTAGCCAGAGCTGTATTTTATCCACTTAACTCTATATCGTCCATCCGCTTGAATCCCCGCTTGGCAGCAAGGCCGCATGGACCCATCCTCTTCAAGAGGTGCTCATTTTGGTGTGGTCTCCATGGGAGATGATGCAAAGAAAGTGATTATTGGTATTTTAAGACAAAGCAAAATGTTAATATGCGAAATTATTCCCAGAGTTCAGCAGCCCAAAGGGCCGTCGTTGGAACCGCAGACACACAAGCATATCCTTTTTCAATGTTTAAACAATTATTGGGTGTCACGTGATGATATGACGTTTTGTTGCTCTGGGTTCTTGAAACAAAAATGTTATGAAAAGTGGGCATCGTGATGTATCTTGATACATGATATGTGCAGACCAAAATAGAGGTGTAACGAAGGAACTGGTACAGTGGGACATAGAGAGAGAGAGAGAGAGAGAGAGAGAGAGAGAGAGAGAGAGAGAGAGAGAGAGAGAGAGAGAGAGAGAGAGAGAGAGAGAGAGAGAGAGAGAGAGAGAGAGAGAGAGAGAGAGACAGAGACAGAGACAGAGACAGAGACAGAGACAGAGACAGAGACAGAGAGACGGGGTTGTGGAGAGGGAAAACTCATGCGCCCAACAATATACAGAAGAAGGTTGCGGCCTTCAAAGTAGTACAGTAGTAGCGTTGGACAGGATGGTACAGAGGTAGAATATGACGCCCTTACCTTTAAGCCGTGTAGTCTGGGGGTTGATTCCTGACCCAAATATATCTCGTCTTATTGGCTCTTCACAGGCAGGGCATTCCTGACCCCAGTTTGCCGTCCATCGAATGGACGTTAAGCTGGTTGTACCGTCTGCTAGCACGAGCTGGTGGGCGATAAATATAACGTGTTGTCTTTCACGAAGAGTGGACGAGCTATCGCCGGCAGTCTGAACAAATCTCGAATCCCAGCCATCTTCACTTGAACATCAAGCCTGATCACCCACCAAGTTTGTGAAAGACTTGGTCCAAAAACTTTCCCTCGCCGACACCACAAAGTAGTAGTAGTAGTAGTAATAGTAGTAGTAGTAGTAGTAGTAGTAGTATTGAAGTGGTATAAATCGAGCTGTGAGGGTGAGGGGGTGAACTCAAGGAGGTGTAAAGAAACAAGCAAATGCCCGACCTGCCATTTCATGGTTCATTACGTGAGCTGCTCAGTGTGCAAACACAAAGGTTTTAAGTCGTGCTACATTCAAGCATGAACCCTGCTTGAATTGACTGGTGCTCTCGATTCATGGGTTCCAAGAATAATGTCAAAAGTTGAGAATCCTCCACTGTGCGACATTTCGTACATGGTCAAATGAGAGCTGGTGGTGGCAACACTTGGCATGGTCAATGAACGATACATTATCATGATCACATTGCATTGGATACCTTTGACATTTTATTGTGTGGTGTCAATTTGGAGGACCTCTGTTATTTTGTGTTGAAGCTACCTTTAGAGTGTGCACCGCGGTATGTCAGAGTAATTGCCATCTGCAGGAAATGTGAAGTCGGCTGTCCACCTGCTTTCATTGTCTTGTACGAGCAAAGAACCCATCCTTCTGTCCGGGTTCATTCCCTCACTTCCATGATGTCCATGGCGTATTTTATGATGACTTATGATACCGGATTCCACCAGGTGGCGCCACTACCGGTGTGAAGGGGGATATTACAAGGCATGCAATTAGTCACAAACATCAACACCCCCAACCACCACTAGAAGGGCACTCGGTGGAGTGCATACCTCTGCCAGGCTGATTAGTTTACGTTTTGTATCCCACTGATAGACCGGATCTGGATTTGGACCTTAACTGAAAGCGAATCACTTTTCTTTCACCTAACCAAAGTCATCTACAAGTTTTGAGAATCTCCACAATTTTTTGAGATATCGTGATACATGGATATAAATGATACCAGTGTACTGGTCCTGGTGTATCCCCGGTTAGTATAGGTATACCATATCCCTGTGTCGTAAGAGGCAACCAGGGTTGCATCAGAAGGCTCTGGCGTAAAAACTAAGCCAAATCACTATCGGATCATACGGATGATCCGCTGTGGCGACCCCTAACGGGAGCAGCCGAAAGAAGAAGATATATATATTATATATAATAATATATATATATAATATATATATATATATATATATATATATTCATGTTGGCCCTATCTCTCAATGATAAGGAATCACTTTAAAAATCTTTTCGTCAGATCCGGATCCTGATCGTCACCAAAAAACCTAATCAGTTCGTCCTTGTCACACAACCAACCTGTCCACAAAATTTCATCCGAATCCGTCCACAACTTTTTGAGATATCTTGTACACAAACAAAAAAACAGATAAACAAAAAGACAGAGAGGAGGAAAAACATAACCTCCTTCACCTTTGGTGGTGTTGGTAAATATGTGTTATAAACAATCCAGTTTTTGCTTGTTTCACTTCATTTTACATTGACATTCACAGATCGACATGCTATAGGTTTGTGAAGTACAACATGCTCTCTTTTGATTAAACCCATCACTTCGGTGATAGGTAGGCATGCCTAGTTATGTATGAAACGGAAAGGGGGGGGGGGAGAGGGAAGGGGTTGGCGGTTTACTGAAATAATAAGGAAAATATTTCCTTCAACTACTACCCAAAAGTGGGAGTGTGCACTCTTTACACAAGTTTACTTGAACAATCCTGTTACCTGCAATGACTTCGTAACCACAAATCATGGTTCACTTGAAACTTGTCTGAAATAAGAAAAAAAAATTAAGTCAAAGGAAAACATTAATTCATGCAAAAGTGCTGAAAACACTTAAAAAATAACAAACTTCCATTGCCAACGACAAAGAAGCAAAGGAGGAATTCTCACCTGCACTCATTCGGTCCTCTTTCTCCCCACCCATGGAACAAACTTCCACATCCTCTTCAATCTCGTTCTTCCCTCCAGGTCTTTAAAACAGCTATTCAGCACCATCTCAGATCACCCTCCGTCCTAAACGATGATCTTTTCTGCCCCCATTAACTCATCCCCACCCACCACCCCAACCCAATCCCACCTTCTTTGAAATGTTCAGTTTTTCCTTCCCAAGTGAGTCCTTCTTTCTACTGCTCTCCAGTGTCTGTTCTACCCTCTTCGTTCCAACACCATATTTGTCCAAGTTTCCCTCTTGTCTTTCATTCAACCTCTCTGCAGGTGTTCTCTCTCTCTCTCTCTGTCCTCTCTCTCTCCTCTCTCTCTCCTCTCTCTCTCTCTCTTTCTCTCTCTCTGTCTCTCTCTCTTGTCTCTCTCTCTCTGCCTCTCTCTCTCTCTCTTCTTCTGTCTCTGTCTCTGTCTCTGTCTCCCTCTCTGTCCTCTCTCTCTCTCTCTCTCTCTCTCTCTTCTCTCTCTCTCTCTCTCTCTTCCTCTCTCTCTCTCTCTGGTCCTCTGTCTCTGCTCGCTCTCTGTTACCACTCTTCTACAAACTACAATCTGATCTCCCTCTCGCAACCAAGCTCCACACTCCTGTTCCCGTCTCTCGGAACATCTCCCTCCCAATCTGTCTTCCGCCCCTCTGCTGCTCTCTCCCCAATCTGTAATTCTCGCTCTGTATCTCTCACCCACGTTCCCCACCTCTCGTCCCCCCTCTCCTGTCCCCCTTCCTGTTCACTCTCTCGATTCTCTCTGCTCCTCTCCTCTCCTCTCTCTCTGTCCTATCACTCTCTTTCCTCTCCGAATCTCACTCTTTCTGATCTACTCCTCTGTCTCCTTCTCCGGTCTCAACTCCGTGTCTCTCTGTCTCCCTCCTCCTCGGATAACATCTCCTCATCTTCGATATCATCTATCACATACAAAATCCTCCCTCATACTCATGGCAATCTACTACTTCTCTACACTCATCTATCTCCTCACCTCTCTCCACACCTCTCTCTCTCATCATCTCTATTCTCTTTCTCTCTCTCTCTTGCTCTCTTGTTCCTTTTGTTCTGTTACGCCCTGATCCTTTCAGTGTTCCAGCTCTTCCACGAGCCTCAATTCTATATAAATGTAAAAGAGAAATAAAAATAGACATTGAGGATTTTTGAAACATTTAAAGATAGAATAATAAAAAAGTAGAAATAATATACATGGCCAGCAAGTATGTTTTATAGCTCTGCATATCATTAGCATAATGAGTGGGTTAATCACTGATATTGAAGATATTTATGAGACAGAAGAGGTGGGCTCGGGGAGAGGTTGTCTGCGGGGATGGAGGGAGGAATCAGAGTGACGTCAAAAAACAATCAGCCATTTTTGCTGTGATGTACATTTCCTATTCTAGGCCTCCAATATATGGGCCGATTGAGGGAATTTAACTTTTCCATTTTCCTTTTTTGACCCTCATCTAAGGCTCATATACTGGAGAATGTACACGTATTACGTACAGGACAAAGACATTGGTACATATGAGCATGCCTTCATGTACTTACAAGGACAGTAGACAATCGATAAACACCTATGGTAATTTGGGATAATGACCTTTGAACCTGGATTCTCTACGTCAAGAGCTCGGTTTTCCAACGATTCCCAACCCAACAAGGCAAACCAACTTTTCCATTTTTAATGTTTTTCAACTCTTATCTCTACTATAACAGAGGTGTCTGTCTGTTTGTCTGTCTGTTTGTCTGTCTGTTTGTCTGTCTGTTTGTCTGTCTGTTTGGCTGTCTGTTTGGCTGTGTGTATCGCCATTTTCTTAGAGTTGGCCAAATGGATCTTTGTCAAACTTTCAGAGGTTAATCAGTGAGTGCAGGGGAGAGTTTTAGGCAAAAAAAAACTTTGAGAAAAATGTGAAAAAATATTTGGATTTTTTTTTTTTTTGCTTTGTCGTGCCTAAGCCTTTGTAGCTAGATATATGGAAGGTAATATTAAATGATCCCCAACCCCATTCCCTTGTTGGTGTTGGGAAGTGGTTTAGGCCCCCACAAAAAAATTAGAAAAAAAACAAAATTTGATTTCTTCATGATGCCAACAAGATTAGAACAGCACCGGGCAACGCCGGATACCCCTGCTAGATATTAATAAGGTGTATTATAATGTCTGCAATTTGACACTTACAAAAGTATGCTAATAGCACCATATGGAACAAGTATGTCTCAAAATAACACCTCAAAAAGGTGCTGAAGAGCATAATTGTACTTTAATCAATTATTCATAATTAGTATGCAAGCTGTAGTCTGTCCCAGGCTTTGTGGTTTGGGTGTAGGATGATCAGCTCATTGCATGGCTGCTCTTCTAAAAGGTGCAGTTAACCGCATGTGCCCAAGGCTTTTATGGTGTTGGGAAGCTTGAAAGCAGCTGCGTGTGAAAAAGTTTCGGCAACAAAAGAAACTGAAGCTATGGGAATCAAATTTGCTGAGTCCGTTCATGGTTCTCCTCTGAGGAGTTCATCATGACGTCATGATCCAATGTTCAAATGTCGTACAATGCGTCGATTTGTCCATGCTCTCTCATGTAATCACAATTATTCAATTGCCGCCAAGTTAGTAATTCATTGGTGAACACCTTTATGTGGGCAGGTACGTTATACAATGATAATACTATTCCGAGAGCTTGGCGTTGGCAAATATGCAAACGGTTAGATTTTGCTTCCAGACATCACTACTGGGCTGACAGGATGGCCGAGAGGTGCACATACTCGCCTCGAAGCTGTTGCCTCAAAGCCATCTAGACTTGGTTTGGATCCCGACCGAGCTATAAACCGTCATCCTGGTATATCACAGGTGGGGTGATTCATCAATGTGTGTGCCGTCCCTCGGATAGTAGTTAAACTGCATCCTGTCTACCAGCATTAGTTAGTGTACGTTAAACATCCCACAGTGTCCTTCATGAAGAGTCGGTGAGCTATCGCTAGCACTGCGCACAAATTACAAATTCCTGCCCAAACTACTGCTGGGAAGGCGACAGCAAACAACGCAGTCTATCCCTTGCCAAGAAACTGCTTCAGCAGTTCGGAACCTGCCTTCGGGCAGAACAGAATCCAAAATGCATTACCACCATGCAAATGAGGCAGCTTGACAGCATTTCAAATATTTTTGGTAATGAACAGGGAGGAAAGGCAAAAACCGTATATACGTTGATATATAATATATTTATACTATATATATATATAATATTATATATATACATAATATAATATAGATGTATATATACTGATATATGTATATATGTATAAATTATGTATTATAGCTATATATATGTATATGTATAATATATGTATATATTACTATATATATATATATACCTGTATATTATACATACATACTATATTATAATATATATACTATATATATATATATATATATTATATATGATGGAATGACGTGTCGTTTTCGACTTATTCGATTGGTTCAATTGCCAATGGACGCGACTGTGGGCAGTGAGACCAGCTTTGTTTCACAAGGTCGGTCGCATACACCACAACGGAAACCGGATTTCCACTGCCTTGGATGGATCCTTCCGCCGCGTCGCTTTTGCACAATCTCATGCTCCGAACTTCTCAAACCTGCACCCCGGTGTGTACTCTTCCCCTCCACTCGAACGATTCTCTGCAAGTTCTTCCCATGATGACTCAGATATCACAACTTCCTATTGTATCCGCCACACATTCCTTGTAGTGATACACGTCTTCTGAGTTTACCCATCTTTCTGGACCCATTTCTTAGCTCACCATAAAAGATTGACTTGGGTAAACGCAAGTCTTTCATTCTCACTAAATGACCAGACCATTGCAGATGACGCTTTCGGATGATGCTTTCGATGCTACAGCACTTTGTTTTTGCCAAAAATTTCGATATTCGAAACTTTTTCTTCCCAATTTGTTTCAGGATGTTTCTCAAGCATCTTTGCTGAAAAGCTCAAGCTGTCGGATGTGCCTACTCTATACCATCCACGTCTCCGCTCCATATAGCAGTGTGCTAACAACTACTGCCGATAGACTGCTATTTTGGTAGCAAGTTTAATGTCATGGCTATTCCAAACCCGTTCTCTGAGCCTGCCAAAAAGAAGAGCTGGCTTTGGAGATTCTGCTGACAATTTCATGATCAAGCTGTCCATCGTCAGACAAGATACTTCCGAGATAAGGGAAAGTTTGGTAGTCTTCAACTCTTGGCTGAGGAGGGACAATATAATATATATATATATATATATATATATATATATATATATTATATTACAGCCTGGTGTTGGTAGTGGTTAGGGTGGCAGCTTGGGATACAAAAGGTCCTGAGTTTCAAGCCCCGTTGGCCGCTTGAATTAATACACACCAGGAGGTTGACTCAGCCTGTCATCCTTCCGAGGTCGGCGAAGTGAGTACCAGTGTACTGGGCCCGGTGTATGCCCCGGTTAGAATAGGTGTACCATATCCCTGTGTCATAAGAGGCGACCAGGGTTGCGTCAGGAAGGGCATCCGGCAATAAAACCTGTGCCAAATCATTATGCGGATCATAACAGATGATCCGCTGTGGCGACCCCTAACGGGAGCAGCCAAAAAAGGAAGAAAGAAGAATATATATAACAATATATATTATATATATATATATTATATATATATATATATATATTATTATATATACATATTCTCAGAAACATTTATTTTAGCTCTGCATATATTATATAGAGTATATACAGGGGGCTGCAAAAGTAGGTATACAGTAAGGATTATACCAGTATTACAGTATTATAATAGTGGTGCTAGGATTCATTTAATACTAGAATGCCGGGGGCAAACAGTTTGAACATTTGAGGGATTAATAGTTTATTATTGGTATGTTATTATGATATGCTTGTATATAATCAATAAAATACGTTTGTGCGCACGTTTTGTTTTTCATTACTGTATACCTACTTTTGCAGCCCCCTGTGTTGTAATATATATTATATATATATATATATAATATATATATATATATATATATAATAATATTTGTATATATACAATATACATCTATATATATAATAATATTATATTTGTATATATACAATATATACATTATATATATATATATTATATTATATAATTTTAATATGATATATATATATATGTTGTTGCTGGCCAAGACCTCTGTCTCTGGAACATTCCGGTTTTGGACACATGGCTCAGAAAGCACAGAAATGAACATGACACCATTTTCAGTTTACGCGGAAGCGTTAAGTAAAGAAATTGAAGATATTCATCATGTGTGTTTTATGGCTTTCACAATGAGTTCTTCCACTCCCACACGTCCTGTGTGTGCTGACAGTATTGGTTTATTTTATCTTGGTTTTTTTGTGCTGAGGAGGGACATTTTGATTGGCTTTTAGCCTGGTCTGTTTGTATAATTGAGGTGGTGTTGCGCAGCTGCTTATACTGTGTTTAAATATTCCTCTTAAGTTCAAAATGTTCTCTGCATGTATGACCAGAATGTAATTGCAAACGTTATTTGATAGTTATGTCATGAATGGGGCACTATGAAGTTGGTGCATCGTTGCGTGTCATTCCCCCCCCCCTCCTCCCCCCCTTCCATTCCACACCCCCCAACCACATAGATTGCTGAAAGCAGAATGAGCATTCAAAATGGTCTTGTAACGAGAACCTCAACAGTCCCATAAATGTGAATTGTTTTATCTCTTTCAATATATAAGCGATATATATATATATATAGTAAGTGGGAAAATATTTTCTTACTAATTACATGTTCAGGGTGGCAGGATAGCTTCGAGATATGTGCACATGCCTCTGAGCTATCTCACCTGGGTTCACATCTGAACCCAACTTTAAACTGGTCATGTTGGTGGATGTCAAAGATCCCAGGTGGGTATCTTTCGTCGAGAGTAGGTGAGTTATCGTTGGCTTCTGTTGGCGTTTTTAGACATATTTTGTATACAAAGTCGAGGCTCATCAAAAAGCTAGAACACTGATCGGATTGGAAAACAACAGAACAGAAGGAACAGTAGGAAGATGGGAGAAACAACACTAGGAGGGTTGAAGGACAAAATAGAGGGTTTCTCGTAAGTTTATCGTTCCGAGAACCTTTGGAATGCCCCTTGGATCCTGCCACCCAAGCAAGATGATGTACCGTGCATTTAACAACATGCATTACCGGTGTTATTCTGTGGACTGTTCTACTAATTTACCTGAACTGATGTGCAATGGCTTTCTGTTCTTACTAAGTCACTTTAACCTCGTCTACACTTCTTCAAAAACCGTAAGTCCTCTGCTCTCGTCTTCACAACATCTCCTCCTGCCCTCATTCTCAGAAACTTAGCAGAGCAGCACCCTCCCATCGCTCTCCACTTTGCCGAATAATCACAGGCTGCCCAGGCCAGATTCATTCTGAACCATTAGGCCTCAGTGTGAGACCGGAAGAGGCATGTAATTGATATAATATGGCGAGGTTGGAGATGAGAAATGGGAGCGTGGGCGCACACCACGTGCAAGAGGGAAAGCGATAGCCTTGGTACACGTGAAAGCTGAGGCCTGATGAGAAAGGTCGTCCTGCGATTTGCGCTGATGATTAGGCTCGACAATTAGTCATATTAACCAGGTGTGCAGCGCTCGGTGCTCCTTGATAAGGATGGCCCGCCTGTGGATGATGCTGAATTCCACATTATTGAGTTTCCTATGACTTGTCAGCTGCAATATGGCCGATCCCATCTAACATTTGAGAGATTAGGACAGTCCAGCTCAATCTGTGCTCAGAAAAGAGAACCATGTGCGTGCTTCCTCTGTGTCCATTCTCGGCTTGGTGTTGTGGGCTGAAGGATGGCACAATAGCTCAATGGATATCTTGCACGCTTTCTGAGCTGTCTAATCTTTGATTAGTTCCCTTTTTGTGGTCGGATCTGACAAAAAAATAAACTGCTCTCCTGGTGCAGTTCTGGCAATCCGGTGCTGCATCTCGAAGAATACCATCCTTCTAGTGGGGATGTAATGCCAGTTACCCACGTGAATTTAGGTTGTGATTGTTGAAGATATCACGGTATCTCTCATCAAAGTGTAGGACACTTCGCCAGTGCCATGTTTAAATTTTCTGCCAAGTAATTAAATGAAATATCCATGTTACTTTTTAAATACAAAATCGAAACTCATGGAAGATCTAGAGCAGAAGAGAGCAGAAGGAACACAGTGGGATGTGGGGAAACACAACAACAGCAGGATAGAGGAATGCAACAGAGAGACATTTGGAGGAACAATGGACAGGAGGAAGAACGAGGACAAGTGGAGGGTGACGAGGACACAGGGGGTGAACAAGTTGGCTACAACTCAAGCACAGCAAGAAGGGGGCTTAAAGAAGAGGAAGAGATTGCCTGAGATGAAACAGCAATGGAACAATATATGGAAAGGCGGGTGTGGGAGATGGGAGAAACCACAATGATGTGTAAAACAAGTGGGTGAGCTTGGGGAGCATTAATGAGGGTGGAAAAGAAAAGGGATGAGGAATACTTGCTTGAGAAATTTTTGAGAGGTGAACAAAGTTTCAGAACAAATTTTAATGATTTGACAAGCTCAATCTAACGTTTTTAAAATATCGTTTGCATGTGTCTCTTCAGTGTTCTATGGACTCTCAAAAAGTCCTGGATGGGCAATATAGGATATACCAAGGTTTCGTCGAGAACAGTAATTCTTAACTTGGGGAAAATTTCCCCCAGGGAGAAAATTTGGGGGAAATTCTTTTTTAGGTTGAACAATTTTCAAACTATTTATTGCGTTGAATACGTCGTCCGAATACGCTTCCCAAGCG
>CM068953.1:111642182-111656640 GCA_035128595.1 Eptatretus atami | reverse complement strand
TTTCATTTATTTATTTTCATTTTTTTTTCATTTATTTATATTTTCAGTTACGGATGCTTTCTGATGGTTCTGTGAGTTTTCCTGGTGTATCAGCTTCGATGTCTATTGGCACACAAAAATTACCGTGCTTCCCCATGTCTCAGATCACTCACCTGCATTTTTTCATTTTTTCATTTTTTATATTTTCATTTATTGATATTTTCATTTACGTATGCTTTCCAATTTCTGTGATTTTTTTCCCCGGTGTATTGGCTTTGATGTCCATCGGCACAACAAAATATCAGCTTCTTCGTCACCCGGAAAGTACCGATCTTTCATATCAGTCAGTCAGTGAGTCAGTCAGTCAGTGGTTAGAATAAGTTTTATACATTAGATAAGCGACAAAATGTTTTGTTTTTCTAGCTGAGTTATCGATCCTAATGTCTTGGCCATCAATGAGAAGAGTGGCAGATTTTATTACGTCTTTTCTCACGATCTTTAAATGGTGGTGAATGCTAACACACAACCCTCAATTTACACGGTGGTTAACTTCCTGGAAAACACCATGTACATGGAAATTGTGTCAAAAGATACTAAAGACCTTTGGGAAATAGGGGGTTATGTTCCAGCCTCACACGATTATTAAATCGAGATACAGTGCAGGTGAAAACATTTGTAGTGGGTTATGCAGCACTTCAAGATGTAGCACTTCATAATTTTCCCTGTAAGTTACTTAGCAATAGAGTGTAGCCTGAATAAAAGGTATTTTTATTATATAAAAACGAACATTAAACTTCCAACTAACCTTTAATGATGATAATGATGATGATGATGAACTTGACATGATGATGATGATGATGATGATGATGATGATGATGATGATGATGATGATGATGATGATTATGGTGGAGGCGGAGAAGTCAGGACTCTGAGGCTTCATTTGGGAAACCAGAGAAGTCTGGGGGAGCCAGGGAAGTCGGGATCGGAGTGTGCTCAAACAAGAGCTTGGAAGGGAGGGCAGCGACGTGCGTGTTCCATCATCTGACCACCAACCGTGTATAAGTAAATGTAGACATGCATAGAGAAAAATTGTCACAATCAATTGACCATGTTGGAGTGAAATAGTGTAATTTTTTAAAATAAATACCGTGTAAGTGGAGGGTTGAGACCTGGTGTTGGCTCAGTGGTTAGGGTGGCAGCTTAGGATCCAAGGGTCCTGAGTTCAATCCTCATTGCCTGCTGAATTACTTCACCAGGGGGTTGACTCACCCTGCCATCCTTCCGAAGTCGGCATAATGAGTACCAGCTTGCTGGGATGATCGAGTCATTCGAGTATCCTGTATTGGAGTGGCGAACCGTCCAGGATTGTGCCCAATAGCCAAGGAAACTGCTTCGGCAGCACCAACGCTCTGTACAGAGTATGGTTCCAATGGAAGTGAGTGAAGGGTTTACTGTACTCTACACACATTTGAGGGACTGCCTGAATAAAAGTTGAAATACATAAGTAATGCACTTTTTAATTCAGAACTTTCCCAGATGTACACCATCATTCCTCACCAGATTTAAGCATTTGCAGATTTGCAGGAAGGCAGAACTAATGGAAGTCCAGAAATATATTGTTTATCCCCCTTGCTCCAGTTGTGTGATTACAAATTGTTATGTAGGCCTAGTTACACCCTTGATTTTTGTAGTTTTCAGAAACAATGGGCCAGTGACTCTTTGAGTGATCATTTATTGGAACCCCAGTGAAGCTTACAGTGAGGCACGCTGTAATGGTGTGGTGGGAATTGTCTATCACTGGGATGTCGAGGACACAAACAAACATGCACCGATGCACGTTCCACTTATTTACGAAGACTGTCAACTGCTGTTTCAATATGTGTGTATATAAACACACCGTGTTATACAAGTTGGGTCGCCCGATCAAGATCGGGTTGTGTCGACTTTAGTAAACCGTCAAGATCAATGTTTGAAGCTAGAGCAAAAATTAACCACGGAATGCACTAAATGGCGTCATTTCCTTATTTGATGTCGTACAGAATCATGCAGTTGGTACTTGCACTCATGTAGTACCGTGGCGACCTACAGACCCTTTGTATATCTTAATTTCCATTCTGCATGCGGAATATAAAAAATTAAATGCAATTGGTTTGATTCCCGACAAATAATTCGCCACTACACCCCTCTCCTCGCCTCGGGGGGAATGTGATGTACGTACATACAAGGGTGGGAACTATCTAACAAACAAAAGTAGGACACTCAATGGAGAGCATACCTCTGCCAGGATGATTAGTTTATGTTTTGTATCCCACTGATAGACCGGATCTGGATTCGGACCTGAACTAAAATTTTATTGGCTTGTTCTTGTCACCTAACCAACTCACCCACCAAGTTTCGTCTGAATCCGTCCTTAACTTTTTGAGTTATCGTGCAAAACAGGTATGTCATTTTAGTCTGATCACTCAATGGTGAAGAATCACTTTAAAAATTCTCGGATCTGGATCCGGATTCAGATCTTAACTAAAGTCAAAGCAATTCTTCCTTGTTACATACACAACCTGCCCACCAAGTTTCGTCTGAAATTGTCCACAAACTTTTTGAGATATCCTGCTATATGTCGTTTTTTGCTATATGTCGGATTGATCATTTTCTTGTTACAATAGTATGAGGCCCATACTCAGAGGAGTCGAGAAACATTTCTCACAAGATCATTCTGGATCAGTTGCCACTCCAACATGCCAAACTCGAGTGAAGTTACATACAGTACATTTGGAATTTGTTCAGAGCCGGTGAAAACTCACCTCTTCTTTGTGAAAGACTCCAAAAAGACACCAACAACCATTGCTGGCAGACTGGTCGTCCGGCTTAACATCCACCTGTGGGAAGTTACATCTATTGATGGATTCCCTTGTGGGCTAAACACCAGAATGGCAGTTTATAGCTTGATCAAGATTCTTCGAATCCATGAGAGAGGACTCAAAATGAGTGCATGTACCTCCTCCAGGCTATCCTTGCAGCCCAGTATGCATAAATCTCAAATTGGCCATCACAAAACGAAGGAAGGTTAAATTTTCTGAAATATAAAAATGTTCTTCAATATTGAAAGTGCTATCTTTTTTGTTTTACTGCCGTAGCTTCAGTATTTTTTTTAATCAGAAAATATGTTCGAGAAACTGATCTTTTGGATTACGATAATGTAATAATCAACACGACTGCAACTACTCACCATGCGTCATTTCTCACTACTGGTGTCGTGTGCATTCTTCCTGACTTGATGAATTAATTGTGAGTAACTCACACTTCCATGATAAGGCGCCTTGCCTGTATTAGTATGCTAATTATAATTAGGCTGGTTTACAGACATTTTGGGTGGCAATCACTTTGCTAGAGGATGTGACAAATTGCAGTCGTGTATTTTAGAGGGTGGCAAGAGAGGAGATGCTGCATCGCATCTCTTGAAAATAAATGAGGAGCGAAAGAAAGGAGTCCTGCTTATTGAGGCCTGGCTACCATCCGGCACCACCCCACCCCACACACTGCCCCCACCTCTCCCACAGACTCTTTCCCCAGGCATGCTGCCAAAATGCGCTGAGACCTGCTGAAGAGATCAATACTCATTGGATTCAGCTGCTGGTGACCTTTTCCGGTATAGGCACCTTTCCAAAATGTGTAGTCAGCAGGGAGGCAGCCAGGAGCCATTAGATGCTTATCGGGAAGATGGCCACTTTAATAGTAGCTGCTAAACAGAAGGCATTGGGAGGACAAAGTGTGGGATTTGGAGTATGTGGCTTTGGAAGGGCAGGAGGGAAATGGGGGTGGCCACAGTAATTTACGATTTCCAACAGTAGAATTAACTCTTGAGCTGAAAATTGATCAGCTGCTCTGCACAGCCAAAGCGTAGCCAGTCCTCATGCTTCAGTCCTTGTGCTTGCCAGCGAAAAGGGTTTTTTGTGACACTATAGAATAATGCATAAAGCCCAGCAATTTATACTTGTTAATTACCTTGAAGGTTTGTTACACTTCCTGTTCATTGCTAATAACATCTGCATGAATAGTTCTGGCAGTGCATGATTTGAGTTTGACACAATCCTTGATGAGCCACCAATGAGAAATGAAATGGTTGGATAGTTGTTTACTCCCTTTGTTTACTTTTGTAATAACTGATATCATGTATAGTTAGGTTTTTCTCTGACAAGCTGGTACAGACGTAGAGCACTTTATTTTGAGCTGTTTAGTCTGGGTTTAATTCTGGCCTGACTGTACTCTCAGATTGGTGCTTTGCCAGTATGGTGTTCCATCACAAATTATGCCAACCCTCACATGGAAGTTAAGCTGGATGTTCTGTCTGCTATCATTAGCTTGTGGATGGTAACGATGTCACGGTAACTTTCATGAAGATTATAAGCAAGTTATCACCTGTACCGTAAATAAAATCTAAATTCCTGCATGAACTAGCTCAATCTGGCCAGCCGGTTCATGAAAAAGGGGCTAAAACTTACCCCAGCAGACTGATCCCACAAGAAGGTGTGATCATTTCTGGCTGTTAAAGAAGTAGCAGTAGTCGTAGTGGTAGTGTTGAGTTTTTTTTCTAATCAAATCATCCTCCATACTTGAGAAATTGAGAGAGAAATTCAGGTGAGAGAAGTTCTGTATGAATACGTATACACACTATCCAACCAGAAGTCACAGGGAACATCATTTTATCAAAAAAAACATCCACAAAGCCCTGACATGTGTAGCCATCTATTATTTTGTCGTACCATTTCATGCCATCATCATGGCTTGGACCCCAAAATCTGCCATGATTCTTTCATCAGTTGGAGGAATCAAAGGTCCTCCCTTTGTTGTGGTCTGTACTCAAGTTCTGTAAAGTTTTTTTTGTAACTTTGAAAAAAAAGTCTGTAATTGCTATTCCAACACATCACACAAGACCCTGCCCTCAGAGTTGAACAATGTGTTCCGGATCATCCAGGCAAATCACTAGTTTTCACATTTCAAAGTTCCAGAGGACACCCATCCGTCGCCACCAATGCATCCTCACTATAATTCACAGACCAGTGTTTGTGTGTGTGTTGTTGTTTGTCGCACTACTCCTCCTACAGTTATGGGCTGATTGCATCCAGACTTACTACAGAGGATCAGCACGACCCCAATTGATGTGTTGGGGTGTTTTTATCTTTGACAGTGGTCTTGGGGAAGGGGGAGGGGGGTGTGGAGATGCAAATTCTCTATGTAAATGTGTATCGTGTGTGGCACCGCCTCCAGGTGGGGGAGGATATTCCTATCCTCACGTTTTCCAGCACTGTGAGGTGTTTTGAATTGTAAGCCATACGTATGTATTTGCTTTTTTTGTGGATACAAAGTTGTCAGTTGCCTATACACCACCCAAATAAAGGGATGTGTCAGAACGTGTTAAATGCTTGGAGCAAGATCACCCATCGTACAGGTACTCTGCTAGAATAATGTAATGCATTGACCACACTGATTCGAGTTTTGTAGGCGTTCCCCTGATTTTCAGTGTTGTTTCATGTAATGCATCACTCAAACCATACTTGCTTGGTATCCAACCATTTTCTCAAATCACAAATGTTGTTGCGAGGAAAAGTATTTGCCTGTCCTATAAATTCACGGGTTGTCTTCTCACTTGAGATTTTTTTTTATGTTCTCCTCTGATTTATGCTCAGAGATGGTGTCGCTTCTCATCTTCCAGTTCATAGTGATGTTCCCCATGGTTGAACTTGCTATGGTTAGTGATGTCAAATTCCTCTTGGTGGAGGTGCCTGCTCTTTGATAGCCAATTATCATTCCTCATTACAACACTGTTACCTCCTGGGACACGATGCTTTGGAACGAAACAATGAGACTGTTCTGAGAATATTTATGCGGTCTGTTGATGATATGAACGGTTATGCAAATCAGATACACTTGTGGACAATTTCCACAACTGGTAAGTGGTGTCCTGCGACAGTAATATATTTCAATTATTTTTTTGTCACCTAGAATTCATCACAGCATCCACATTTTACAAACATTTATCGAATTCACCATGATTCATTTTCT
Source organism: Eptatretus atami (assembly GCA_035128595.1). Lineage (NCBI taxonomy): Eukaryota > Metazoa > Chordata > Myxini > Myxiniformes > Myxinidae > Eptatretus > Eptatretus atami. The sequence goes on along the minus strand of CM068953.1, from coordinate 111,650,601 downwards.
TGGTATTTCCACTGAGTTTAAGCTGTGCCCCCCTGAGTCAGTCATAAAACAAAAGATATTAATATCCTCTTTTATTTAAAGTTATTTAAAGCTGATGTCAGAATTTATACATATACTACAGTTGAGACAAGGTTATTGGCAGATGAACAAATAAACACAGTGTATAGGATTTGAACTTCGAGCCTCGTGTCCCAGTGTGATGTAAGCGCTGTGGTTGTACTTCGGGACACAATACAGACCAAGCCCTGACTCTCAGCACAATGGGTGGTTCAGTGGTTGTGGTTAATTTAGTCTATACTCATATGTAAAGTCTATACTCATGTGCAAGTTCTGTACTCATATGTTAAATACGTATGTATGGCACATTATGAAAAAAGTAGGCATTTGCACTAGTCATTTTGATTCCTCATCAATATTTTATATTCCATTCACCCCTCTTTCCTTCCCCCACCCAAATTTTGTGAGATCTCTTCTTAATAGTGAAATCCTCCTCCATTGGTATTGCAATGTAATTGTTTCTTTATTATCACGACTACATTATAGTTGACAGCCTGGTGTTGGCTTTGCAGTTAAGGCGGCTCGCTTGGGACCTTAGAGTCCTGAGTTCAAGCCCCTGTTTTTATACCGTTGAATTAACACCAGGTGTGGTTGACTCAGCCTGTCATCCTTCTGAGATCGGTGAAAGGAGTACCAGTGTACTGGGGCAATAACCATTTGGGGTAACATGTGTTGGAGTGATGACCCATCTGTCCAGCACTGGACTCCTTGCCAATGAAACTGCCTTGGTAGCTCTATGTGCCTTTATGGCATGAAAGGAATCGTATTATTACATATAGTTGGCAACTGAGTTATTTGTAAAATAATTAGCAATATAGCTATTTAGATATCCATCAAAAGCAGTCAGTGAATCAGTCAGCCACACAGCTGTTTTGAAAAAGTGTGTATATGTGACGTTTCACATAGGTAAGGTGCAACCCTGTGTCATGCTCTTGTTTCTGCTGTCCAGTGTATGGGTTTGTGAAGAACTGCATTAAGTATTGTGTCTTTATTGTTGTTCATGCATTTCGCTCATTCATTGTATTGCCCGAGTACAAAAAGTGAACTATCACCAAAGAAGCCTTGATCTGTCTGTGTGAAATTTAAAAATGAAATCCTGGCTGGAGCACTGTTTAGGCATGATTGGATAATGCATACTTCCTTTTAGTTACAATGCCCCGCAAAAAATATTCACCCCCCCTTCCAAAGTTTTCAAATTTTGATGGCACCTGAGCTTATCAGTCCAATGATAAAACACTCAATTTTTTTCTTTCAATTTCTTTACATCATCGAATGCCTCAACATCATACCTACAAATCACTGTATACATTGCTTTTGTTAGTGCTATCGTTTTATGGAGCGATTTTATGCATTATATGATGCAATTTTCCATGACCTACTCTCACAGAATAATTAAAGTATACAATTGAAATATTATTGATGTCTTGAGGATCGGATCATGTGGACTAAATAACTATTGAAATCCGGAGTGAAATCCGAAAATATTACGCAATTGGCGATATTTTTGTTTTTGCGGGTGTGTCCCATTACCAATCAGCTTGCTATCACTTGCCAAGCCAGTTGTTCCTCATCAACGGTTTTGTTGGAGTGCTTGCTTCAGTGCCTAAAATCCACTTGGCGAGCGCTCTACAAGCTGCTTGGTTGTTTGTTTGCAAGTCATGGCGATACAAGGCAAAAGTATTCGCACTGTCACTGAATATATCCATCGACTAGAACAAAGTTCAGGCCCCACTCGCCTGTGTTTGGCCCTGCATTGTAGTGTGGTGCATTAGTGGGTGGCTTGCCCACTGAAAATGTGCAATTTTATTTTACACGATGTTTCCCCTTTTAGTACTATCTGCTTTTATTATATGACCCATCACTTTGACATAGATAGAAACATATAAAACTGGAAGGGCACTCTGTAGAGTGCATACCTCTGCCCCGCAATGCCTGATATCGGGTCCACGAGAACATATCAGGTCCAATACATTTTTGAAATATCATGCTATACAGTACCATATCGTTTTTGGACCTATCTCTCAATGGTGAAGAATCACTTCAAAAATTAAAGAATTCTCGTATCCAGATCCGGATCGGGATCTTCACCAAAATCGAATCAATTCATCCTTGCCACATGTCCAACCTGACACCAAGTTTCGGCAGAATCTGTATACAACTTTTTCAGATATTGTGCTATATATTAGTTGAGCCATATCTCTCAATAGTGAAGAATCACTTAAAAAATTATCAGATCCGGATCTGGATCCGGATCTTCACCAAAATTGAAACATTTCTTCCTTGTAACACGTGCAACAGTTTCATCCAAATCCTTGCACTACTTTTTGAGATATTGTGTTATAAAAACCTTTTTTGGCCCTGTCTCTCAATGGTGAAGAATCACTTAAAAAATTCTAGTACTTGGATCCGTATCCGGATCTTCACCAAAATCTAATCAGTTCGGCCGTGTCACACACCAAACCTGTCCACAAAATTTCATCCGGATACCTCTACAACTCTTTGAGATATCCTGTGCACAGACAAACAGCCAAACAGACAAAAAGGGGTGAAAACATAACCTCCTTCACCTTCGGTGGTGGAGGTAATAATTAAACGTTTGTTTTTTTTAAGTTTCTTCAATTGTTTCATTGGAGTACTTGCTTGAGTGCTTCAGCCACTTGAACTCGACAAGCTTCCACGGTGATACCATGGCTTGGTTCTCCATGGACACTCAGTATGTGTGTGTGCCGTCTCGGGTGGATGTTTAACTGGGCATCCCATCTGACACTATTTGTAAAGTGATTCTCCATGGGGGTGTATGCGTGCCTGCATGCTTGGTTATGTGTGTGTGTGGTGTGTGGTGTGTGGTGTGTGGGTTTCATGGGCGCATGAACCAAACTCCCACCCGGGCCTGTGGTGCCGTGGGGGTGGTTGTGTGTCCGTCTCGCGAACCATCTGCTTTGGCACATGGGGAGTGCTGTGGCGCTGAAGCCACGTGGGATATGCCACACAGTGTATCTGGGGAAAGTTAAGCGTACCGGTGAGAATCCCTTTGAGTGAAAGGATGAGTATATCACCGGTGCATGTGCCTGGTGAGCATGGACCGTGAGGTGGTTGTAGAAATCCATATTGGGGGCTGTTGAGGACTGATGGTTTAGTTTTGAATTTAAAACAGCTTCCCCAGAGTGTAGCATGTACGAATCTAATTAGGAGCGAGACGACGGGAGGGGTGCATATGTCGCTACTTGTGTGAGCATGCATGCATGCATGCAGGCAGGCAGGCCTTTGCCGGGTAGATAGCGTGGGTTTTAAATGCTCCACCCAGTTTTACATAAAACCCAGCAGATAAGCGAAAAATGTTGCTGTTTGGGCATGTTTTACTGCCCTTTCTTTCCCCTCCCATCATGTCTCCTTAACTTCCCCTCACGCTGCCTTCCCTTCCCCTCCCCTTGTGCTGCTTCCCTTCCTGTTTGCTGCCTTCCCTGCCTTTCTCATCATGCTGCATTCCCTTATCCTCCCTCCTGCTTACCTCCTCCAAAACTCCATCCCTCTCCACCCATCCCTTCCCTATGGACATCTCAGGGCGTTATCTACATGCTGTATTAATGTACTGTTTTAACGTATCCCATTTCATTCAATCCTCTATTACCCCCTCCCTTCCTTTCCACAAGTTTTTCTCCACCCCCCCCCCCCCACCTTTCCCTCTCAAGTCCCCTTACCAAACACAGTCTAAAACAACCTCCCCTCATGCTTACTTCCTCCCTAACCTTCTCCTCCCCACTCCCCTTCCTCTCTTCTCATCCTCCTACTCCACCCCCCCCCCCCGCTTTCTAGAGTGTATAATGATGTTTGGTGAGGAGTCACTCTCCCTGCCCCCCCCCCTTCCTCGCTCTTCCTTCCTTCCTACTCTTCCTTCTCACCTCCTCTATGCTCCTCTTCTCACTCCTTTCTCGCTTCCCAACCCCTCCTCGCTCCCTCTCTCCCTCCTTGTATGTTTTTATCATTTACATTACCTATATAATACCTGTCCTCTGTCACATTATACAAATTGTGAATTAAACGTTGTGACGTCATTATTTTCTTTTAACATTGTTCTTAACAAATGGGAACAGGAATGTTGTTAAGAACGGGAAGAAAGGTAAAGAGATTTGTTTATTGTTTTTCTGTCATTATTTACTTTTAACTGTGTTTTAACGAACTGAATGGAATGTTGTGAAAAAATGAGAGGAGAACAGAGAGTTGGGGTGAAGGAGTTTGCAGAAAGTTTGGAGAGAGAGGTTGAGGTTCTGGGGGGGGCGGGGGGGTTGATGACTTTCATTGGAGAGGGATTGAAGCCTTGGGTGGAATCAGAGGTACAGACTTGGGTGTTTTTGGTAGTGGTGGTTTGGGGGGGGGGCGGAGGTGGAGGACGAGAAGGGCACATTTACATAGTCGTGAATTTCCGTGGGTACTTGCTACTCTCTATAATAATATGCTTGTCATGTCTGTCTGTCCCTCCATCACATATCACGAGATTGTGAATTCAATGTTGTTTTATCATTATATAATTTCAACGTTGTATTTATGCATCACAAAGTAGATAATTAATTTAGGATCATTTATTAACACAATTAGGTGACTCACAATCACGTAACAGCGGCAATTCCACGGAATTTCCACGAGACATAATTCATGACATTGTGAATGGGGACCTCAAGGTAGTTTGGATAATTGTTCTCATGAGACATATCTCGCTGCTACCGAGATTGTGAATGGGGTGAAAGGAGGGCTTGGGAAGGTGAGAAAGCAGGTTATGAGGAGTTAGGAGTACATGAAGTTGGTAATGACATGGGAAGAGAGTTAAATATTCCACTATTTCAATGAGCTAATGAAGAAATAATATGTAAAGATGTAAGAATGACCCCTTGTTTTGTATGCAGTATATTATCGAGGCTTGTGGAAGAGTTAGAGCAGAGTGAAAGGGAACAACATGGAAAGGGAAACAAAATGGAAAGAATGTCCTCTTCCTTTGAGAGAGGAAAGTCAAAAGGGGGAGGATGGAGCACACACGGTGAAGTGGAGGGGGAAATTGTAAACAATTATTGGGTGGGTGAAAGAGACGAGTACAGAGGAAGTTGTATAATAGAGAGAGCTGAGGCTTTGGGGGGGTGGCTGGTTGAGACTTGGGGTTCGGAGGGGGTTGAAGACTTGAGTGGAAGGGGATTTTGAAGACCTTGGGTTGGGTGTGGCTGGAGTTGAAAGACTTGGGTTGGGTGGGGGTGGAGTTTAAAGACTTGGGTTGAGAGAAGGGGAATTTGGAACTTGGGGTTGGGGGTGGGAGGGTTGAGGACTTGAAGTCACATCTTACATTATGTGGAATTTCCATGGGTACCTGCTAGTATGGTATATTGCTGGTCCAGTAGATAGTGAAATGAAATGAAATGGAAGACCAAGAAGGAATAGGTATTAAATTAATTATATACTTGGACAGACTTTAGTTGCTTTTATTTTAATTTAAGTATCTTAATTTTCTTTCCTCAATTGGACGAGTTGCTCCCCAGCTGCTGAAGGTCAGAGAATCTTGGAATGGACCACCTAATGCTCCGTGGCTACAGCATATGGACCTTGGATGGGTGATAATTGACGATGTATGTCTTGATGGTGTCCATAGTCCTGAGCGAGTGGAGGCCTATGGTACCCACATTCTCGAAAATGGAAGACCATCGGTCTGCTCGGCATGCCATAATTGTGTCACTGTCAAGGACGTCATCCTCCCACATTGTTACGTACCTTCAGGTCAGCTCTTCGGGAGATCCTGCGACCACATAGCCTATGACAACGCAGAGGTAGAGATGTCCTTCAGAGAACAAGGAATATGACAAGCCTGGTCGATCCATAGAAGACAACCATTTTCTCACGATCATGGAGGACGGATTCTTCAGGAATGACAATGGCAATTGGGTGGCTACGTTACCCTGCAGAGATGATGTAAGACTTCCAGCCAATCGATCCCTTGCAATCAACTGCTTACAGTCACTTTGCAAGCTTCTGGATAAGAAACCAGCCCTTAAACAGCAGCCCATGGACTTCATGGCTAAACTCGTTTCCAAAGGAGATGCTGAGCCTTTGAACCAAGAACAGAGGCAAAATGATCACGATGGTATCTTCCTCATTTTGCTGTATTCTGTCCATGCAGACCTGAAAATATTCTTGTGGTGTTCGATGGCAGTGCTATCGTGATGTCTCACCAAATTATGTACTACTTCCTTGTCCAGACCTCGTAAATAGTCTCCTCGGGATATTAGCATGTTTCAGACAGGAACGCATCACCATCATGGCCAACAGCCAACGGAGAGCAAATGTTCCATTGTTTCTATGTTCGTGAGTTTCACCGAGACTTTTTGCGATTTATTTGGTTAAAGAACAACGACCCGAAAGCGGACATCTCCAAATTTTGTATGAATGTGCTCGTATTTGGTAACAGTCCTAGTCCTGCCATTGCTGCCTATAGACGATGTAAAACTGCATTGAATGATGAAGAAAAATACGGATGTGATCCAAGACATTATGTGGAAAGGAACTTCTATGTCTAGGATTCTGAATTGTCGAGGATTCTTTTGTATGATTCCTAACTACCTATGAAACCCACCTTATCTGCTGTAGGGTTGAATAACGATCTGGAGTTTTGTTCCATAGCTGTATGAGCTACCCCAAGCATGAATGTTCATTGGGAACACAACGTTTCTCAAACTGGAAGTTCAACCCCCCCACCCCCCTCCTCCCCACGCTTCGCATATGGGTGGAGTGTGGGAACGAATGATCGGTGTCTGTCATAGAATTTTAGATGTGATTCTTTAAGACACAAAAGTTTCTCTAACCCACGGAATCCTTACTACCCTCCTGGTGGAGGTATGTGTGATTCTTAAAGCTCATCCACTTGTACCAGTGTCTACAGATCCAGACATGCCAGAAATCTTGACTCCAGCAGCACTAATTACCATGATGACAATGCCTCTTTGTGCACCACCAGGCAATTTCGGTCATCCCACAGACATACAGTATTTGGCCATCGCCGTGGCGATGTGTATAGCATTTGGCGAATGCCTTCTGATCACGATGGCGCAATGAATATCTCCCGACCCTGCAGCCACATATGCGCTGCCAAGACAAGGAACACAACCTTTGTGTCAGCGATATGATTCTGCTGAAGGCGGATGCACACATGAACGACTGGCCCTATGGAGGTGTAATTGAGACATTGCTCAGCGCAGATTGTCCACACCACAAAGGATGGTAAACCCCGTATCTTCCTGCGATGCATAACTGGGGTAGTACTGCTTATCTCAGCAAAGGAAGAGTGAATTCCTTCATTATTTCTATTGATTGTGACTTTCATATTCTCATGTTATTTTCCACTATGTCCCTATCCATCAGCCATAGTCTGGTGCATGAATTTATTGACTGTATATGATGTACTATGTAATCAGTTTATTTCATTTTTGACAAATGTTCAACATTTTTGATAATGTTCAATAACAATTTGACAATGATTCAAGTCAAGGTCATTACACCGGTTCTCATGTTGGCCATCTTGGATCTGATCTCGAAAAAAACATGACGTGCATAAGTAAGCCATCATTCATTATCTGTATGCTAAGTTTGAACAACATCGGTAAATGCATTTCCGAGAAATGGTTGAGGACATGTTCAATATCGGGTTTTTTTTACAACTAAAATGGCCACCAGTCGGACATCTTGGATCTGATCACAAAAAAAATTACATGCATATGTAAGTCATCATTCATTATCTGTGCGTCAAGTTTGAACAAGATCAGTAAATGCAAGTCCGAGAAATGGTTTAGGACGTGTTCAACACCGGGTTTTTTTGTTTTTTTTAAAGTCTAAAATGGCCGCCAGTCAGCCATCTTGGATCTGATGATGAAAAAATGATGCGCACATGTATACCATCATGTGTTGTCTTTGTGCCAAGTACGAACAAAATCGGTCCATACATGTCCGAGATATGGTTGCGGATGTACACACACACGCATACATGCACGCATGGACATTAAAATTGAGACCAACGCCATAAGCCCCCTTTTCTGACTAAGTCCAACCGGGGGCTAAAAAAAACCTGATGTCGAACGCGTCCTCAAACATTTCTCAGACATGCAATGACTGATGTTGTTCAAACTTGGCACACGGATAACAAATGATGGCTTACATATGCATGTCATTTTTTGTTTTTTTTTGAAATTAGATGCAAGATGGCGGACTGGAGGTCATTTTGTAACTTAAATGTGTCCCCAACCATTTGTCAGATATGCTTGGGCATATTTTGTTGAAACTTTGTGCATGATGGCATACACATATCCCTCACTTTATTTTGCGATCTGATCAAAGA
>CM068953.1:111613089-111642157 GCA_035128595.1 Eptatretus atami | reverse complement strand
TGACTGACTGGGACTGAACGGCCATTTGTTGTACATACATATCAGCTGCCCTTTAACTCCATCCAGCAAAATTACAAAACAATGGGAACTATGATACTTTATTCTGTTTTTGGTTGTTTGTAACTTGTTGAGGTAGTACCTCACTGTAAATTCCTTATTTGTAATATTTGAGGTGGAAAACCTCAGTAAATTACCTTATTTTTAACTATTTGAAGGTGTAAAACCTCAGTAAATACCCTATTTTGTACTCGTTGAGGTGGAAAACCTCACAGTAAATACTGTTTTTAACTAGTCGGAGGTATAGTAGTACTTCCTCAGTAAATAATACTTATTTGTAACCTAGTTGAGGTGGAAAACCTCACAGTAAATACCTTGTTTTAACTACACGATGTATAGTAGTACCTCTCGGTAAATAAATCCTACTTTGTAACTAGTTGAGGTGGTAAACCTCACAGTAATACCTTGTTTTAACTGTCGAGTATAGTAGTACTTTCAGTAAATAAATACTTATTTGTAACTAGTTGAGGTGGTAAACCTCACAGTAAATACCCTTGTTTAACTAGTCGAGGATAGTAGTACCTTTAGTAAATAAATACTTATTTGTAACTAGTTGAGGTGGAAACGTCAACGTAAATACCTTGTTTTAACTACATGATGTATAGTAGTACTCTCGGTAAATAATACCTTATTTGTAATAGTTGAGGTGGTAACCTCACAGTAAATACCTTGTTTTAACTAGTCGAGGTATAGTAGTACTTTCAGTAAATAAATACCTTATTTGTTACATAGTTGAGGTGGAAACCTCACAGTAAATACCTTGTTTTAACTACACGATGTATAGTAGTACCTCTGGTAAATAAATACCTTTATTTAACTAGTTGAGGTGGAAACGTCACAGTAAATACCTTGTTTTAACTACATGATGTTATAGTACCTCAGTAAATAAATGCCTTATTTGTAACTAGTTGAGGTGGATAAACCTCACAGTAAATACCTTGTTTTAACTAGTCGAGGTAGTAGTACCTTTCAGTAAATAAATACCTTATTTGTAACTAGTTGAGGTGGAAAACCTCACGTAAATACTTGTTTTAACTATCGAGGTATAGTAGTAACCTCTCAGTAAATAAAACTTTATTTGTAATATTGAGGTGGAAAACTCACAGTAATACCTGTTTTAACTACACGATGTATAGTAGTACCTTGGTAAATAAATACCTTATTTGTAACTAGTTGAGGTGGAAAACCTCACAGTAAATACCTTGTTTAACTACAAGATGTATAGTAGTACCTCTCGGTAATAAATACCTTATTTGTAACTAGTTGGGAACCCACACTTACTGTAGTTCGAGGAATAGCACAATAATAATATATATTTTTGAAATTGTGCTTTCAACAGAAAAGGAAGATTGCGACGTTCCGTTCCACTGCAGCAATATATATATTTTTTTCGACTGCAAACAATAAACTTTTTTTTTTCATCAGCCATGTTTGGGATTGCCGTTCCCAGCTTCACTGCAGCAAAGACTTTTTCTCCCTGTCTCCATGGTAACATAACAGAATAGACACGTTATTGCTGCTGCACTGTCCATTTCACACTGTATGTTATCATCTCCGTAAACTCGAGAACACATGTACTAGATGTTCCAGTCTGTCTTTATTGAATCAATGGGGTGACCAATGACCATTCCTGAGCTTCATGGAACAAACATGGGGAAGAGGTTTGAATAGGGTGGGGGTTCCAGCAACTCAGATATGAAGACGGGACTGTTCACTGTCCATGTGCAGTAAAATAATTATCTTGTGTTTTTTGGGGAAAAGGAATGAATGGACCCAAGATCAATTCCGCACAGTCCATCTGTAAACCGATTCCAGTAACGAACTCAAGATGCAGGCTGCAGGTCACTTACTAGTGTACGACGCAGCCGTTTCGTTGCCTTTATAGAGAGCAAAAGAGGACGTCGTTGGAAACACCTGTTCCGGATGCCAGTCGCTGTGTTTCCTTCTCTCATTCCAGCAGTTTCTTGTCCCATCGAGCCGAAGCGAGTTCACTGAATTGCAGGATTTCCTGATGATATCCACGACGGGAAATCATTGAACAACGTCATATTATATTTCCCTTTAAACGCTCAACAGCTTGTAAAGGATGCTTCCGAAGCAAAAATGAGCATTTTAATACTCGAGCCCTCTAATCATGTAATTTCCCCAAATCAAACAACCACGCATTCCTAATTTAATGTTGGGTTTTTATAACATAGGAACCTCAACCTTAAGCATGCAGACGTATCTATCTATAATTCGCAATCTCTGTGTGTCTGTCTTCTGTCTGTCTGTCTGTCTGCGACCGCCGTTTCTCGACGACCGCCGGTCCGATCTGATTGAAACTTGCCAGGAATATTGCGGGGCCCGCGGATGTGCCTTTTCGAGTTTGATGTCGATCGGAGAGCGGTTCCCCAAGTTACGGCCATTTTACTGATTTTTCAGTGTTGAAAAGGTGTTATATATGGCAGCTGAAGGTGTCGTTCCACCTTCTCACCTTATCATGCAAATTTTTCCAATTATTAATAACCGGACGATCACCGGTCGATCGGATTGAAACTTGCCAGAATATTGCCGGGGACCCGCGATGTGCCTTTTCGAGGTTTGATATCGATCGGACGAGCGGTTCCCAGTTTACGGCTTTATCTGTCGACCAATACGAGACACGGTGCTATGGCATCAGAATGACGTCACAATTAAATGTTTATTATTTATTTATTATTATTTTGTTTTTGCAGATTGACGGTCCGATCTGATTGAAACTTGCCAGGAATATTGCTGGGGACGCGGATGTGCTTTTTGAGGTTTGATATTAATCGGACGAGCAGTTCCCAAGTTACGGCCATTTATCTGTCGACCAATATCTGCGAGAGAGGGGGACGGGAGAGGGGATGAGAGTGGGGCGAGAGAGGGGGGGGAGAGGGAAGGGCGAGACTAGGGGGATAGAGGGGGGGCAAGAGAGGGGAGAGAAGAGGGGGGGCGAGAGAGGGGGGGTGAGAGAGGGGTCGAGAGAAGGGGGGTGAGAGTGGGGGGCGAGAGAGGGGGATGAGAGGGGGGGAGAGGGGGGATGAGAGTGGGGGGCGAGAGAGAGGGGCGGAGAGAGGGGCAGAGAGGGGGGGGCGAGAGAGAGGGGCGAGAGAGGTGCACATACTGGGCACTGCACACTACGGGCACGCACCTGGGCCGTCTAGTATATATCAAGCGAGTCATCGTTTTCGAGTGAATATTAAACCAGCACACAATGGGAGAGGAGGTGGAGCTACAGACATTTCCCGACATGCTTTGCGCCTCAACGTTCGATCACTGTTCTTTTGAATCAACAGCCCTTGGGGGCTTTTTTTTCCAATTAAATTTTTCGGATTAAATTTTACGTTTCAATCACATTTTTCTCTGACGATTGCGTTGATGTTAATCTACATGAACTACTGCCTTCACGTGTTTGTGTTGTGTTGTCGACGGAGGTTTTGAGTTTGAGACAAGCTAAACTTTGCAGTGTGTCTCAATAAATGTATACAGACTTTATACATGAATAAACGATATATCTTGTGGTTTTGTATTGCCTACATGGGGAACCTGAGGCGGTTCCTTCGGGTGGGTGCCTGAATGTCCTCACTCTAAGAGAGGATGGTACCTGTCTCTATCATCTGAGCTCACAGCGTTTGAACATCGGTACCAACTACCACCAATACCACGCATTTGAAAACTACCACACTAAGCCGATACACAGCACAGTGTCCTAGGCTTAGCGTGGTAGTTTGTGTAACAGCACGGCACTGTGGCTGCTCTCCATATGCCAAGCAATGGCATTTGACAAATAATGAGACCATTCTACCTTTGAGAGTTCGTAACAAAATCTGACTATATCAATTATATCACTATGCTGGTGTTGGCTTCATGGTGAGGGTGGTGGGCTTGGGATCTGAGGTCCTGAGTTCAAATCCACTTGGCTGTTGAATGAATACAGGTGGGGTTGACTCTGCTTGTCATCCTTCTGAGTAGGAAATGAGTGCCGATCTTGCTGGTATATCTGCTGTCTGAGTGGTGACCCGTCCAAGATTGTGCCCAACAGCCAAGGAGACTGCTTACGGCAGCACCAACGCTCTGCACAGAGTATGGTTCAATGGAGGGATGGATTATATCACTTGACTGAACTTTTCCCCCTTTCTCACTGACGACGCCACTTGCTTAAGAAGAACTGCTGCAGAACCAAACACGGGGGTTTTGTTCGTGACCCGGCAGAAGTCCTGTGGATCAAGTTGCACTGCTGCTCAGGAATGTACACTCAAGCTCATGCTGTGGCAGATTGTTAATTTCACCCAATCATCTCGCACAACTCCATCATCAAGTCGTCGATGCAGACACTGGCAGAAGAAAAGACTACATGTTGGTTTTCAGAAAACAGGCACTCATTTTGTGGACCTGGCCAATATCCGGCTTGAGCCAGAGAATGCACGGAACCTGTTGCAGGGGTGACTGCGTCTTTGAAGATAATCTTCTGCAGGTGTTTATGGCATCACCCACCACAGGGAAGGGCTGTCGCTAAAGGATGAGGCTAATGACCCATCCAGATCCTTGAGATCAAAGTTGTATAATTGTGGCTGTCACTCTTAACCATTCCCTTCCCAACTCATCAAGCACAAATATGGTGCCAAACTTTGCAACCACTCACTGGCTTCACTCAGCCTGAAATCTTGCAGGCTTTGGCTTCCTGAAAGAGGAGTTACTTATCGAGGACACGCAGAGCCATGGCGTATCGCCGGTGCTTTAACTTCAGACAGTACACCCAGTCTTAATACACGAGGAAAAATTTTGCTGCCAAAAGTCCTCGTGTCTTATGCAAAACCTTGGAGATTCTTAAACATAAAAAAATCCTATGGCTTGAGTGCCATATTAGTTACCGGACATGACAAACGCAGTCCATTTCAGTCGATCATGGATAATTGCTTGTACGATGTTTGATGGCGGATATGAGGCTATAATGTTGAAGGAGTACGAACCCATGGAACAGGTTTCTCTTGATTGCAATCATCAACCCGTTTGTGTTGAGTGCCTCTGCCAGCGTATCATGAATGTCACCCATCGCCGGTTTTTTGGAACACTTCTACACAGACCATCGTGCACTTCACACGTCGACACAGGCCACACCAATTTGATCCGTCGCTTCCACATCTAAGGCCTATAGTCTACCAATCATCCAGCCTGATAGTGGCGTGGCAGGCAGATGGTGTTTCCCTACTCGATGCTCAGGCGAGGTACAACTGCAACGTGTGTCGAGAGGGAGCCGAGAGTTCCGTCTTCGATTGCCTTATGTCAAGCAACTTGAAGTGGGAGTGCTTGCTGACAATCCATTTGGTTTTCAATGACATTGCCGTGCAACCTCGACAGAGGAAAAATCATCGTTTAAGAATGTTCGCCAGACAATTAAAGGAACATTTTATTACTGCCAGAATACAAACTTTGCATCATTAAAAAGTAACAGAACTATCCACTGACTTTTTTTTTATAATACCTCTTGTTCATTAAACATTTTTATTTTTAACAACAAGTCGTCTTTTTTGTTTGGTGCCAATGAGTAGCTTAATATTTCTCCAGGAGGATGACAGAGCTTAGAACAGCAGCACAGAAAGAGTTGGAGCTGGTGTATCACCCCACTCTTGAAGAGCCCACTTCTTGACGTCCTGAACACTAAGGCTGTGATAGATTCTAGTCCTTGCAGGCAGCCCCGAAAAATGATGAGGGTAAGATCCCATCTATTTTCTCTTTGACCAATCATCAAATACTGGGTCATCTTGTCTTCCTATTTAGATATGTATAACTGTGAGGGATTGCTAATTTGTAATTTGGGGCGACCTTATTAGTAAAGGTATTAAATGTACAATAGTTGACGCATGAAGTGTTTCATAACAAGATAAAACAATGCACAGAATATTTGGCTGACCTGTTTCGTTTTCCCCATCTGAACGTGGTTGGTTTTTCCGCATTAAAGTATGCTAACTGCGGAGGAAGCAAGGATAAGGCAATGTTTCAGGTGTTATCCCTCTCGTCTGGGGAAAAAAGAGAGTCCGAAAGGTTAAACCTTTTTCTTTGTTTCCCAATGGCAAGAGGACTCAATGAAATCCTGTGATTTCATCCATGATTTAAAATATTATCTAAAGGTTGCGACAATGAGGAGCAGAGTTTTACAGGAAGAAAAGTATTCCATTCAAAGTACTTGTTGCTTTCTTGGTTCTGGTAAATTGAGGAAATTGGAGTGGAGAGGATATATGTAGTGTGAGCTTTTCAATTTGGCAATGCGCAACCTGTATGCATGATTACAACAATATTCTTATCTCAATGGAGGAAGAAAATATACCGGATTTATTTATTACTCTATTTTACGTTCTATTATTTCTGTGAGTGCTTGGTGGTGCAATGGGTAAATCCTTTGCTTGCCTCGCTGCTGTGGGGTTTGAGTCCTATGGCTGCTCAGTGGAAACTTTCACACTCTACGAGGGAAGTGTCTCTGTCGGATTGACTGTGTCGCCAGACAATTATGTTTATTGACTTGCCGGACGTCCCATGATGTTCAAGAACATGGGCCAAGCACTTCATTTCCTGGGGTAGTTACAAGCCGATCATGGCAAAAGAACCATTTTGAGTATTGAATGAAGCAATCGTTCAATTATATTAAAACTGATCATGTCATTGCTTTTTCCCATTATTTGAAGGTCACACACATTCTCTTTTATAAGATACGAATCCTTGTATGGGCATTGATTACTCAAAAAAGATTTCGCCCTGATAGATGGTTCATGTTGTAAATTAATTTGAATCAAGACATACTGAAAGAGCAATATGCTGGGCACCTGATGGGGAAGAGAAGGAATGAATTGGCCCAGAGCGACTAGGTATACCATTATGAAAAAAAAAGTGAAAGGAATGCAGGTCACTTGGAATAAAATTGGAACATCTGGGCCCAAGAACGACAAACTTGGTTTAATGTTCATGAGAAGCTCATATGCCAGGTTGGGATGATTGTTAATAATAAGCCAGCAAATAGCACATTAATGGTCCAATGTGGAATGTAGAGTGGAGGTCATTAGCAATATGAGAGGGCACTATACTTGATGATAGTGCAATAATGGTGTTGGAAGAAAATTGTACAGCTAAAAAGGACAAAAACTGGAATACTCGCATTAATTCTAAAGCCAAAAGAGGATGAGAAAAAGGTGCAATTGGAAGCAAGGGAGGGTTTATTATTTACGAGCAATACCCCGCGCTTTTCACTGATGGTAATCACCAAAGGAGGGAGAAAAAGAGGGGAAAACGGGGAGAGTGAAGAGATGAGGGGAAAGGAGAGAGGGGGATGGGCGAGGAGGGGTGTGGGAAGGGAAGACATGTAAGGTGAAGAGGAAGGGAGCCGATGTGTGGTGGAGCGTTAATTACATTTTATACTATCTCATCAAAAATGAATGCTGAGTGAATAATAGTGAAGAGGAAACAAAATATGTCTGAAATCCATTTCTACTGATCACATAAACATGGCCCAGAGACAAACTCCCATCGCAGAGACAAAACTCCTGTCCAGACATAAATACCAGCTGGACGCGTCGGCAGCAAGCTATCCCGGAGGTAAACACTGCCCAGCAGCGTTCAGAGCCACGCTGTCCAGAGAAAAATACCGCCTAGCTCATCGGCGAAAAAATACGGCTGAAGTGTCCGAGACAAACACACCCAGAATGTCCGGAGACAACACCACCCAGTGCATCTGAGACAAACACCATCCAGACATAACCACCATTCCAGCATATGTCCAGAGACAGAGACAGGAAGAGCGAGAGAGGGGCGGGGGGAGAGTGAGAAGGAGTGTAGGAGGAGGGGTAATGCATGTATTGGGAGGGGTAGAGAAGGATGGGAGAAGAGAGAGAGAGAGAGCAGAGAGAGAGAGAGAGAGAGAGAGCAGAGACGAGACAGAGAAAGAGACAGAGAACAGAGACAGGACAAGAAGAGACAGAGACAGAGACAGAGACAGAGACATGAGAGACAGAGACAGAGCAGAGACAGAGAGATACTATATGGGATAGGAAGTAGGGGATAGCAGAAAGAATATGATTATGCTTAATGAAACACACACACACACACCACACACACACACACACACACACACACACCTGCACAACACACGCTGCTTGGCCAATTTATCGGCAATTTTGTTCGGGAATCGGCAGGTGGGAAGCAGTGTGATTACAACGACATTACTAAACTGTATACACCTAGAAACTTAGAGTAGCTTTCGACGAAAAAACCAATGTTTGACTTATTTAGGGTTATGCTTTACAAGCATTTTCTTTATAATCAGCTTGTGTGTGATGGGTGGAAAAAACTTGAGCATGAACCACTTTGCTCAGGGTGACAGAGAAAATGAACCATCTCTCTCAGGTGATGGAGCATGAACACTTGCTCAGTGTGACAGAGCACGAACCACTCTCTCAGGTAAGGAGAAGGAACCATCTTTCAGGTGATGGTTCACGAACGACTCACTCTGGGTGATGGAGCACGAACCACTTGCTCTGGCGTGAAAAAAAACCCAAGGAAGCCAACAAAACCTCGCTCGAGTGACAGAGCACAAACCACTCGCTCCGGGTGACGTAGCAACGAAACCACTCGCTCAGGGTTGGCGGAGCACGGAACCAATCACTCTGAATGACATGGGCGGTAAAAGCGTCCGAGAGAGTGAACGATTCGCTCAGAATGCATAGCGGTGGTACGCATCAATGCAAGTGGGCAACTTGGCAAGTGCTTAGCAATCCTGCAAGCCACTCCCAATTAAATGGTTGATAAGGAACGGTCTGGTCGGCTGTCTCTGCATACCATAAGTATCCTTTAACTTTAAAGCAGTCTTCACCCACGCACACCAGATTTAATCAATAAAATGAATTGATGAAATAAAATGACTTTAATCCACAAGAGTTGCAACTTACGCAGAACAACCCTGGAGCATCAAAGTTCATCCATCCATTCAACCATTGGGACTATACCTCTGTGCAAGCAGTGTGCTGCCTAAGCAGTCCCTTGGCTATTGTGCACATTCCTGGACAGGTCCCCCCAACAAGGATACCAATAAGCCTGCCACTTATTTTGCAACCTTGGTCAGGATGACAAGCAGCGTCAACCCCACCTGATACAAATTCAACAGCCACGTGGGATTGAACTCAGGATCTCGAATCCCAAGCCACCAACCCTAACCATTAGCAACACAGGCAAGTTTCAATCGCCTGTGAAACAAACATTGCGAAATCCACATTTGCCTGCTTGTCCTTGACATGTGTCACATGACATCATTTGGGGTTCGTGCAACGTTATAACTTTTTTTTAAACCATCCGTATTTTACCAAGCTTTGCTTTTGATTCACTGTAGAGCGCATCAGAAACTCCGAAAATATAGCCATAGATCTGGCAGAATGCTATGATGGGCATTCCTCTGCGGGACAGGGTGTGAGGTCTAGCGTGAATGCATTAATCGTACAGCTCAATGAAACTGGTTCTGTGAAATAAACATTGCAGAAAAATCCGCCATTATGCCTGTCATCGTGCATGTCTCACATAGTAATTGGTTCGGGTCCACGAACCATATAACTTTTTTTTAAACGTCCGTTTTTTTTTACAGAATTGCTTGATTCCTGAAGAGGCACCTAGATCCTCGAAAATATAGACACAGATCTGGTAGACACTATGGATGGGCAGGACCTCTGGGGACAGGGCATCGGTTTTGCAGTGAATGCATTTAATCCATGTAGCTCAATGAAGCTACTTAATTTTTTTACATTCCTAATTTTTTTTTGTTTGCTCATAATTCTCCAAACGTTGAAAAAAGATAGTTTAATGCTTTGGAATTACTATTTCTTGTGTATGCATGAGGAGGGAACATCCATGCTTGCTTTACATAAGTTGGTACATTGGCTAGTTATAAGACTCGTTATTCTTAAATTAGATTTACACAACAGCTTTGACACTTATTTAGTCCAGGCGATATCCGACATCCTCAAAACCGAATAATATTTCCATGGTATTCTTTAATTAAGTACGTGAGTATAGATCGTGAAAAATTGTATATATATGCATGAAATCATACATGCCTAATTTTGAAAACGAAAGCACTTACTAGCGATGTATTACACGATTTGTACTGTGATGAACAGGCCATCATATAATATGAGTGAGGAAATTGACTAATAACTTTGTTCGTGAAGAAATTTGTTTGCGGTTGTTCCAAGTCAGACATGGTTGACCAGGCAAAAAACCTGCGGCTTCAGACCCCTCAGCAGGTTATCCAGGAAACGCCTTAATTCCCCCCCGAGAGCGAGGTGGCCGAAGTTCGTCTGATTGAAGTGTAATATTAAATAAGGCCATTAATTAAGCTTCAAAGGGGTGTTTTAATTCACCCAAACACAATTTCACTCTGCACTTCCTTGGGTTTTTGCTTATTATCATGCAAAGTTTTCAAGCTGCTAGGTTTTGGTTATGGAGGAGACACACACTGACATACTGACCACACACACCTGCCTTTTATAGTATAGAATATTATTCATATGCACCTGTGGCTGCTTCGCTGCATCATTTTCCTGTGGGCGAGTTGGTGCCGCTGATCCAATGCACCATTACCAGTAAACGAGAACTCCATTTTGTCCACCTCGAGGGATGACAGGCTGAATCAACCACCTTGTGTTAATTCAACAAACATAAAGGCTTTGAACTCAAGATCCAGGATCTAAGCCAGCCAGCCTTATCCGTTAGCCAACACCAAAAATTGGTGGGGGGGAGGGAGGGGTTGGATGTGGCACTTATCTTATTTCTGAGCTTTAGACAATGGATTGAAACAAATACGGTCTACCGCTCTTTAGGTATAAATAGCAACCATGTTGCTTTTCATTGGTGCATCCTTTCCCCATGGGGCTTTTATATTTTTAGGAAGCCACTAAAACACTGGCGTAACATTTCTTTTAATATTTTATAAGATCAGTGAATATGGTATTGTTCGTAAATGTGACGAAATATTGGTAAGGTGATGCTTTTTTGTAATACTAAAGCGCATGCTGGTCTCATTCGATATTGGCAAAAAATCCCTTTTGTGAAATGGTTTACCTTGTTTTTGACACGTCCTTATTTGCTGGCCTACATGTCTCTGCCAACTGTTGCATATCATCACTCGCCATTGGTTTTTGTTCTTGTAGCCTTGCCTTCTCTTTATTTCTTCTTGTAATTGTTTAATTTATTTTATATAACTTGCTGAGCTCTAATTGTGATTTTGCCTTCAATTTGCACGAAAGAACAGTGTCGTATTGTGGCATAAACTCAGTACCTGTCTGACACATGTCTTTTTTGGCAGTATGCCATTTTTGTTTTCATACATAGCTCCTCTTTTCCTTATTTTAACTCTCTATTAGCTTTACATTGAGCCATCCGCTTCAATGATATGGATTTTTTTTTTTTTTTTTGTAATTTTTATTGTTTTCATTGTATTGCTCATGAAATTGGAATGCAATAACTTTAGGTATGCTTAAAGTTTATATGAAAATGAAATATTTTTTAAAAGTCTTTAAAGCATAACTGAAAAGCTTTGAGGGTTGCCTCATAAGGCATCAAT
The DNA here is from genome assembly GCA_035128595.1 of Eptatretus atami. Taxonomy (NCBI): domain Eukaryota; kingdom Metazoa; phylum Chordata; class Myxini; order Myxiniformes; family Myxinidae; genus Eptatretus; species Eptatretus atami. Next base: position 111,630,498 of record CM068953.1, on the reverse strand, counting down.
GTTACTTCATTACCAACATTATCAATTATTGCTTAATGAGGATTCTATGATGTCTTGCTCTGACCCAGCGCACAGTGTCCTCTGTGGATTTGGTAATTTGCGTAATGGATGCAGCACATCCTTTGATCAGAGACTGTTTTTTTTTTTAATTACTCTTCATTTTAATTGTGCATCAGCAATGAGTAACTGGACAAAGAATGTTGTTTTTATTTAAGATAAGTTACATCACTGAATTTGTTATCCTGTGATAATGGTAGCTTGATATCTTCTTTGGTCTTATTTGATTTTTGTTATTTTTAGTTTCTTGTTGCATGGTCATGTTTTTAGTCTCTCTGAGGAAATGATAATGTTAACTCCACAAATGCACTAAAAAAACACAGTTTGCTGCGATGAAGGGCTGAAGCATGTGGATGCCCCAATGTGTTTGCACGTTTGGCAATTCAAATGCAGAAAGCCACATGCTCTTATCCATAATTAGTGTAGATAGAACCCTGAGGGAGTATTTGTTTCATTTTATCTTCAAATAATCTGAGAAGTGAAAAAATAAATTGGGAGCGTAGCCAAAGGTAAACCAAACTGGGAAAAAGAATTATGATGTAGTTTTTAAAAATCTTTTACCGAGTTTTTTTTTTTTGCATTGATTATTGTGTCATCTGTTGTAAAGGAAGAAACATAAGATGCGTGAAGGCTAATTTTTCTTGAATTGATACTCCAAAATATCTGAGTCTGTAATGTCGTATTTAGGTTGCATTCCAAGTCATCGCCCTGCAAATACCCAACAATAAACTTGCTCCTCATAGTTAATCGGAGATAATTGTAGGCTACATGCATAATACCCAATGTGTTGCATAGATATGCAGAGTGCTGCCATTGAGCAAATTTATGCCTATTTTGACTCACTGGGTCATCAGTTGAATGTTTTTTTTGTTGTTTTTTTACCCAAACAACCATTATGTTCAAACTAGGAGACTACAAGTATTTTCATTTTAGGTTATTTCAATTAGAATTATCCATTTTGAGCAGAAAAAAACTTTCATATTATCCTCCTTATTTTGAGTTTCAAAATGTAGAGTAGAGGTTATTTCCCCCTTGTTCATCTTTGATTTTTGTTGCATGTGTATTTACTGTATTATAAACAGAAGAGAGGCAGCAAAGAAAGTGATACAACAAATATTTGATGAGCAAAAATACTTTTTGTTACAATGAACAAATGCAATTTCATTCTATTGAAAGACAACAGTGATAGTTGTTTAAATAAGAATTTGTTTCTGCTTTTACATATGGACATTGTGATTAGCTTTTCTTTCCTTCACACCTTGACACAGAATTTTTTGCCATATCGTTGATATACTAATATGTGTGTAATGAAACTTAGTTTTATTCCTCCACTTTCTGGCCTTATTTTTCATGCTTTAACTGCACCCTCGGTTATTATTGACAAAACAATAACAAGAAAAAAGAGTCAATCAGAGATTGGCAGACCGCCTCCCCCCCCCCAGCCCACCGGCCCCATCCCTCCTCCCTACCCCTCCTCCCCCCCTCCTCGCCAGCTCCCAGCCGTCTCGCCCACTCCCATCTCCCCTCCTAGGTTTTACGGGTAAAACTCCCAATATCCGCGCTCGCCCAAACATCCGCTACACACCTCCACCTGACACTACACGCCTCTCGCCTGAACCCTCTTCCGTTCCCCCTGGACACAGCCGCCCCGGCCCCGCCTCCCCACCCCCCTCCACCCCGTGCTCCCAACACCGCCCCTCTCCACCCCTCCGACCTCTGTTCCCCACCCCCCCCCACTCCCCCTCTCCACCGCCCACCGCAAGAACGCATCTTCTCTAACAGGTCCCTTTTTTCTGTTTCTCTCAAACCAGCAACCCTATCCCGGCCCCTGCTGCACACCTCCCACGCCCTCGAAACCCACCTGCCACCTCGCCTCCCACCTCCACCCACCCCCTCCTTCTTCCCTTCTCCCGCTCGGCCCCATTTCCCCCACACCTCTACACCCCACCCCACCTGACACCCGCTCCCCAACAACCATCTCTCCTCACCTCCCTGACCCTCCCGGCCTCTGTCGCCGCCGTCTCTACCCCCATATCGCCAATTACCCCTGCACCGTCACTACACCCCGAAGGCACTCCACTGAGCTCCTAAAAAATCACACACCTCATCTCCACTGCAGGAGTCGCTTCGCATCTCGCCGTGCAAGCCTTCTCAAATTCTTTCCCCTCCTGCGAACAGGTTCCCTCAGATCAGCAGGTCCCAAACTTCCTTCTCCCCCGTTTTCCCAATATGGGCAGACACACGTGACCTATGACATCATAATTGCATACCAACATTCTACCACGAGTAGTCGCACAAACTGGTGAAAATTTCCGTCTCAATCCGACAAGTGGTTCTGTCGGACGAAAACACAAAGTCTTCTGCCCTCCAGAACAAACCAGACTAACACAACGACAAACCAACCGATAACCACCACACGACCACAACACAACCAGATAAACAACAGCAACAACACAGATACAACACGACAACCACCAACACGACTACAACAAACAGACAACACAAACAGACCCACAATGCAATTCTCTCCTTCCGGGTGGGTAACTACATCTAATCGATGGTGAGGGGGGAATTTCTCATGAGGGTTTGTGCCTTTCCCCCGCAACCTCATTTAAAATGTGTATTATGTTGGGGCTCATCACACCCTTGGGGTTTCTTCCCTTTACGTGTACCGCTCTGCTCCTGTTGCTCGCCCTGGTGCCCGCAAACCCTGCCTGCGCCCCTTTCTCCTTAACCCCGACGCCACCATCCCGCAGCCCGTCCTCTCGCCCCCCCTCCTCAGCAACCTCCGAAATCGACTCCATCCCAGCTCGGCTACCACCATCAAATGGTCTTCTTCCACGTTCAGGTCTGTGACTTCTGTAGCTGACGTTCCAGTTACAAATAACAGCGAAAAAAAACAAAAAAAAACCCCCCAAAAAAAAAAAACCAAAAAAAAAAAAAAACAACCCACCCCCCAAAAAAAAAAAAAAAAAAAAAAAACAAAAAAAAAAAAAAAAAAAAAAAAAAAACAAAAAAAAAAAAAAAAAAAAAATAACATTTTTGAAGCTTGTATTCAAGAAACAGATCAATAGTCAAATCGAGGAAGTTCACCTTAATACAATGTGAACTCTGTTTCCTGTGTTGATTTGTTTTCAATCCATTGTTGTTGGGTTCCTGGGGTTTGGGGTGTTGGGTGTGTCCCTGTCTGCAGCCTCAACTCACCGCTGGTTCAACCTTGGTCCTCGGGGCTGTTGAATCATCTAGTCCTGTCCGTCATCATTCTCTCGTACCTGGCCCGTCAAGATGATGAGGCAAATACAATTATTTCTCGATACACAATCTTAATGAGTTTTAATCACCTGATTATAATCAGCTCAGCATGAAATCCACTCTGGACATTAACCCCTCATTCACTCTTCAGAGTGTAGGTCGAGACGGGACGATAAAACACACATCTCGTCACACATCACCCGTCTCTCCACAATCCCTCTAAAGGTTTATATACGTAACAGAGAACGATCCCGTGCCTTCCAGCAAATGCGATCTCTTTGTCCAACACCGGAAGTTTCGTTGAGACGTTCCAGCCACTCAAAATCTCCACCAGGCAAAATTTGCTCCATTACCATCCGCAGCTTTACTATTACAAGTGCACGACTTCACTGGTCTACACATACAATTTTAAATATCTACTCACCATTTAATTTTTCATGAATAGGCCATTTACTAATGATTATCTAAATGGCCAAACATATAGCTTTTACTCGACATATTATGCAAGATATTATTCTTACCTAGCATAATATTTATACTTACGACTGATTAACATTCCCATTACTTATTGATTTACTGAACTTTGATATAGGCCTTCACCTCGTGGCAGTGGTACACATTTGTACAGAGAAATCTCGGTTTGCTGTCAACACCTGAACCTCATCAAAAAAAATTTACATAACACGCAAACTATCACTCATTCTTTAGTGATTCAGTTTCAATAAGGTTCGCACTTCCGTAGTTAGATTTTTTATTTTTTTTTAATGGTCACAAACATACCATGTGCACCGAGTACAATTACTGGTTTTCACTCATTCCATACAGCGGTTCAGGTGCATTAAGTGAAACAAATAAACAAACAGACACTTCTTCAATTATTTTTTAACAAGCGGATGACTTATTTTAAGAAGCGGTTGAACATAATTTATGTTTTGCCAGAAATCATTTGTCACATTTAATACTCTCTTATGTTTAAAAAAAACAAAAACATTTGAAACTTCATTGATGGTTGCCTTTGAAAAAATGACGCATGTGATGAGTCATTTCTTTGCATCAGAATTAATTACGAGTAAAATTAATTCTTGCATTTACAATACACATTTTCATAATAATTTGCACTCGCTCTCCCCAACCCTCAACACGCGTATGGAATTGTTTTGTGGATTTTTTTATTATTAATCGCCTAACCTTTTCGTGCACAATTCTGAGTACATCCACCATTAAATTATCAAACCGGAAATACGACCCCACTCAAATAAGTCCTGGGCAGGGTTTCAACTCTGCTTTGCTCTCTTCATTCCAGCAACCTTTAGTGATATGTCGCCACATTATAGTGCCAAACTAAACACCAAACAAACTTACGTTAAAACAAACAGAGTCAAAAAGCTACATTAATCCTTGAGTAAGTACAGGTGTGTGACAATAGAACAATGTATACTATACAGATGTAAAAATTAACAGGAATATCAAAGCGAGTGATAGAAAAAGGTTGGCACATAATACAAGTCTCACAATATGTCCTCAAAACAATCATAAATATTATTTCCACGAGATTCCATTATCACATCTGCTAAATTATTTATGCTAATAAGATTGCTTTCGTGGGCAGCTGTGTTTTCTGAGGGTGTCTTCATAGGAAGATAACTGATAGATATTCGCGGTTATCAAAGTATACTGAAACGATTCCACCAGAACCATATTATACCAATTGATTCCCTTTGTACCTTTCCAAACAGCAGGCTCATCATTACGCACGATTTCAGAACGCGGACTTCCTGTCCTAATCTCAATAGAAAGGACTAAAATCGGTCAAATTGAAGAGGGGACCAGAAAAAAAAGGAAAAAGTGCATCTGGCAAAATTCAATTTATGTCAGCAAGTAATTGGGTCATACTAATAAATAAGTATTCTGATCTAGTAAATATATTTGTTTTTGGTAGTTATCGTACTGTATTGTGTGACATATTTTCTTGGGTTGCAACATTGGACGCTTCCGCTTCATGTTTGAATTGTCTAATCCCAGGCAACTAGCCCTGCATGCTCTACATACAACTTTATGCTTTGCAACTCTTTTACAACCACAACAGTCTCACTCACACTTCTATACAAGATATCCAGCCTACTTATGCGAAGTGTCTTATCTACTCCCTCAACCAATAGTAATCTTTTTCCCTACACCTCCTATAAGACCTGGCATAGAAAACATAAGACGTTCATTATGCATTATACTCCACGACAGGATAGTGCTAATCATTCTCTCAATACAATGAAGAGCTGTGCACAGCATTTTAAGATAGATTAGCTTTGGAAGTGAAAAAATCTACAGGAGTATAAGCATTAAGTTTGTTGCTTGCATTTATAATGATTCAAGCCATTCCAAGTGATAATCTGTCCAATATAGAAAATATAAAATGTATCAACATTTGCAAAGGATACACGACAAGTGATATTCTAATCATTTTCCTTTTCACAATTTACATGCATATGGTGATATATGAGGGAAATTTAGTATGTGCTTTTGCATTTTTAGTGATTCAAAACATTCCAAGTAATAATTGCTCCAATACAAGAAACATAGAATGTTACATTTGCAAAGATATCCAGACAGGATATGCTAAATCTTCTCTCAAATACATGATGGGTCGTGCACAGCATTTAAGAGTAGATTAGTTGGAAGTGAACACAATCTACAGGATATAAGGCAATTTAGTTGTGCTTGCATTTTAGTGATTCAATACATTCCAAGTGATATTGCTCAAACAGAAATATATCATATATGTAGTGTGTTGTATGTATATATATATATATATCTTATATTTATATATTATATATAATATTATGTGTGTTGTGTGTGTGTATATGCAAGATCCACCATTCAGGTCAGGTCGTCAGTATGGGAGCATGTCGCGAAGCAGCAACGTCGCTGCGTCCACTTTCGCGCCGGTACTCAGGGGCCTCCGTCTGGCCATCCCCAGGCAGACCCAGGTACCATCCCATCTCCTTGAGATAGAGTTCAACCCTGGCTGCAACCAGAGGCACGATGGTCGGCCCATGCCTCCTCCACTCAACTGAGGACTCCTCGCTGAGAGAATCTGGTGAGCAGGAATCAGCGATCAGGAAAACGAGCCAAATGTCAATACTAGCCGCGACTGAATGCTCACAGACTATGCGGTAAAAGCATTCATTGAGTCTCTCAGAACTGCTCTTGGAACACAAATCCGACCAGCGATAGCCAAGGATGTCTCGAAAGAGCCTGGTACCAAAGGAATAAGTCTCCCGCGTCATCCTTGGTCGAGTCCAAGTCTCATCCATAGAAGCAAGACTGGAAGCACCAAGGACCTGAAGACTCGACTTTCGTCCTCCGCCAGGTACCGGCAGCGCTCACACCCAGTGATCCAAGTGAATCCATGACTCCCAGGCCCGACCAGACGTCTAATTGATCCATGACTCACAGCCAGCAGAGACAGAATATCATGCCAAGGTAAGTGAATCTCTCCATGACCTCAACCCACACTCTCACGCTGTGGATATGGGGGGGAATACCAATCAACTCTTCACTGTGAATGGGGGGAAACCCATAACTCCTCACATTAATCAACACTAAACAGGTGGCTGGATTAATTAACAAATTTGACCCCTCCCATCACCTCCTCTAGCCGAAAATGCTTGATAACACACCCAGAAGACCCAGGTAGTACTATGCAACCGGTAGCTGAGGGGGTTGATCATTGGGATTCTCAAGATGTGTATATGTGTGAACGTCTTTAATCGTTGTTGAGGAACTTTTGGGAAGGGTTCGAAAAGCATAGCACTTACCTTGCGTATGTTTCTTGGGTTGCTTTTATGACAATAATAATATATATTTTTGAAATTGTGCTTTCAACAGAAAAGGAAGATTGCGACGTTCCGTTCCACTGCAGCAATATATATATTTTTTTCGACTGCAAACAATAAAACTTTTTTTTTTCATCAGACATGTTTGGGATTGCCGTTCCCCAGCTTCCACTGCAGCAAAGACTTTTTCTCCCTGTCTCCATGGTAACATAACAGAATAGACACGTTCATTGCTGCTGCACTGTCCATTTCCACACTGTATGTTCATCATCTCCGTAAACTCGAAGAACACATTGTACTAGATGTTTCCAGTACTGTCTTTATGAATCAATGGGGTGACCAATGACCATTCCTGAGCCTTCATGGAACAAACATGGGGAAAGAGGTTTGAATAGGGTGGGGAGTTCCAGCAACTCAGATATGAAGACGGGACTGTTCACTGTCCATGTGCAGTAAAATAATTATCTTGTGTTTTTTTGGGGAAAAGGAATGAATGGACCCAAGATCAATTCCCGCACAGTCCATCTGTAAACCGATTCCAGTAACGAACTCAAGATAGCAGGCTGGCAGGTCACTTACTAGGTGTAGCGACGCAGCCGTTTCGTTGCCTTTATAGAGAGCAAAAGAGGACGTCGTTGGAAACACCTGTTCCGGATGCCAGTCGCTGTGTTTCCTTCTCTCATTCCAGCAGTTTCTTGTCCCATCGAGCCGAAGCGAGTTCACTGAATTGCAGGATTTCCTGATGATATCCACGACGGGAAATCATTGAACAACGTCATAATTATATTTCCCTTTAAACCGTCTCAACAGCTTGTAAAAGGATGCTTCCGAAGCAAAATGAGCATTTTAATACTCGAGCTCCTCTAATCATGTAATTTCCCCAAATCAAAACACGCGTTCCTAATTTAATGTTGGGTTTTTATAACATAGGCTCAACCTTTAAGCATGCAGACGATCTATCTATAATTCCAGCAATCTTTGTGTGTCTGTCTGTCTGTCTGTGCTGTCTGTTCTGCGACCGCCGTTTCTCGACGACCGCGCGGTCCATCTGATTGAAACTTGCCAGGAATATTGCGGGGCCCCGCGATGTGCCTTTTCGAGGTTTGATGTCGATCGGACGAGCGGTTCCACAGTTACGGCCATATTTCTGATTTTCAGTGTTGAAAGGTGTATATATGGAGCTGAGGTGTCGTTCCACCTTCTCACCTTATCATGCCAAATTTTTCCCAATTATTAATAACCGGACGATCACCGGTCCGATCGGATTGAAACTTGCAGGAATATTGCCGGGGACCGCGGATGTGCCTTTTCGAGGTTTGATATCGATCGGACGAGCGGTTCCAAGGTACGGCCATTTATTTGTCGACATGACGAGACACGGTGCTATGCATCCGAATGACGTCACAATTAATGTTATTTTATTATTTATTTATTATTTTTTTTTTTTTGCGATTGACGGTCCGATCTGATTGAAACTTGCCGGAATATTGCTGGGGACCGCGGATGTGCCTTTTTGAGGTTTGATATAATCGGACAGCAGTTCCCAAGTTACGGCCATTTATCTGTCGACAATATCTGCGAGAGAGGGGGACGGGAGAGGGGGGATGGAGAGTGGGGGCGAGAGAGGAGGGGGAAGAGGAAAGGGCGAGACTAGGGGGGATGAGGGGGCAAGAGAGGGGAGAGAGAGGGGGGGGGCGAGAGGGGGTGAGAGAGAGGGTCGAGAGAGGGGGTGAGAGTGGGGGGCGAGAGAGAGGGGGGATGAGAAGTGGGGGGGCGAAGAGAGGGAGATGAGGTGGGGGCGGAGAGAGAGGGGGCGGAGAGAGGGGCGAGAGAGGGGGCGAGAGAGAGGGGCGAGACGAGGCTGCACATACTGGCACACTCAACCTACGGGCCCTAGGCTAGTATATATCAAGCGAGTCATCGTTTTCCGAGTGAATTTAAACAGCACACAATGGGAGAGGAGGTGGGCTACAGATTTCCCGACATGCTTTGCGCCTCAACGTTCGATCACTGTTCTTTTGAATCAACAGCCTTTGGGGCTTTTTTTCCAATTAAATTTTTTCCGATTAAATTTTTACGTTTTCAATCAACATTTTTCTCTGACGATTGCGTTGATGTTAACTACATGAACTACTGCCTTCAGCGTGTTTGTGTTGTTTGTCGACGGAGGTTTGAGTTTGAGACAAGCTAAACTTTGCAGTGTGTCTCAATAAAATGTATACAGACTTTATACATCGAATAAACGATCATATCTTGTGGTTTTGTATTGCCTCATGGGTGAACCTGAGGCGGTTCCTTCGGGTGGGTGCCTGGAATGTCCTCACTCTAAGAGAGGATGGTCACCTGTCTCTATCATCTGAGCTCCAGCGTTTGAACATCGGTACCAACTACCACACAACTACCACGCATTTGAACAACTACCACACTAAGCCGATACACCAGCACAGTGTCTAGGCTTAGCGTGGTAGTTGTGTAAACAGCACGGCACTGTGGCTGCTCTCCATCATGCCCCAAAGCAATGGCATTTGACAATAAATGAGACCATTACTACCTTTGAGAGTTCGTAACAAAATCTGACATATATCAATTATATCACTATGCCTGGTGTTGGCTTCATGGTGAGGGTGGTGGGCTTGGGATCTGAGGATCCTGAGTTCAAATCCCACTTGGCTGTTGAATGAATACCAGGTGGGGTTGACTCTGCTTGTCATCCTTCTGAGGTAGGAAAAATGAGTGCCAGCTTGCTGGTATCCTGTGTCTGAGTGGTGACCCGTCCACGATTGTGCCCAACAGCCAAGGAGACTGCTTAGGCAGCACCAACGCTCTGCACAGAGTATGGTTCCAATGGAGGGATGGATTATATCACTTGACTTGAACTTTTCCCCCTTTCTCACTGACGACGCCACTTGGCTTAAGAAGACTGCTGCAAACCAAAACGGGGGTTTTGTTCGTGACCCGGCAGAAGTCCTGTGGATCAACGTTGCACTGCTGCTCAGAAGAATGTACACCTCAAGCTCATGCTGTGGCAGATTGTTAATTTCTACCCAATCATCTCGCACAACTCCATCATCAAGTCGTCGATGCAGACAACTGGCAGAAGAAAAGACTACATGTTGGTTTTCAGAAAACAGGCACTCATTTTGTGGACCTGGCCAATATCCGGCTTGAGCCAGATGAATGCACGGAAAACCTGTTGCAGGGGTTGACTGCGTTCTTTGAAGATAATCTTCTGACAGGTGTTTATGGCATCACCCACCATGGGAAGGCTGTCGCTAAAGATGAGGCTATGACCCCATCCAGATCCCTTGAGATCAAAGTTGTATAATTGTGGCTGTCACTCTTAAACCATTCCCTTCCCCAACTCATCAAGCACAAATATGGTGCCAAACTTTGCAACCACTCACTGGCTTCACTCAAGCCTGAAATCTTGCAGGCTTTGGCTTCCCTGAAAGAGGAGTTACACATTATCGAGGACAGCAGAGCCATGCGTATCGCCGGTGGCTTTAACTTCAGACAGTACACCCAGTCTTAATACACCGAGGAAAACATTTGTGCCAAAGTCCTGTGTCTTATGCAAAACAACCGGGAGATCCTACAACATAAAAAAATCCTATGGCTGAGTGCCATTTGTTACCGGACAGTGACAAACGATCCATTAGTCGATCATGACTAATTGCTGGTGATGACTGTGATGCGGATATGAGGCTATAATGTCTGAGGAGTACAACACCACTGAACAGGTTTCTCTTGATTGCAATCATTCAACCCGTTGTGTTGAGTGCCCTCTGCCCAGCCGTATCATGAATGTCATCCAATCTCCGGTTTTGAACACATTCTACCAGCACCATCCTGTCGCACTTACACTCGACACAGGCCACACCAATTTGATCCGTGCTTCCACATCTAAGGCCTATAGTCTACCAATCCATCCAGCCTATCAGATGGCTTGGCAGGCAGATGGTGTTTCCCTACTCGATGTCATCGGCGAGGTACACTGCAACTTGTCGAGAGGGAGCCGAGAGTTCCGTCTTGATGCCTTAGTTGTCAAGCAACTTGAAGTGGGAGTGCTTGCTGACAATCCGATTTTGGTTTTCAATGACATTGCCGTGCAACCCTCGAAGAGGAACATCATCGTTAAGAATGTTCGCCAGAAATAAAGGAAACTTTTATTACTGCACGAATAAAACTAAATTTGACATATTAAAAGTAACAGAAACTTATCCACTGACTTTTTTTTTTTAATACTCTTGTCATTAAACAATTTTTATTTTATAACAAACAAGTCGTTTTTTGTTTGGTGCTAATGGTCAGCTATAACATTTTGTCTCCAGGAGGATGAAGAGCTAGACAGCAGCACAGAAGAGTTGGAGATGAGTGTATCAACCCCAACCTCTGAAGAGCCCTTCTTGACGTCTGACACAAGGCGTGATGATTCTAGTCCTGCCAGCAGCCCCGAAAATGATGAAGGTAACGATCCCATCTATTTTTCTCTTTGACCAATCATCAAATACCTGGGTCATCTTGTCTTCCTAATTTAGATAATAGTATAACTGTGAGGGATTGCTATTGCTAATATTGCCACCTTATTAGTAAAGGTATTAAATTACAATAGTTGTTGCACAGCATGAAGTGTTCATAACAACGATAAAACAATGCACAGAAATCATTTGGGCTGACCTGTTTCGTTTTCCCCATCTGAACGTGTTTGGTTTTCCCATTAAAGTATGCTAACTGCCGGAGGAAGCAAGGATAAGGCAATGTTTCAGGTGTTATCCCTTCGTCTGGGGAAAAAAGAGAGTCCGAAAGGTTAACACCTTTTTCTTGTTCCCAATGGCAGAGGGCATACCTCAATGAACATCCTGTTGATTTCATCCATGGATCTAAAATATTACTCTCAAAGGTTGCGACAATGAGGAGCACGAGTTACAGAAGAAAGTATTCCATTCAAAGTAACTTGTTGCTTCTTGGTTCTGGTAAATTGAGGAAATTGGAGTGGAGAGATATATTTGTAGTGTTGAGCTTTTCAATTTGGGCAATGCGCAACACTGTATCATGATTACAAACAATATCTATTCTCAATGGAGGAAGAGAAAATAATACCGATTTATTTATTACTCCTATTTTACGTTCCTATTATTTCTGTGAGTGGCTTGGTGGTGCAATGGGTAAATCCTTCTTGCATTGCCCTCGCTGCTGTGGGTTTGAGTCCTATGGCTGCTCAGTGGAAACTTTCACACTCTACGAGGGAGTGGTACTCTGTCCAGGATTGACTGTCAGCCACAATTATGTTTATGACTTGCCGTGAACGTCCCGATGATGTTGCAAGAACATGGGCCCCAAGCACCTTCATTTCCTGGGGTATGTTACAAGCCAGATCATGCAAAAGACCATTTGAGTATTGAATGAAGCAATCGTTCAATTATATTACCAACTGATCCATGTACATTGCTTTTCCCATTATTGACAGGTACACACATTCTCTTATTATAAGATACGATCCTTGTTATGGATGATACTCAAAAAAGATTTCGCCTGATCAGATGGTTCATGGTTGGTAATTATTGGATCAAGACATACTGAAAAGAGCAATATGCTGGGCACCTGATGGGAAGAGAAGGAATGATTGGCCAAGAGCGACCTAGCGATATACCATTGAGAAAAAAAAGTGAAAGGAATGCAGGTCACTTGGAATAAAATTGGAACATTGGCCCAAGAACGACAAAATTGGTTAATGTTCATGAGAAGCTCTATATGCCAGGTTGGATGATTGAATAATAAGCCAGCAAATCAGCAATTACTGAGTCCCAATGTGGAATGTAGAGTGGAGGTCATTATGCATATGAGAGGGCACTATACTTAGATGATCAGTGCAATAAATGGTGTTGGAAAGAAAATTGTACAGCTCAAAAAGGACAAAAAACTGGAATACCGCATTAATTCTAAAAGCAAAAAGAGGATGAGAAAAAGGTGCAATTGGAAGCAAGGGAGGGGTTTTATTTATTTACGAGCAAATACCACCCGTCGCTTCACTGATGGTAATACCAAAGGGGGAAGGGAGAAAAAGAGGGGGAACGGGGAGAGTGAAGAGATGGAGGGGAAAGGAGAGAGGAGGGATGGCGAGGAGGGGTGTGGGAAGGGAAGACAGTGTAAGGTGAGAGGAAGGGAAAGCAGATGTGTGGTGGAGCGTTAATTACGATTTATACTATCTCATCAAAATGATGCTGAGTAGAATAATAGTGAAGAGGGAAACAAAATAATGTCTGAAATCCATTTTCTACTGATCATACTATAAACATGGCCCAGAGACAAACTCCCATCCAGAGACAAACTCCTGTCCAGACATAAATACCAGCTGGACGCGTCCGGAGCCAAGCTATCCGGAGGTAAACACTGCCCAGACGCGTTCAGAGCCAAGCTGTCCAGAGAAAAATACCGCCTAGACTCATCCGGAGAAAAATACCGCCTGGACGTGTCCGAAGACAAACACCACCCAGATGCGTCCGGAGACAAACACCACCCAGATGCATCTGGAGACAAACACCATCCAGACATAACCACCATCCAGATATGTCCAGAGAAAGAGAACAGACAGAGAGGAGAGGGGGGGGGGAGAGTGAGAAAGAGATGTAGGAGGAGGGTAATGCACTGTATTGGGAGGGGGTAGAGCAAGGATGGGAGAGAGAGAGAGAGAGAGAGAGAGAGAGAGAGAGAGAGAGAGAGAGAGAGAGAGAGAGAGAGACAGAGACAGAGACAGAGAACAGAGACAGAGACAGAGACAGAGACAGAAGACAAGAGACAGAGGCAGAGACAGAGAGATATATATGGAGATATGGAGGTAGGGGAGTTAGCAGAAGAATATGTTATGCTTAATGAAACACACACAACAAACACACACACACACAACACACACACACACACAAACAACACGTACTTGGCCAATATCGGCAATTTTTCGGGAATCGGCAGGTGGGAGTCAGTGTGATTACCAACGACATTACTAACTGTATACAACCTAGAAACCTTGAGTAGCTTTCGACGAAAAACAATGTTGCACTTATTTAGGGATATGTTTACAAGCATTATTCTTTATAAACAGCTGTGTGTGATGGGTGGAAAAAACTTGAGCATGAACCACTTGCTCAGGGTGACAGAGAATGAACCACTCTCTCAAGGTGATGGAGCATGAACCACTTGCTCAGTGTGACAGAGCACGAACCACTCTCTCAGGGTAATGGAGAAGGAACCACTCTTTCAGGGTGATGGATCACGAAACACTCACTCTGGGTGATGGAGCACGAACCACTTGCTCTGCGTGACAGAGCACAAACCACTCGCTCGAGGTGACAGAGCACAAACCACTCGCTCAGGGTGACGTAGCACGAACCACTCGCTCAGGGTGGCGGAGCACGAACCAATCACTCTGAATGACATGGCGCAGTAAAAGCGTCCGCAGAGAGTGAACGATTCGCTCAGAATGACATAGCGTGGTACCACAATCGACAATGGGCACTTGGCAAGTGGCTTTAGCACTCCTGCAAGCACTCCAATTAAATGGTTGATAAGGAACGGTTGGTCAGGCTGTCTCTGCATACCATAAAGTATCCCTTTAACTTTAAAGCCAGTCTTCACCACGCACCCAGCAGTTAATGAAATAAAATGAATTGATGAAATAAAATGACTTTATCCACAAAAGAGTTGCAACTTAACGCAGAACAACCCTGGAGACATCAGAAAGTTCAATCCATCCATCCAACCATTGGGACTATACTCTGTGCAAAGCAGTGGTGCTGCCTAAGCAGTCTCCTTGGCTATTGTGCACAATCCTGGACAGGTCCCCACTCCAACACAGGATACCAATAAGCTGCCACTCATTTTGCCAACCTTGGAAGGATGACAGGCAGCGTCAACCCCACCTGATACAAATTCAACAGCCACGTGGGATTTGAACTCAGGATCCTCGGATCCCAAGCCCACCACCCTTACCATTAAGCCAACACCAGGCAAAGTTCAATCGCCTGTGAAACAAACATTGCAGAAAATCCACCATTTGCCTGCTTGTCTGAGCATGTGTCACATGATACATCAGTTTGGGGTCCGTGCAAACGTTATAACTTTTTTTTTAAACATCCGTATTTTACCAGCTTTGCTTTGATTCACTGTAGAGCGCATCATGAAACATCCGAAAATATAGCCATAGATCTGGCAGATGCTATGGATGGGCATTCCCTCTGCGGGACAGGGTGTGAGGTCTAGCAGTGAATGCATTAAATCGTACAGCTCAATGAAGCTGGTTCTGTGAAATAAACATTGCAGAAAATCCGCCATTATGCCTGTTCATCTGTGCATGTCTCACATAGTACATTGGTTCAGGGTCCACGCAACCATTATAACTTTTTTTTTAAACGTCCGTTTTTTTACCAGAATTGCTTTGATTCCCTGAAGAGCACCTCACGATTCCTCGAAAATATAGACACAGATCTGGTAGACACTATGGATTGGCAGGCCCTCTGGGGGACAGGGCATGAGGTTTTGCAGTGAATGCATTAAATCATGTAGCTCAATGAAGCTACTTAATTTTTTTACATTCCTAATTTTTTTTGTTTGCTCATAATTCTCCAAACAGTTGAAAAAGATAAGTTTAATGCTTTGGAAATTACATATTTTCTTGTGTATGCATGGAGGAGGGAACATCCCCATGCTTGCTTTACATAAGTTGGTACATTGGCTAAGTTATAAGACTCGTTATTTCTTTAAATTATCAGATTTCACAACAGCTTTTGACACTTATTTAGTCCAGGCGATATCCGATCCTCAAAACCGAAATAATATTTCCATGGTATTCTTTAATTAGTCCGTGAGTATAGATCGTGAAAAATTGTATCATATAATGCATGAAATCACTACATGCTCCTAATTTGAAAACGAAAGCACTTACTAAAGCGATGTATACAACGATTTGTAACTGTGATGAACAGGCATTCAATAATATGAGTGAGGAAATTGAAAAAATAACTTTGTCGTGAAGAAATTGTTGCGGTCTGTTCCAAGTCAAGACATGGTTGACCAGGCCAAAAAACCTGGCGGCTTCAGACCCCAGCAAGGTTATCCAGGAAACGCCTTAATTCCCAGAGAGCGAGGTGGCCGAAGTTCGTCTGATGAAGTGTATAATTAAATAAGGCCGTTAATTATCTTCAAAAGGGGTGTTTTAATTCACCCAAACACCCAATTTTCACTCTTGCACTTCCTTGGAGTTTTCTTATTATTATCAATGCAAAGTTTCAAGCTGCTCGGTTTTATGGTTATGGAGGAGACACACACTGACATACTGACACACTGACACACTGCCTTTTATTAGTATAGAATATTTATTCATATGCAACCTGTGGCTGCTTCGCTGCATCATTTTCTGTGGGCAGAGTTGGTGCCGCTGATCCAATGCACCATTACCAGTAAGCGAGAACTCATTTTGTCCACCTCGGAGGGATGACAGGCTGAATCAACCCACCTTGTGTTAATTCAACCAAACAATAAAGGCTTGAACTCAAGATCCTAGGATCTTAAGCCAGCCACCTTATCCGTTAAGCCAACACCAAAAATTGGTGGGGGGAGGAGGGGTGGGATGTGGCACTTATCTTATTATCTTGAGCTTTAGAAATGGATTGAAACAAATACGGTCTACCCTCTTTAGGTACTTAGCAACCATGTTGCATTTTCCATTGGTGCATCCTTTCCCCATGGGGCTTTTATATTTTTAGGAAGCCACTAAAACACTGGCGCTAACATTCTTTTAATATTTTATAAGATAGTGAATATGGTATTGTTCGTAAATGTGACGAAATAATTGGTAAGGTGATGCTTTTTTTGTATACAAAGCCATGCTGGTCTCATTTGATATTGGCCAATCCCTTTTGTGAAATGGTTCTACCTTGTTTGACACGTCCTTTTTGCTGGCCTACATGTCTCTGCCAATGTTGCATATCATCACTCCCATTGTTTTGTTCTTGTGAGCCTTTGCCTTCTCTTTATTTCTTCTTGTACATCTGTTTACATTTTTTTTATATATACTTGCTGAAGCTCTATTGTGATTTTGCTATCAATTTGCACGAAAGACAGTCGTCGTATTGTGCATAACACTCAGTACTGTCTGTACACATTGTCTTTTTTGGCAGTATGCCATTTTTGTTTCATACATGAGCTCCTCCTTTCCTTATTTTAACCCCTATTAGCTTTACATTGAGCCATCCCCTTCAATGATATGGATTTTTTT
>CM068953.1:111591420-111604119 GCA_035128595.1 Eptatretus atami | reverse complement strand
TTTATTTGTTTGTTTGTGTGTGTGTGTGTGTTGTGTTGTTGGTTGTTGGTTGTTGTCTCCATATGTGGCTTTCAGAAGGTGGAACAGATCCCTCCCAGGTCTCAAAGTATCCACTGGTGTGTGTGTGTGTGTGTGTGTCTACATATGGGGTTTCAGAATGTGGAATGGAGTCCTCCCAGGGTGAGCTCAAAGTATCCACCTTCATTTCGGTAAAGGGTCACGATTCATGGACCAAGCTGTGAAATTTCTGTTCTTCAAAGTTTTGTGCCGAGGACTCTCTTCATGATCGATACTGAGCCAGGACAGCTTCCAACTGTAGTTCGTTTGTCATGATATTCCCAGGGATGGCTTTTAATATATCTGTGAGGTTCTTCTTCATCATTCCTATGAGATTCTTCATCATTACTGGTACAACTTTGGCATTCTTCAGCTTCCAGGACTTTTCACTTCATGCTTGAGGTCTTCGTCATTTTCCTGATTTCTGCATCGATAGTCTAAAATCACCAGTTTAACACCTCAACTAGCAATGCCTTCTTTTCTTTTTTTTGCACCTAAGCATGATAGTTGGTCGCAATGCTTTGATTGGATGTTCACGCTCGATGGGATCATAAGGTCGTACATGAGCATACTTCAATGTTTCAGTGATTGTTTTAGCTTAATTTTCCCACAAATTTTGTGGAACTTAAATGGAAAAGTTTTTTGCAGACGTGCCAGTGGATTACTTTACAAATCCTGTTGTGTCATCATGTTACAGCTGTTTTGACATGAGTTTTTTTGTTGTTTTTTGTGTTCGGTCATTAAGCGTAAACATCATTTCTTTGCTAACCATCTCCACCCCTCCACCTGTCTTATTTTTTCCTCCCCCCCCACTGTGTGTGTGTGTGTGTGTCTACATATGGGGTTTCAGAATGTGGAATGGAGTCCTCCCAGGGTGAGCTCAAAGTATCCACCTTCATTTCGGTAAAGGGTCACGATTCATGGACCAAGCTGTGAAATTTTCTGTTCTCAAAGTTTTGTGCCGAGGACTCTCTTCATGATCGATACTGAGCCCAGGACAGCTTCCAACTGTAGTTCGTTTGTCATGATATTCCCAGGGATGGCTTTTAATATATCTGTGAGGTTCTTCTTCATCATTCCTATGAGATTCTTCATCATTACTGGTACAACTTTGGCATTCTTCAGCTTCCAGGACCTTTTCACTTCATGCTTGAGGTCTTCGTCATTTTCCTGATTTCTGCATCGATAGTCTAAAATCACCAGTATTAACACCTCAACTAGCAATGCCTTCTTTTCTTTTTTTTGCACCTAAGCATGATAGTTGGTCGCAATGCTTTGATTGCGATGTTCACGCTCGATGGGATCATAAGGTCGTACATGAGCATCACTTCAATGTTTCAGTGATTGTTTTAGCTTAATTTTCCCACAAATTTTGTGGAACTTAAATGGAAAAGTTTTTTGCAGACGTGCCAGTGGATTACTTTACAAATCCTGTTGTGTCATCATGTGTACAGCTGTTTTGACATGAGTTTTTTTTGTTTGTTTTTTGTGTTCGGTCATTAGCGTAACACATCATTTCTCTTTGCTAACCCCATCTCCACCCCTCACCTGTCTTATTTTTTCCTCCCCCCCCGTCTCTCTCACTCTGTCCCCTCCTCGCTCCCCCCTTCTAATAAAATGCAGCACTCTCCTCCACACATCTCTCTCTCTCTCTCTCTCTCTCTCTCTCTCTCTCTCTCTCTCTCTCTCTCTCTCTCTCTCTCACACACACACATATCTCTTTCTCTAACACACACAGACACACACACACACACACACACACTCTCTTTCTATCACACACCCCTCCCTTCCACAGTGAATAGCAACATATGTCACTCTCCCCACCTCCCGAGCTTCCCATTCTTCATCCTCCCTGCCTCCCCTCCCTCCTCTCACCCTACCGCTTCCCCCTCTTTTTCTCCCCCCCCCCACCTTCATTGTCTCCGTCAGCGAAGTGTCGGGTTGTATTTTGGCGTTGTAAGATAAGAAATGTATATGTTATTTCAGATAGATTGCACTATTTTAAAGTAACTCTGAAATGCTTATTCTTTCCCACACATCATTTCAGATTCTCTCAGTTGAAAATAAATCAATTACCATTGACAAATTCCCAGATTGATTTTTTTTAATAAGGAAGAGAGATATAAAGAGTAGTCATTCGTCTTTTTAAATATTGTTATTCGTATTTTTTTATCATTAACAATCGAAAAAACTACAGTAAACTTGGCTGGCCATGTAGCAAGAAGAATGGACAATCAGTGGCCAACAAGAATTCCAAACTGGCAACTGAGTGAAGTCCCTGAAAGAAGCAGAGGTAGATCAAGGATCACTTGGAGAGATGAATTTGAAAAATTTACTCAAGTACAATGGCTTTAAATTGCATTGAATGGACCAGAACGGATCATGTTAAGGGAGGTCTTTGTCCTGCAGTAAACTAAATAAGCTGTTTAAGTCATTAATAATATTATTATTATTATTATTATTAACTTATGCCTGGTATTGGCTTAATGGGTAGGGTGGTGGGCTTGGGATACTATCAGGATCCTAGGTCAGGATCCTCGGATAATGAGTTCAAATTCCCCTTTCTGTTGAATTAATACCAGGTGGGGTTGACTCTGCCTGTCATCCTTCTGAGGTTGGCAAAATGAGTACCAGGGATTGACTCTGCTTGTCATCCTTCTGAGGTTGGCAAAATGAGTACCAGCTTGCTGGTTTCCTGTGTTGGAGTGGCGACCCATCCAAGATTGTGCCCAATAGCCAAGGAGACTGCTTAAGCAGCACCAATGCTCTGCACAGAGCATGGCCCCAATGGATGGATGGATGCATTATTAACTTCGTTTATTTTTAAATTTCCAAAACCTTTTGCCATACCTCTGTTGCTGAGGCTCTGATTTGGGGATGTCTGGTGTGGCTTTTTAGTTCTAGTTTACAGGCTGTACTTGATCCAAGGCACACCTGCATTTGAAATGGAGAGCAAGAGCATTTTTTTGCAGACTGGCCATTAGTCCACAAATGCTAGGTGAGGTCATGACATTGGAAAGTGTGAATATCTTTTTGAGATCTGGATGAAAATGTAATTCTATCCATAGAGGTAGATATGCTTTCCTCAGGTGTTGCTTTTGAAATGAAAGTTATGTGTAGTCACAAAATTTCATCATTCTGTCTCGTTATTTCCTGCTGCATCTGGTAAATATCAATTTCTTGCACTATTTTGTTTCAGAAGTTAAATAAGGATATCACTAAAATCTCGATTACTAAAGACAAAGCCAGAGCAGAAACCTCCATCTAAAAAGAACCTCCGGATGTGTTTTAAAATAATTGTGAAAAAGGAGAAAATACATATTAGATCCACTGCAACACCTGAAAAGAAAAAATAGAAAGGAAAAACAACAAGTGGAGCGGAAGACGTTTTGTATAAGCTGTTGAAGAAGTTACGACAGCCACAACCAGTCTATAAAGATTTTGATCCCAACACAAAAGTCTTCCTTTCCTATCTGTATTGGGATCAAATGTTGGTTGACTGCAACATTAAATATATTGATGATAATGGTGGTTGAACAAATAGTACAATTTTAATCCACACACATGAGTGTGAGTAAGAGAGCATCTCACAAAACAAATTACAAGGGACACCATATTTAATATGCTCCTGGGACATGCAGCAAAGTCTGTATGGGACACAATTCCAGCACTCCAACCACTCACAGTTTGGAATCATATCATAATTGGTATATAACTGTAAAGTTTCAGTCACAAGTAGATGGAAACTTGCTATGTTACCTTGATGATGCGCGAATGAGGGCGAAACCAGTCGGTGACTGCATTTTCATTCACTTGTGACCGCTTCTGTTCTCTGTTCTGGTTTATGGAAGCTTTGGCTGCTGGATAGCTATCATTTCTTGGAGCACAGCTGTGCTCCTGATGCTGTGCCCCTCTACCAGTACACTGGTACTCATTTCACTGACCTCAGAAGGATGACAGGCTGAATCGACCCCACCTGGTGTTAAGTCAGCAGCCAACAGGGTTCAATCTCAGGACTCTACGATCCCAAGCCAGCCACCCCAAGCACGACGCCAACACCTGGCTTGATAGCGTCTGACAGATAATTACATTTAACATCATAGTAATTTGTTCTGCGAGATGCTCTCTTCTGGGTGCCGCGGACATTGCTCTGCATCATGACAGTGATGTCATGGCATCGAACGGGTTTGACAACATCATGACTGATCCCGACCGTATTTATTCAATGGCTCCAGGTGTGTGTGATTGAGTGAGAGATAATGTTCTTGCGAGGTAGGCGGGGCTTATTGCCTCCGGGACATGCAGCAAGGGCTGTAAGGGACACGATTCCGGTGCTCACACCACTCACAGTTTGGAGTCATAATGTGATTGATATATCTAATACATAAAGCTTTTTATCACCACTGACTGATTGACTCACTCACTGACTCACTGATATTAAAGTGAGTCACCTTTCGGGTGAGGTACAAAGCTGAAATTGTGCGTGCCAATGGACATCGAAGGTGGTACATCAGCAAAAATCACAGAATCGTTGGCCAACATCCATAAATGAAAATATAAATGAATATGTAAAAAAAAAAAGAATAATCAAATGCAGGTGAGTGACCCGAGACAATGGGGAAGCACGGTTCGTATGCTTACACGTGTTACACATATGCTTACACACAAACATTACCAAATGTGTAAGCATACCCCAATACATATATATATATATATATATATATATATATATATGTATGTATATAATGTATATATATATATATATATATATATATATATATATATACACATATTTAATGACTCGGCAGTTTGGGGGTTCACTATTCACTATGAGGGGAAGCACTCGAGTTTCTCTCTGAACATCCAGTCCTGAAGGCTAACCGACCACAGATAAATCCATGGTCCAATGGGCTGCAGTTCTTTCACAGCCATAGCCGCTTGACATACTGTCGACTACCGACCGGCCTAGCACCATTACGCTTCGATGTTTCCACGAAACCTTTCTGTTTGCACAGCAACCTAACTGGAGGCCATGCTCTCGGTGCCACACCTGGTGATCTTCTGCCGACTGGAACAGATACAGGCAGCACTGGCTAATAGAGCAAATCAGATGGGGTACAACTTCCCATCTCACTAAACTTGTACACTGTGTTGCACCAATAAACGAAAGGACAACCGAGACAGATTGGAAATAACAACAAATAAATATTTATTCCACCCACACAAGCAAGGAATCATTTAAAAGCAAGTATCGACAGGGAAGAAAGTTGGCCTGGTGTTGGCCTCAACCTGTTTTGGCGCAGTGGTTAGGGCAGTGGCTTGGGACCCAAAAGGTCCTGAGTTCAAGCCCCGTTGGGACACTGAATAAATATGTATGTATATATATATGTTATATATATATATTATATATATATATATATATAATATATATATATATATATATATTATATATATAGAAACCAAGTCGAAAAACACCAGGGGGTTGACTCAGCCTGCCATCCTTCCGAGGTCGGCGAAATGAGTACCAGTTGTACTGGGCCCGGTGTATGCCCCGGTTAGAATAGGTGTACCATATCCCTGTGTGTCTAAGAGGGACCAGGGTTGCGTCAGGAAGGGCATCCGGCGTAAAAACCTATGCCAAATCATTATGCGGACAACAAAACGAATTTCCATACCGGATCGGTCGAAGCCCGGGTTACCAACGACCGCCACCGGTACCGGTGGTCAGCAAGGTACCGGTGGAAATTGTGACTAGCTGGGCAAGGAGGAGAAGGAGACGGGGAAGGCGAGTCGGGGCAGGAGGAGAGGGGGGAGGGTAGAAGTGTGCAGGTGAGAGTTGAACTCTGAATGTTGGGATGATGACTGGCAAAGGGCGAGAGTTGGCTGATATGATGGAGAGAAGAAAGGTGGACATACTGTGTGTACAAGAGACCAAGTGGATGGGGAGTAAGGCTGGAGCATTGGAGGTGGTTTCAAACTGTTCTACCATGGTGTGGATGGGAGGAGAAATGGTGTCGGGGTAATCCTGAAGGAAGATTATGTCAAGAGGGTATTGGAGGTGAGGAGAGTGTCTGACCGAGTGATGAGTGTGAAGTTGGAAATTGAAGGGTGATGATGAATGTCATCAGTGCATATGCCCCACATATGGGGTGTGAGATGGAGTATAAAAGAAGATTTCTGGAGTGAGTTAGATGAAGTGGTGGAGAGTGTATCCAAGGATGAAAGAGTGGTGATTGGAGCAGATTTCAATGGACATGTTGGGGAAGGGAATAAAGAGGATGAGGAGGTGATGGGTAGGTACGGTCTCAACAAGAGAAATGTGGAAGGGCAAATGGTGTAGAGTTTGCAAAAGAATGGAATGGCAGTGGTAAATACATATTTCAAAAAGAAGGAGGAACACGGGTGACATACAAGAGTGGAGGAAAGTGCACACAGGTGGATTACATCTTAAGCAGGAGATGCAACCTGAAAGAGATTAGTGACTGTAGTGGTGGCAGGGGAGAGTGTAGCTCGACAGCATTGATTGGTGGTCTGTAGGATGACTTTAGAGGTGAGGTTGAGGAAGAGAGTGAGGGCTGAACCAAGGACCATGTGGAAGCTGAAGGAGGAAGACTGTTCGTGAAATTTAGGGAGGAGGGAGACAGGCGTTGGATGGTGGTAAAGATGGGTGGGATGATTGGGAACTACAGCAGAAGTGGTGAGGGAGATACTAGGAAGGTACTTGGTGTGACATCTGGACAGAGGAAGGAAGATAAGGAGACTTGGTGTGGAACGAGGAAGTCAGGAAAGTATAAGGAAGAAGGGGTTGGCGAAAGGAAGTGGGATAGTCAGAGAGATGAAGAAAGTAGGCAGGAGTACAAGGAGGGCGGCGAAAGGCAAAAAGAGAGGTGCAAAGGCCAAGGAAAAGGCATATGACGAGCTGTATGAGAAGTTCGATACAAAAGAAGGGGAAAAGGATTTATACCGATTGGCAAGACAGAGGGACCGAGCTGGGAAGGATGTGCTGCAGGTTCGGGTGATAAAGGACGTAAATGGGAATGTGCTGACGAGCGAGGAGAGCATGTTGAGAAGGTGGATGGAGTACTTTGAGGAGCTGATAATGGAGAAATGAGAGAGAGAGAAGGTTGGAAGAGGTGGAGATAGTGAATCTGGAAGTGGGTGGATCAGTAAGGATGAAGTGAGGACTGCTATGAAGAAGATGAAAAGTGGAAAGGCGGTTGGCCCAGATGTATACCAGTGGAGGCATGGAAGTGCTTAGGAGAGATGGCAGTGGGTTGTTAACCAGATTGTTTAATAAAGTCTTGGAAAGTGAGGATGCCGGAGGAGTGGAGATTAAGTGTACTGTTCCGATTTTCAAGAATAAGGGTGATTGCAGAGCTGTGGGAAATTACAGAGGGATAAAGTTGTTAAGCCACACCATGAAGGTGTGGGAAAGAGTAGTGGAAGCTAGGTTGAGAGGAGAGGTGAGATCAGTGAGCAGCAATATGGGTTTATGCCAGGAAAGAGCACCACTGATGCAATGTTTGCTTTGAGATGTTGATGGAGAAGTATAGGGAAGGCCAGAAGGAGTATACTTGTGTGTTTGTGGATTTAGAGAAAGCTTATGATAGGGTGCAAGAGAGGGTTGTGGCGTTGTATGAGAAGTCGGGAGTGGTGGAGAAGTATGTGAGGATCGTGCAGGATATGTATGAGGACAGTGTGACAGCGGTGAGCTGTGCGGTAGGAATGACGGACCGGTTTAAGGTAAAAGTGGGATTGCACCAAGGATCGACTCTGAGCCCTTTCCTGTTTGCAATGGTGATGGACAGGTTGACGGACGAGATCAGACTGGAGTCTCCATGGACTATGATGTTCGCGGATGACATCATGATCTGTAGGGAGAGTAGGGAGTAGCGGAGGCGAGCCTCGAGAGGTGGAGGTACGCACTGGAGGAAGGGGAATGATAGTCAGTCAGAGCAAGACAGAGTACATGTGCGTAATGAAGAGGAGGGTGGTGGTATGGTGCGGTTGCAAGGAGTTGAGGTGGGGAAGGTGGATGGGTTTAAATACTTGGGATCAACTGTCCAAAGTAACGGAGAGTGTGGGAGAGAGTGAAAAAGAGAGTGCAGGCAGGATGGAATGGTTGGAGAAGAGTTGCAGGAGTGATTTGTGACAGAAGGGTAGCTGCAAGAGTGAAGGGGAAAGTATATAAGACGGTAGTGAGACCAGCTATGTTGTATGGTTTGGAGGCGGTGGCACTAACAAAAAGACAGGAAGCGGAGCTGGAGGTGGCAGTGTTAAAGATGCTGCGATTCTCGTTGGGAGTGACGAGGATGGAATAGGATAAGAAATGAGTATATTAGAGGGACAGCGCAGGTAGGACGGTTTGGAGACAAAGTGAGAGAGGCGAGATTGAGATGGTTTGGACATGTGCACAGGAGGGAAGCGGAGTATATCGGGAGAAGGATGTTGAAGATGGAGCCGCCAGGCAGGAGGAGAAGAGGAAGGCCAAAGAAGAGGTTCATGGATATGGTGAGGGCGGACATGCGGGTGGTTGGAGTGTCAATGGAAGATGTGGAGGATAGAGCGAAATGGAGACGGTTGATCCGCTGTGGCGACCCTTAACGGAGCTATCCGAAAGAAGAAGAAGAAGAAGAAGAAGATCGACAGGGAAGAAAGCAAAAGGCACATAAGAGCAGATTTAATTAACACATGTTCTTTCTTAGACAATCATATTTATACAAAAGACACATGGCCATCATTCAGATCAGGGAAGAAGAATAAAACAAGAAGAACTTGAGAAGAAAAGAAAAGTACAGAGAACAGAAAATTAGGGTGGATTATTTTCTCCCTCACTTCACACAGCCCAACGGGGCCACACCATTGTCCAAATATATTAGAGAATGCAGGAGAAAGGATTGGGAAGATGGGCAGTGGCGATGTGGCACGATGGGACATGCAGCCACATCCCTGAGGTCTCCAGACCTAGCAGCCAATTTCTCTCCAGCATGCAAGTAATGTGACACCATCCTCTGCTTCAGCTTCTTCCTCCTGAAGATGTCACTTTTCTCCCATATCTGAGCCTTCTACTCCTCACAGGACAAGCTTTTAGAACAAGGACAAGCTCTTAGGACAAGGAGAAGCTGCGCGACTCTGTCCCTTTCCTCTTCGTATTTCTCCATCTCTAACCTCTGAGCTTTCTTCTTCCTCCTCTCACTCTGAGCTTTTTCTATCTTCTTGTGTACTTCTGTCTCCTTCTTCATATGACTTTTCCCCATCTCGGCTCGTGCGAGCCTCTTCCTCATTAGTCGCATCCGATGAGGGCTGGTCCAAGATGCAGTCTGTGGAAAATGCCGTGTCATTCTGATGGATCTTTTAATGCAGTCCCCACCCCTCCCTTCACAAGTGTGCCAAGGCCATGACGATCGCCCCTGCTCCCTCCCTCGCAAGCTTTCATTGTACAGTCCTGCACTGCACCACACCTGCGAGATGTGCTGCACTCCACCATGCATGGGAAAAGCACCGCACCTCGTGCCACAAACATGCATGTGAGAATGAACATGGTCCCATGCGGTGAAGGTAATCCAATTGGCCCAAAGGATTAATGACAACAGATGGGCTGAATGTGCCCAATTAAACAATGCATGGATAGAGTGAAAATGGAGAGGGATGCTGCCGGACTGAGGGATGACTGATGGCCGTGGGGCCAAAGGTAAGACCAATGGGGTGAAGGAGGAATTGTTGAAATGATGTTTGGTGAGGGAGAGGTTATTGGTGGATTGAGAAAGGCAGAGGAGGAAACAGACCATTGGTATAAATGAGGGAAGATTAAAAGGAGCAGAGGGTTGGAACAGACTGATTGTGATGAAGGAGGGATTGTTGAAAGGAACGGCGGGGGGGGGGAGGAAGGGGCCAATGGGATGAAGGGGGATTGTTGAAAGGAGTGGAGGAAGGGGCCAATGGGATGAAGGAGGAAAGATTGAAAGTGGCGCGGGGTGGGGGGGGGAAGACATCACATCGGGAAAATACAAAATAACCAACGCATGCCACCCGAGCAACCCTTAGACAAGGAACCAAGGGCTATCGACACAAAGACTAATGAAATAACTAATCTTCGGGTTACCTACATCTCCATGTATGCTCTCCCCATGGGGTAAGTATCCAAAACCATAACATTACCCCCCTCCCCTTACTAGACTCGTTCTGAGGGCGAACTCTTGTGCACATATTAGGTGTAGTTCCCTCTCATATGGTTTACCTCTCCTGCCCACTGAGTGTGACAATGCTTGCGTGTCCTACCTTTGAAAATAATGAAAACTAATGCATTGGGTTCCATTACTCGAACACATTCACATGAGACAGTTCTAAATGCAATTGTATACCTCCACACATGCCAGGTGGGCTTAAACATTTTTACATTTATTTACACACTTTGCCCTGGGCAACAGATGGCCATTAAATGGTCCTTTGCTGTTGAAGACAGTCCTTAGGGGGAAGTTATTGGGAAAAAATGCAAGTGGGACCATAGGGCCATTTATCGGTGGCAGTCTCCATGACCCACATGGCCCATATTGCACGGAGATCTTCTTTGGCCTGGTGGGCATCATCGTGGGGCCATCATCGGGGTCAACTACCCTCCAGCCTCTGGAGATTATTCTGCCCTACTTGCCACAATGCTGAAGAACTGGGCCACAGCAACAAGTAGTCCTTGGCACCAACATTGAAGAACGGCACCGCACAAAAGTGGTCCTTGGCGCCAATGTTGAAGAACAAGGCCACACAGCAGTGGTCCTTGGAGATGACTTGAAGAACAGGGCCATCATAGGGGTACACTACCCTCCAGCCCCTGGGGATTATTCTGCCCCACTTGCTGCTACACTGAAGAACTGGTCCATGACTATAAGTGGTCCTTGGTGCCAACGATGAAGAATTTTTCCATCATTTGAACCTTTTTTTCCTTTCGAGAATTAGGTTGTTTTCTTGCCTTGATGACCTTATGTGACTGATATGTGATCAACTGAAATTCTCTCATGAACTGATCTTATGCAATTTTTTTTTTAATCGGTATAAATTACAGTTATTTTCATTGTAATTTTGGCCATATGGCTTTTAATGCATTTGGCCATTTGGTGTCAGGAGAACTCAATTTTCCTGCCTCACTTTGACAGTTTATCCACTACTTTGGTGGAAGACGTTGAGTGGAGATTTTGAGGGGTGGGGTACAGAGGGATGCATGGGATTGAGGGGAGTGTCTGAGGGATGAGTAGACGGATAAAGTGGCACAGTGCACATGGGCTGAGATATTGAGGTTTAGGCATGTGTGGTGGAAAGTGGTAAATCCATGTAGTCTCTAAAGCTGTTTTTTTTCCACTGCCTTGGATGTAAATTGCATTTTGAAGCCTCTGGTTTCATCGAGCTGGGGTAATATGCAAATTTTGGCTCTCAGCCAAATGTAAAACATTCCTGTGCAGGAAATGCACTTTGCAATTTGAATTGGCTGCCACTGTCAATTGACAAACTGTTTATTTGATTTATTTTATAGAGTTGTTACATCATGACACCATCTCGGGCTTTCCCTTGTCTTAATTAAAATGAACTACCAAGGATAAAAAAGGTGCTTTTACACTCTACTTTAAAAACAAAATACCAAAGTGAACATGTTAAATCATAATTAAACCTATAATCCTTTCAGGGCTCATTTTTATCAATCATCTTTTGATATCAGATACCTTTTCCTATTTATAATTATGTTTGTGAAACTTCATATGCACGCACACTTCACTTGGACACAAGTTGTATTTTATTTTTGCTATTATTTAAAAAAAAACATTATGCTAAAATACTATCTTTGGACGTGTTACCTGGGCAGCACATTACCTGTGTGAAGGATGTAATGGGCAATTGTAGGGTCCTGCACGAGGGATGAGATTGCATTCTGCTAAAAGGTTTTTTTTTTGATGATTATGAGGAATTTGTTGTTTTGTGTCATACAAGTTATTTTGCACATTGATATCTGAATGAAAGAGCATTCTCGTGCGAAGCAATGATGTCAGAAAAGATGTGATACTATTGCTAACATCTCACGTTTGTTCATAAATAGGGGCAATGTTGTATTTTTCGTGTGCTTGAATCACCATGAAATCAAGTTTCCAGTTGAATTTACTGCCACGCATCGCATTTCACACCGAGTCAGCCACATTTGGTTCAAGTACACATCAAAATTTAAATACCAGAGTTTCAATCTTCTTCCTGGTGATAACATTTGGCATTGCTAACACTGCCTGTCACGTTATTATGAAATGCTCCCTTTAGCCCATTAAAACAGCAAGTAAAAACCATTGCTGGTGAGTTGTGCTCGCTGTATGTTCTGCGTACTGAAAGCTCTTTGTGATGAGACATCCGCTTTTTTTTCTCCTGCAATTAGTTATGGGGTTTAAGCGCAACCTGCTCATATATTCCATGCAATTATTTTCCTGAAACCAGTTGTAGAACGAAGATGCAGCTTATATTGTCTCTCTATTTGTTTCTTAAACTCAGGGCCATGCCACGTTAATAATTCCCAGCAACATTTGGAATTAAACATAAATCCATGCTCAACCATTCCTTCGACTGCTCTTTCACCAGAGGTAAGAGTGAAATTGTTTTGATTATTATTATTATTAC
>CM068953.1:111530593-111557551 GCA_035128595.1 Eptatretus atami | reverse complement strand
TCTTCAGTAAGCAGAAGAAACTGTGAGACACACCATGCCTCAGGGGATGCTGATCTCCTGATTGTACTGAAGGCCATGCAGTCTGCTACTGTCACCAACACTGTGTTAGTTGGTGATGACACAGACCTCCTCGTCCTCCTATGCTACAATGCAAGCTTAGAATCCCATGACCTCTTCTTTTGTCCCGAGCCAAAGAAGAACACGAAGAAGCCTCGCATCTGGAACATCAAGGCTACAAAGAAAATGATTGGTACAGACATATGCAAGCACATACTGTTTCTACATGCAGTTCTTGGGTGCGACACGACATCTCGTCTTCATGGATTGGAAAGGGAGCTTCCCTCAAAAAGTTCAAAGCAAACAACACATTCCGTGAGCATGCCAAGGTTTTTGATACACAGAGTGCGGGCCCGTAGGTGCGGGCCCGTAGGTGCGGGCCCGTAGGTGTTGGCCCATATGCGGCCCTCTCTCTCGCCCCCCTCTCCCCCCTCTCTTCCCCCCTCTCTCCCCCCTCTCTCGCCCTCCTCTCTCGTCCTCTCTCTCCCCCTCCTCTCTTGCTCCTCCTCTCTCGCCCCTCTGTAAATGTATTCACAAATGTCTACCAAGCACAACAATTAATTCAAATCTTGATGAAGAAGATGAAGAAGAACGATATCAAACTTTGAAAAGGCACATACTCAGGTCCAGAGTCAATTGTGACATCATATAAAAAAAGTGGAAGCCTTGTGACGTCATTCGTGACGTCATAGCACCATGTCCTGTCATTGGTTGACAGACGTTATTGGTCATTATTGGTTGACAGACAATATATAGGTCGTTATTGGTTGACAGACATTAGTCATTGTATCACGTTATTCTTTTTATTACTGCCAAATATTGTGCTATTATTATTATTATTATTAATATGTTGTTATCATTATTCTGAGATATCTTTGGGAGAAAATGGCATGATAAGGTGATAAGGTGGAACGACACTTCAGCTGCGAATATACACCTTTCCAACACTGAAAAAAGCAATAAAATGGCCGTAACTTGTGAACCGCTCGTCCGATTAATATCAATCCTTGAAAAGGCACATCCGCGGGTCCCCGCAATATCCTGGCAAATTTCAATCAGATCGGATTGGTAAATCGTGTGTTAAACACATGGACCATTAAAAAAATGGCATGATAAGGTGATACGGTGGAACGACACTTCAGCTGCGATATATAACACCTTTCAAACACTGAAAAAAGCAATAAAAATGGCCGTAACTTGGGAACCGCTCGTCTGATTAATATCAAACCTCGAAAAGGCACATCCGCGGGTCCCCAGCAATATTCCTGGCAAGCTTCAATCAGATCAGACCGTCAATCGTGCAAAAAAAAAATAAAAACATAATTGTGACGTCATTCGTGATGTCATAGCACCGTGTATTGTCATTGGTCGACAGATAAACGGCCGTAACTTGGGAACCGCTTGTCCGATTGATATCAAACCTCAAAAAAGCACATCCGTGGGCCCGGCAATATTCCTGGCAAGTTTCAATCAGATCGGACCAGCGGTCGTCGAGAAACGGCGGTCGCAGACAAACAGACAAACAGACGGACAGACAGACAGACAGACAGACAGACAGACATACACACACAGAGATTGCTGGAATTATAGATAGATATCCAGCTTCCGTATGTGATGTGGCAGATGCAGGAGAAAAAACATGTGGATAATCTACAACGGAAAGTCAACTGACACCCTGGACACCCTCCAGTATCAGCGGTACTGTGGACAAGGTGGCTTGGAGCTCCTCTCACGTGCAACCACAGACGTTACCACCAACATCAGAAGCAGCAAAGTATCACAGCTGCTGTGTATCTGCAAGTCCAAGAATGGAAGGATGTGCAGATGAATTTCTTCCGACAGACTGGGGTTGGCAGAAGTGTGTCGAAGGTTTCGTGCCACTTCAGACATCAATAGCTCCAGCTCTGAAAAGATGTTACATGTCATTAGGTGCAACTGCCAGGCGGAATGTAGCACCATGAAGATGCACATGCAAGAAGCACAACATTGAGTGCACTCCAGCTTGTGGAAACTGCAGGGGTCTGGCTGCACAAACACTCCATGTGACAATGATGAGGATGATGACGATATTGTCGAGTTCTAACTTTAATATGCTTGATTTTTCTCAACATAATAAGTAAGTTTATAATGGATGTAGTTTCTGAGTTTAATGCGAATTTTCATTTTCATTTCGAAACCTTCGTCAGGCAGATGTGATTGCCCGAGTGGAATTGTGAATTTGTCATGTTTCAATGATTTAATAATTATATTGTATTGCCATAGACTTGATTTCATCTTGTGTCTTCAACATTTCTTTTTTTTTTTGGTCCAGGAGCCAAAATCAGTATCAGAAATATATATATTTTTGGGGATAAAAAAATTGACATTTTTGGACAAAAAAGCTATAATTTTTTAATTTTAACCCTCAATACATTTCACTTTTTATAATTATTGTATATCAATATACTGACCATAACTAGAAACAATTAGAATGCAGAAAAACATATATTACATATTGAAATATCAATCTTTACAATTTTCTCATTTTCCCCAAAGCCGGTGGCGGCCATATTGGAATTTCCATGATTTCAGGACTTTCCCGCGGGAGATCCCTTGGACTTTTTTTCTGTCACTGAGGACATATTCAAGAATCAAAATCTGTTGAGTTTGCTTTTGTTGCAATTTGTGGGAGGTCATCCGACATTTTGACTGTACTAAAAAGGAGGCGAGTTATTGCCAGCATCCTAAACAAATTACAAATTTCTGCTTCCTTCAGATTTGACCATCAGGCCTTCTTTATTACTGATGACATTAGTGATGATAATTTTCAGTTTGTTTTGTTGTTTTCCACAAGCAGTACTAAGTTTCTTTGAATGGTGGCATTCATCTCGAATTGGTACGACAGAGTGTGATGATAATTTCATGCCTTTTCATGGTTAATAGGGGTGCAGGTGGCAGTTTACGCTTTTTATTTCGCACAGATGTCAATTTTGGAAAATATGATGAACTTGGAATTTATCAGAACCGGACGTGAAATCTGCAATATTGGCTTTCAGAATCAGGTCAATGCTGCGTGGGTTCGTCAGATGTTCTAAATTTTTTGCAACAATGGCAGCAACCTGCTTACTTTGAAGTCACTATTGCAATTTAACTTCCTTAAGTTCATTGTTCATAATGAATAACTTTAGTTCCTACTAATAGCTTTTGTACTTAAACCTTGGTGGTGTAAAATGACAGCAAATATAGAGGTATCTCCATCTTACATACACACAATGGTAGAACTTTAACCCCTCCTCCTCCCTCCTCTCTCCCAATATAATCCATTTCCTTGCTCCATTACTTCAACTTGCAGTCTCATCTACAGCTCACCTGGAACGTAGTTCCAGGGAGCTTATGGGATGGTACGTCGTCTGTCCATCAATCAGTCCGTCCGTCCACCCATTCCTCCGTTTCTCTGTCCATTCCAAAATACTTACAACTTCTTTTCTGAAACTACACATACGATTCTGATGAAATTTTACCACAACCTTCATCACCCTGGATGTACCAAATTCGAGCCCAAAGGGGGTCTACGGCAGTTGCCCACCAAAGTCGGTATTTGATTTCTTCTCTGAAATGACACACAATTCTGATGAAACTTGACAACAATCTTCATCACCCATGACGTACCAAATTTTGTTCACGACAATAAAAAAATTGGGGTCTAAGGAGGTGTAAGGGGGGTTTGCCCCCAAAATATTTATTTGCTTTCTTCTCCAAAACTGCACACACAATTTCGATGAAACTTGACCACAACCTTCATCACATGTGGTGTCGCAAAGTTTTTTTCACACCATTAAAAATTTTTGGGTTTAAGGGGATCTACGGGGGGCGGGGGTGGAGGGGGTTGCCCCCCAAAATATGCATTTGCTTTCTTCTCCAAAAACTACACTCACAATTTCGATGAAACCTGACCACAACCTTCATCACCTGTGATGTACCAAAGTTTGTTCACGACATTAATCATTTTTCTGATTCCGTCTCATGTTGACTTCCTCCTCATTAACAAAATTCTACCATGTGAGTGCCCAGGGGAATTGCACCGATTTTTATTTTCCTTCATAACCCCTTCATCTTTACTCGTTCATCCTAGCAGGCTTTTCTCCCCTTAGCTCACTCTTCCCTTTATTTATTGTTGATTTACCCACCCTTTCTGAATTAGTGTATGGTAAATGGCCGCAATTTAAAATTTATTACATCACAATCCACAAATTGTGGGAGGTATTGACACAAATAGCCATCAATGTAAACGACATCTCTGTCTCATTGTTTATCACATGTTTTTCCTGCAATACATACTCACATCCTCCAAGGGGTGTCTATGAATTACATCCAGCACACCATTTGAATGGATTGTTACAATCCACATGTTTGGATAATGTGGTCATATGACAATTCATCAACATGGAGTGAACTCATTCACTTGGTTTTCTCGAAAAAAGAAAAAAGAAAGTTGTGTTGTGTGCACACGTTAACTCGAAATCAAGGCGTCATGGGAAATTAAATCATTAAATATAAATGCATTTTTCTTGGAGCAAACAGTTTTGTTCCTCCATTTTTAATACTGTATTGCACAAATGTTACAAGCAGGGTGATGGGGGCATTTCATATTATAATAATGAACGTGTAGTAGAAAAATGATTCCATCCTTAATTAAAGAGAAATTTGAGAAGATGTTTTTAGTAAAACATCTGATATGCACGCTTGATATTATATTTCATATTCGGCTGAGGACGACTTGGGTAGCTTTAGATGGGACCAATCCAGACAAAATCAGGTAACATCGAAATTTTTACACCACATTGATCCGCTTCAAAAATAGATCGAGGGAACTGACTTGATACATCTTCAGTATGGTGCAGAAAATAATTGTTTTAGTTGAAAACGCTGGCTTCGTGTTTGAGTAAATACTTTTTTTGGCTAAAAGTAAGCTACCAAAGTTATTTGGGTGATAGTTCAAATGAAGCTCATAAACACTATCCTAAGGAATGGTTTTGTCAAGTTTTAATTAAACTACACCATCAGTTTTGGAAAAGAAGTTTCACATATCGCAGGGTTGATGGAAAGATGATTTGGATGCGATAGAAGTTCTCCAAAAATAGTTATTGATGCATAAAATAAGATTTACACATTGGGGATATAAAACAAAGGCAAAAGGATGGAAGAATACATATTGTTACGAATTTCGGTCCGCCCGGCGTGCGATCGGCCACGTAACTCAATCGGCGACCGGCGTCCGCCACCGGAACGGACAATTCATTCGTGACCCTCCTTGGAACTATCGCCAGGAGCTAGTCACGGGTGGGTCTTTCAACCCACCACAATCGTGCCAATCGGCCACCCGCGCAGGATAGGGTTGTTCGCCAAACTCGACCTACCTAAGTACCTGCACGGGTAGTTAACCGGGCGATTGTACTCGCCGCTGGCCGGCCTAGGACACGAACCGCTTAAGCGGTCCGTTCCGTGCTTCAGTGATAACCGAGCGGTGTTATCGCCGGCCCCGACGGACGTGATTATTTACCAGGTGCTTACACCCTTCTACCAATCCTTCCGTGATGCAAGATGGAACTTTCAAACAAAGGAAAGGACGCAACGAAATGGGAAACAGTTCGACAAGTACATTTGTTCCACACTCAGACAAGGCAAGCACGTATTCACAGCCATACAGTAAGAATGCACGTATAACAGTCAAAGCAATGAAAGCAAGAATTACAACCGACTACAAGCAAAGGTTTATTTACATGCACTTAAACAGTTTCTACTTCACAAGACACGGCGCCACAACACGCATTCCCACAAAGCAAAGGAAAGACCCCTCAAAGGCAAGGGAGTCAGACTGGGCCATGGGCCTAATGCGCGTGGAACCTGGATGAGCGGCCAGGTCCACGAGACTGAAGGGTCCTACCCGCGCCTCGTGGCGTGATGGTGGGCAAGCCGCAATGTCAGCGTAGCTGGCCTGGCTTCGTGCCCCTGGCATGGTCAGCGAGCTCTTTCGGCGCTCCCCGTCTGCCTTTCCCGTCGGCTTCGAGCTCCGTCTCCTGACTGCGACTGTCCGCCGACACTGCAGACTTGCCTTCTTCTGCGACACTCCGCCGCTGCCACTCCACTGCTCCCACTTGGTTCTCTGCCGACGTACTGCGCACCTTGACTTCCACTTGACTTCCCCGCCGACGTACTGCGGCGCTTGACTTCCACTTGACTTCCCGCCCGAGCTGCGCCGTGCTCGCGCCTATATAGCCCGGGGAGGGGCGTATATGTAAATTTCTGGATCACAGGGGTTCGGAGGCGGGGCTATACTACCGATGCTCAGTCATTGGCAGATGAGAAGGGGTATGAAGCATTCCTGATCTGCTTTTCGGGGTGAAAGGAACGCATTCACAGCGGGTTCGGAGGCGGGGCTACACTACCACAATGCTCGGTCATTGGACTGATGAAAAGGGGGCGTGAAGCATTCCTGATCCGCTTTTCGGGGCGAAAGGAACGCATTCACAGCCCATGGCACGAAGTGTGGTAGAAAGGCGGAGGTGGTGGGAGTTTGGTTGTTGGCGGGCGTCGTTTGAGAATGGTGGTGAAGCGATGTTTGCGGGATGGAGTTGTGGAGGTAAAGAGGCGAAGGTGGTGGTGTTTGAGTTGTTGGGGGATTATTGGTCCAAATAATGACAGAGAAAAGAAAAACGGCTAACTCAAAGGATCGCAGCCCGGTGAACACGGAAATTCCCTTTAAACAACGGTGGGGAAATCTAACTACACAATTACTTATTGTCATAACTGATCTAAGGTCCTTTATGGTGGATTGCGAATTTCCACAGCCGTAACAATATATATATATATATATATATATATACAGGGTGAGTCAAAAGTAGCACCCAATTTCTGTTTTTTCGGCTGTCAGATTCTTTCTTGGAAGTCATGTTGTTAATAATTGTCTTGCAGATTATTAATTTTCATAATTTATTTATTTTTGATTTTGTTTTGCAGGTTACACTGAACAACAAAAATTTTTTACTGGAGATGTGTAAAGTGATTTAGACTAATTTGGGTACGCTGATTTCAAAATCATAACCGTTTTGCTGTATCACGTCAGGATTTTCAGTAACAGAAATATTCCCATTGCCTAGAAGTCAGGATTTCAATGAAATTTACAAAAATTCATTTATTCATTTATTTCATCATGAATGCTTCAATTATAGAAATTACAGAAAAACTCCACTAGAATGTAATTAAAAATGCTTTAGGCATTTGGCTTTGGCGTTTGTGCTGCTCTGTGTCAGTTTCACGATGCAGGAACCAGCAGAAATCGCCCATCATGTTCGGGTTGTGCCGCCCTTGGTAACACGTCTCCATGAGTGAAATCTCTTGGTGGAATCGCTCGCCGTGCTCGTCCGAGACTGCTCCCAAGTTGTCAGGGAAGAAGTTCAGGTGCTGGTGTCGGAAATGGATTTTCAGGGACATCCTGGAGCCAAGTTTCCTGAAGGACTCCAGCAGCTGCTGCACTATTTCTTCATAGTTGTCCGCGCGCTCGTTCCCAAGAAGTTGTCCGTCACAGCTTTGAAGCTCCTCCACGCTGCCAGCTCTTTGGGTTTAGAGTTGTCGGAAAAGTTTCGTCCTTCATAATCTGTCGGATTTGCGGTCCAACAAAGACACCAGCCTTGATCTTGGCCTCCGACAAGGTGTTGCCAAACTTTTCCTTGAGGTATAAAACCCACGCCCATTCAGATCCATTGCCGTACAAAACTTTTCATCAAGCCGAGCTTTATGTGGAGTGGTGGAAGGAAAACCTTGGCTGGGTCGACAAGGGCGACATGCTTCACGTTGTGTCGACCAGGTACATGCTCTTTTCGCTCTTCCAATCTTTCTTCGTCC
The DNA here is from genome assembly GCA_035128595.1 of Eptatretus atami. Lineage (NCBI taxonomy): Eukaryota > Metazoa > Chordata > Myxini > Myxiniformes > Myxinidae > Eptatretus > Eptatretus atami. Next base: position 111,549,613 of record CM068953.1, on the reverse strand, counting down.
AGTGATTCTTGTCGTCTCTGCTATCCCAGAGACAAAGGAAGCACATGTATTTCGTGTAGCCTGACTGCAGCCCTAACAACAGCGCCACCACTTTCAAGTCTCCGCAGATGTGCCAGTTGAAGTCATTGTACTTGATGGAATCAAGCAGCTGCCGCATAGTCTCATAGGTCTCTGTCATGCCGAACGCGTGAGCCAGTGGGACTGATGGTTTCTCGTTGCCATTGTGGAGCAAAACAGCCTTCAAGCTGTTCTTCCCCGAGTCGATGAAGAGGGCCAGTCTGCAGGATCGTGATCACACCCAAGTTCTTTCAACAGACCGTTGATGTCACTGCAGAATGTCATCGTGTCTTCCATCTCAAAGAACTCAGCATGTCTCTGTGACGTGCTCTGAACAAGGATATCTTGGTGTTAGGTTCAAGTAGATTCCACTGCTGCAGCCTTGATCCAAGCAGCTCTGCCTTCGCCTTTGACAGCGAGAGATCTCTTACAAGATCATTTAAGTCTCCCTGGTTCAGAAGGTGTGATTCTTGAGTGTCGGGTTCAAAAGGTTCATCATCACCATCCTCTTCACCACTGCTTACAGCTATGTTCTGATCAGCTGGAGGTGTTGGAACGGGGTTCTCGTCATCATGAGGCACAGGTTTACGAGCAGAGACGCAGTCAGCGAACTTGATGTGACCTTTATCTTCTTGTTGAAGCCGGCGATGCTTGTGCAGCAGAACTAACAATCATCATGATGATTCTGCGGCTCACGCCATATCATGGGCACCGCAAATGGCATGCTCGCGCGCTTGCCCACCAACCACTGAGTCAAGGTTGTGTGACAGCTTGTGCAGCAGATGTGTGGTGCCCAGCTCTGTTCTTGGTCCCCCACCTTACACCCGAAGTAGTGAAAGTAGGCGGCCTTCATTTTCACTGCTGTAGATATACTTCGCTGTTGATCTTTTTTGGTATACCGACCACAGACATAACAGAAGTTGTCAGGATGATTGGTACAGGAACGCCTACTCATCTTTATCTGAAAGAAAGAAATATAACACAAGTTAACAACAATTGTACGAAATAGACATGTAAAGACATATGTAAATTTCATTGAAATCTGACTTCTAGGCAATGGGAATATTTCTGTTCCTGAAATCCTGACGTGATACAGCAAAACGGTTATGATTTTTGAAATCAGCGTACCCAAATTAGTCTTAATCACTTTACACATCTCCAGTAAAAAAAAATTTTTGAAATTTGTTGTTCAGTGTATTGCTGCGAGTTTGGAAAGTTACTGAATTTGCACCAAATTGAGCTTAATGGCACAATTAACAGACACAATTGTGTCTACTGGGCTGCAAATAACCCAAGAGTGACAGTTGAGAAGGAGGTAAATTTACCTGGAGTGACAGTTTGGGCAGCCATATCTCCATTAGGGATAATTTGACCCTTTCTCTTTGAGGGATCTGTCACTGCAGAAATTTATCTGGATATGCTGCAAACCTTCTTTTGGCCCAGGGTACAAAAGATCAGGACTGTTATTTCCAGCATGATGGAGCTCCACTCATTATGGACGTTATGTTCGTCAGTGGCTTGATGAAAACTTTCCCAGAAAGTGGATCGGCCGCTGCGGTCTGATCAAGCGGCCAGCACACTCCCAGACCTTACACCTCCAGATTTCTTTCTTTGGGGGCTCATGAAAGACCTTGTTTATCATGAAAAGCCTCGTAACCATTCAGGAATTGAAGGCTCAAATCACTGCAAAGTTTGAGGAAATTGATATCGAACTCTGCAGACGTGTGTGCCGCTCTGTGCCTGCTCGGCTGCAATTGTGCATCGATCACGGAGGAGGGCACTTTAGAAATTGCAAGTAAAACAGCTTGGTACAGTTCCGTAATCATTTTTTCATGAATAAATGCTTAGATAAACATGCCATTCATTTATTTCTACCTTCTTATACACTTTAATACAAATGGCAAACAAACAATCAACTGACAGAAATTGGGTGCTACTTCTGACTCACCCTGTATATATGTATATATATATATATATATAATATATATATAGTTATATATATATATATATATATATGTATATATATGTGTATATATTGGGTCGCCGAAATAGGTGTTGGGTCGCCGAAATAGTGTTGGGTCGAAATAGGTGACCCTTATTGTCGGTAATCTATCTGTTTGTTTGATGTTTGTTTGGATGTTTGTTCGTTTGTCTACAGCATAATTGGTAGTAAACGTGGACGGATTTTGACCAAACTCGGGTGGTAGGTACATCTTATGACCTAGTGCTTTGGAAATTGTGATGGTTGCTATGGACGCTTTGGTTTCCTAGCAACAACGGAAAAACCTTCAAAATCGGTACCTTTCACGCGAAATCAATTCCGAAAGCCATTATCCCACGTAGGGTTATGAAATTTGGCAAGAATGATCTACAGGTGATGCTCTATCAAATATATTCCGGTTTTTGTGATATATGGAATTTTACCCGCAGCGCCCCCTACAATTAGGGTATGCGCGAAAATTGGCAAAAATTGAAGGCCCCGAGCGACCAGGTGAGTGCATCGATACGAATGAAACTTGCAGGTTCATGGAACTCAATGAGTACTACAACTTTGCCTCAGGATAAATTGACTGATTTCGCTAGGTAGGGTCAAAGGTCAATTAGTGCAAAAATCGATAATATGCGAGAGCTGGAGGTACCTTCGCGCCAAATGCTACTCCTCCTAGGGTTATGGTCGGATGGTCATGAAATATTCACACTAATCGTCTGGAATACATTGTGCACAAACAATCAAGCCGGATTTTCGATTTACATCTTTGTTCACCCAGCACCCCACGAACTTTGGGGATTTCCAATTTCAAACCGCATTTTCGGTCTTTTCATTCAAATGGATACCGAGTAGTTATCAGTAGATGGAACTGGATGAGATTTGATATGCATAATCTTAAGGTGATTCCTATCCGCTATATGACATCCATTTTGCTCTATATCTTATAGTTTCCATGCTCGGCGACCATCGCCGCCTACCGCTTGTATATATATATATATATATATATATATATAAATATATATATATATAATATATATATAATGTATATGTAATATATATATATATAATATATGTATATATATACATATATATATATATATATTTATGTATGTGTGTATATTATATATATTGTATAATGTATAATGTATAATGTATATATACACATATTTATGTATATATTTGTGTATATATATGTATATATTTTATACCAATAAAAGGCAATGTGCATGTGTGTGTGTGCGTCTTTGTTTGTCAGTGTGTCTCCTGCATAACTCCAAAAGCATAAAACCGAGCAGGCTGAAACTTTGCATGCAAACGAAGACAATTCCAAGGAAGTGCAGGAGTGAAAATTGGGTGTTTGCGTTAATTGAAACACCCCTTTTGAAGATAATTAACGGGATTATTTAATTATATCCTTCATCAGGTGATCCTTGGCCACTTCACTCTCTGGGTCGTAAGGCGTTTCCTGGGTAACCTCGCTGGGGGCTGAAGCCGCCATGATTTTTGGCCTGCTCAACCATGCCTTGACGTGGAACAGGCCGCAACGATTTCTTCATGATAAAGTTTTTTTTTCACTTTCCTCACTCATATTGAATGCTTGTTCATCATAGCTACGAATTGTTGTGTACATCGCTTTTGTCAGTACTACGTTTTCAAATTAGGAGCTTGGAGAGATTTCATGCATTATTTGATGAGATTTTCCACGATGTTCTCTCATGGACTAATTAAAGTATGTCATCAAAATATTATTTCAGTTTTGAGGATTGGATATTCATCCGGACTAAATAAGTGTCGAAATCTGTTGTGAAATCTGGTCATTTAAAGAAATAACGATTCTTATAACTAAGCCAACATACTTCAAGCAAGCAAGGCTATGATCCCTCCTCCATCCATACTCAAGAAAATGTGAAATTTACAAAGCTTTGACCTACTCTTTTTCTACTATTTGGAGAAGTATTTTGAGTGAACAAAAAAAATTAGGAATGTAACAAAATTAACCAGCTTCATTGAGCTATATGATTTAATACAATCACTACTTGACCTTGCACCTTGTCCCCCAAGGGACTGCCTATCCCTAGCATCTGCCAAATCTGTGTCCATATTTTTGGAGGTTTTGAGAGGTGCTCTACAGGGAATCAAAGCAAATCTGGTAAAAAAAAAACGAAAGTTTTAAAAAAAAGTTAAAACATCTGTGCGACCCCGAACCGAAGCACCACGTGACATTTACAGACAAGCAGGCAAATGGCGCATTTTCTGCAATGTTTATTTCACGGGCGATTGAACCTTGCAATGTTTCCAGGGTTGTTCTGCATTAAGCTGCAACTCTTTTGTGGTTAGTCATTGTATTTCATTAACTGCTGTGTGCATGGTGAAGACGGGCATTAAAGTTAAAGGGAACCTTTGTGGTATGCAGCAACAGCCTTGGCAACCGTTCCTTATCAACCATTTAATTGGAGTGCTTGCATGAGTGCTTAAGCCACTTGCCGAACTCCTGTTGTCAACAGCGGTACCGTGCTTCGTCGTTCTGAGCAAATCGTTCACTCTCTGCGGAGGCTTTTGCTGCGCCACATCACTCAGAGGTGAGTTTCTCTCCATCACCCTGAGGTGAGTGGTACGTGCTCTGTCACCTGACAGTGTACGGCTCTGTCACCCTGACGCAGTGGTACGTGCTCTGTCACCGCTAGCGAGTTGTTTGGAAATAACACCCGATTTCCAAGCCGTTTGCCTATTAACATGTTTTCTTAATGACTGAGCAAATTTTTTTCCACCCGTCACACTCATCTATTTATAAAGATCATGTTTGTGACCATATCCCTGAAATATCTATCTAAATATAATGTTTTCGGTGAAAGCTACTCAAGGTTCATGGGATGTATACAGTATACTGTAGTTGAAAATGACACTGACTTCAACCTGCTGATTCCCAAAAAATTTGCTGATATTGCCATGCGGTGTGTGTGGTGTTTGTGGGTGTGTGTGTGTGTGTGTGTGGTGTTGTTCATAAAGCATAACATATTTTTCTGCTAACTCCCCTACTAATCCCTCTCCTCTCTCTTCTCTCTCTCTCCCCTCTCTCTCTCTCTCTCTCTCTCTCTCTCTCTCTCTCTCTCTCCCCTCTCTCCTCTCTCTCTCTCTCTCTCTTCTCTCTCTCTCTCTCTCTCTCTCTCCTCCTCTCTCTCTCCTCTCTCTCTCTCTCTCTCTCCTCTCTCCTCTCTCTCTTCTCCTCTCTCTCTGCTCCCGTTCTTTCTCTCTCCGTCTCTCCTCTCTCTCTCTCTCTCTCTCTCTCTCCTCCTCTCTCTCCTCCTCTTCTCCCTCTGCTTCCTCTCTCTTCTCTCTCTCTCCTCCGTCTCTCTCTCTCTCTCTTCTCTCTCTCTCTCTCTCTTCCCCTCCTGTCTTTTCTCTCCGGCCTCTCTCCTCTCTCTCTCTCTCTCTCTCTCTCTGCTTCTCCTCTTCTCTCTCTCTCTCTCTCCTCTCTCTCTCTCTCTCTCCCTCTCTCTCTCCCCTTGTCTGTCTCTCTCCATGTCTGTCTCTCTCCATGTATGTCTCTGTTCTGACATATGCAGACATCATTATGTCCAAGCAGTGCTTGTCTTGGCCAGCTTGGCTCCGGACACGTCCAGGCAGTATTTATGTCTGACGGAGTTTTCCTCCAGGCCATGTTTATCATAAGAGCGGTCGAAAATGGATTTCAGACATTATTTGTTTCAATCTTCACTGTTATTTCTTTGCAGAATCATTTTGTTCAGATGGTTTGAATCATAATTTATGCTCCACCGCACGTCTGCCTTTCCTTCCTCCAAACTCACACTGTCATCCATACTGCCACCCCTCCTCCGCTCCCCTCCGCCCCCCCTCCCCCCCTCCCCTCCCCTCCCCCTCCCTCCTCTCTCCCCCTCCCTCCTTCTCTCCCCCTCCCTCCTCTCTCCCCCTCCCTCTCTCTCCCCCATTCATTCCCTTCTCCTTTCCCTCCACCTCTTCACTCTCCTCACTCTCTCTTCCCCACCCCTTTCTCCCTCTTCCCCCCTCTTGTTCACCCTTCTCCCTTCAGAATTACAGTTAGTGAAGTGATGGTTGGTATTTGATAGTGCATATATATAAAGCAACCATGAAGGCCTACCAAAGGTAAGTCCCTTTGCTGTTTCAAACCCTTCCCATAGTTCCTCCACAGCTGTAAAGAGGATTTCAAACAGCTGTAAAGAGGATATATAAGCTTAATGCAGCTTCTTCAGCTCAAAGGGCATGGGAGGATTCGATTTATTTATGTAATCCTAGCCGCATGGGTGTAATATTTAGGTGAGGGACAATTGGTTATTCCCTCCATTCACAGGTGAGAGATGTGTGTGGGTCTTCATTTTTTATGATGTTTTGGATACGTTGTCGAGGCTCATATGAGAGTGAACACACAAAACACAGCAAGGGGGTGCATGAGACAAGAGGGGCGGGAGTGGGAAGGACAAAGCAGTGGGGAACAGAGACATGAGGAGATCTGTGGAAGGGAAAGGGATGGGGCTGGGAACATGGGGTAAACAAGATGGACATTACAGGGACTTTTCGGAAGCAAAGCAGGGAATTTGAAGGAGGTGGATTTGGGGTGGATTCATGGGTGTTGTTGAGGTATGGGATGAGTGTGGTTGAGGTATGGGATGAGTGTGGTTGAAGTTATTCAACATTAGAGAAGCCAGTTAGCTGTATGAGTTTGTGAGTCTTGTTCATAAAGCTAAAAGTCTTCTTTTTGTACTGCAGAATACAGATTCAGAATACTGCAGACTGATGATGTAGTTTAACAGGATTAACTGTTAACTTAAAGCAGAATTGCTAAAATTTCAGTTGAAGATCACCTATATAAGTGAGTTTCATCATAAAGCATAAAGAAGGGAAGACATTGAGTGAAAGAGGTGGCACCACTCTATTTTCAAGGTGTGGTGTCTGAAGCACAATCAACAAGTACCGAGAAACTTCATCTTTAATTGACAAACCCAGGACAGGAAGACCCAAAAAGTTCTCCAACAGGGATGAGCAATACTTGAACATAATATCTTTAAGGAATAGAAAGAAGATAAGTGTTGAATTTACAACAGAACTGACAGAAGGCTCAGGTGTCTTTGTACATCCATCAACCATACTAAGGTCACTTTTGAAATCAGGACATAAAGGATGTGTTGCAGGAAGAAAACCTCTGTTAAGAAAGGGGAACAAGACTAAAGGGCTAAAATATGCACAAAACCCCAAAACTGGACGATGAAACAATGGTCAAAGCTGCTTTGGACAGACGAGTTAAAGTTTCAGATATTTTGATTTAATTGAAAACAATGTCTGAGATGACAAAAAAACAGAAGCTTATAAAAGCCTTGTTTGAAGCCAACAATTAAGCTTGGAGGAGGTTCGATTCATGTTCGCGGGTGCATATCCTCACATGGTGTTGGAAAATTGCTGAAACTGATGGTACATTGACTGCAGCAAGTTACAAGCAAATTCTTAATCCACTGAGATATCCCCAGTGGTGTAAGAAGCATTGGTACAAACTTCATCTCACAGCAAGATAATGATTCAAAAACACTCAGCTGCAACAATTAATTTTTTTTTTGCAAAAGAAAGAGGAAGCCGGCTGGAGTCCTTCCACACATGCAATGACCCCCCTCAAAGCCCAGATCTCACTATCATTGAAGATGTGTGGGACTATTTGGAAAATTAAAAGTAAAAAGGAATCCCAACAACTTATAGTGATCTTTGGAAGGTCGAGGAAGCGGCATGCAGCACCATTCCACAAGAGTTAATAACAAAAACTATTTGAGTGTCCCGAGAAGAATTTCAATGGTTTTGAAGGAAAAGGGTGGATTTTCTCACTATTAGTTTAAGTTTGTCAAGGAATATTGTGTATAAATTTGGTTACATTATTTGAATAGTATTTTCTTTTGCATAAAGGTGTATTTGCATTGAACACAAAGTTTACATTTCTGACAACATCAAAGTATAAAGAAATGAAAACTGTTTCAGACTTTTCCACATCAGTTTAGATTATTATTTTTTGTATTATGCGAGCATAGTAAGGTTTCATGTTCATTCATGATGAGATATGTTTAACAAATCAATGGAATTTGATGACAAGAACTGTTCAACAACTGAGTAGGTATTTGCACTCCGCGAGCTCGTCATGCCATTTTTAGACATCGACAAAAGCATCTGTCATGGCCAAAAAAGGTTAAATTATTGTCTGCTCAATAATTATTTTATTATTGTTAAATTATTGTCTCTCTCATTCTTAAATTAGATTATTAAGTAAATTATTGTCTCATCTAAATCGACTCCTCCCATCTGACAATGCCTAAGGTGTATCTGCATTGAACAAAAAGTTTACATTTCTGACTACATCAAAGTATAAAGAAATGAAAACTGTTTCAGACTTTTCCACATCAGTTTAGATTATTATTTTTTGTATTATGCGAGCATAGTAAGGTTCTCATGTTCATTCATGATGAGATATGTTTAACAATCAATGGGAATTTAACTGTTCAACAACTGAGTAGGTATTTGCACTCGGCAGCTCGTCATGCCATTACAGACATCGACAAAAGCATCTGACATGGTTAAAAAAAGGTTAAATTATTGTTTTTCAAGATCTAATAACAGTCATATAATGTCATACTTGAATTCAAATGCAGGCAAATGCAAGTATTCATCGAATATATGATACTAGTATAAAAGCCCGTCAAAAATGACAGGTTGGAATTATTTTATTTTAAATATTCAGAGACCGGAAGATTTGATGTTTTGTAGCAAAAAAGCATTATTTTAAAACACTACAAGTGAAAATATTACCCTATTTTCTTTATCTTCTGGGACTTTTCATTTTGAGAGTACAACCTCATGAGCATGCCAAAGCCTGAAGCCTCAGCCTTGTGTCAGGTGTGCTTTTATCTTCTTTATTTATTAGACATCGCACATATGTAAATGAACTCTCGTTTTGCTCTGTGTGTGTTACACATCACGTGCAGCTAATTTCACCTCCCTGTGCCTTGTATTTATTGTTATTTTTTTTAAATAAAAACGCATCTGTACACCGCCATTGAGGCCCGGTTGCAAGTCACTGTCTCCATTTCCAAAAGAAGATATGTAATTACTCTTTAATGGAAAATGTTTTTTGAGTTTTTTTTTTATCCTGAAAAAAATAGAACGTAGTGAACACACAGTCGTGTTAAAAGATTGGCCTTTAAAACCCTTCTTAAATCATCCTTTTGAAGGGGGACAGACATCACACAAACAAATACACAAACAAATACACAAACACACATTGTGTTTTATATGGTATATGGTAGATTGCAAATGGAACACCCATCTTTTGTTCGGTCATCATAAATATGTTTTTTTATTTAAATCAACAGCTCGTTGAATGTCTTGTGAGGCTAATGGGGGTTACACGAAACTTCCACCAATTTTCACTTTTTTGCCTTCAAATCGGTCCATGTAGACTTGAATTTAGACAAGTATTTTGTAAACCGATCACATTTTTGTGATGTCATTGATTCTATCATAGTACCATTTAATTATGAAGGAAAACTTTCCACACTTCTTCCTACCTCCTCTTACTCACTTGTCCATACATTCTCTTTTTCCTCCTGTCCTACACCCCAACCGATCCTTCCTCTTTTCAACATTGTCCTCCACACCACTCCCTCTCTTCATCTTCCCCATTTGCTTTTTCTCGTTTGTTTTTTCCCTTTCTTAATTGAATCTCCTTCCACTCCACTCCTACTCCACACAATATACTGTATAATAAGAAATAGATGCTTACAAAGTGTACATGCATTGCAATCTTTCAATGACAACTCCATTCTTTGCCATAACATCCCTCATCCTTGAAATAGGCAGCATCATCCCTCTCTGTAGACCTTGAAAGAATCAATAGCTTGTCTAGTACTTGGAATACGTCTTTCAACCCTAACAAATCTGACACTCACTCTTTGGCTGAAAGGACCATCTGACAAACTCTTCCATCTAATTAATTGATGTACTTCTTGCAGAAGTTCAGTCCCTTAAACATTTGTGCATCAACATAAACAATTATCCCAATATAGCAGACCACACTTCAGAGATGTCCTCCAAAGTGGGATGCCAACTGGGCATCCTCCATCATACCACGTCTTTCTTTGACAAGTCTGACTTCTGACAGCCGACAATGCCTACATCTGTAGCTCAATGGAGTACTCCTCTTCCCTTTGAGCAGGTGCCCCCATCTCACACATTTAATGGCTTGATGCTGTGTAGTCGATGGCTCTCAACATCATTGGATCTCTCATGACAAAGCTGAATCTCTGACTTGTTGCTCCCACATCACAAACAGGTTGGTTATACTCTCTCATTCTTCTTCCCAGTGTTTATCTGTCATATCCCTAAACCTTGCTGTTGATGTCTTCCCTGGCTTTCCACTGCTGTACTTTTTACCTGTGCCACCGAAAGTGGAAGGAGGTTATGTTTTCACCCCTGTTTGTGTGTGTCTGTTTTTCTGTCTGTTTGTGTGCAGGATATCTCAAAAAGTTGTGAACGGATTCAGATTAAATTTGGTGGACAGGTTGAGTCTGTGACAAAGACGAAATGGTTAGATTTTGGTGAAGATCCGAATCGGGATCCAAATTTTTTTTTCGTGATTCTTCACCATAAAGTGCTAAAACCAATATATAGCACGATATTTCAAAAAGTTATGAACGGATTCGGATGAAACTTGGTGGACAGGTTGAGTGTGTGATAAGGATGAATTGATTCGATTTTGGTGAATATCTGAATCTGGATACGATCCGGATCCGGATACATAATTATTTAATTTTTGAAGTGATTCTTCAGCATTGAGAGATAGGGCCAAAAACGATATGTGGCATGATGTTACAAAAAACGATAGGGCCCCATATGTTCTACTGGATCAGGCATTATGTGGCAGAGGTATGTGCTCTACCTAGTGCCCTTTTAGTTTATTCTGTGTTCTAGCTGTTCCACGAGCTTTGACTTTGTTTACAAAAAAATATTTCTTTATGATCGTTGAACATGTTTTGATGTGCTTGCTTCCTCTGAGTTTGGGTTTTGTGACTAAAATGCCATGCCAACATGATTGCTATGCATTGTGAAGCAGGTCTTCCTTTGGATAGGTTGCTAAACTAGTGTCACCAGCGAGAACTTGTCACCATTAAAAGTTTAATGGTGCCTTGAAAAAAGTATACCAATGGGCCAGTGTCCTGACCAAATTATGTGTCTATAGAGCTGCTGCAATAGAACACAAACTAAGTTATGGCCTCATAATGACATCAACACATTTAATCCCAGCAAGCAGACCAAATTCATAATTTAATCCAGCAGGACACAGAGATCTCAAATAAATAGTGCACTTGCTTTAAATAAATATGAACAATTATACGGAATGCATGCTCTTTTTATCAACAAATATTATTTTTTATGCATGAAAATGCACTTTGGGAGTGCAGAGGAATGTTCTTACTTTTGAATGTCAGTTGAAAATGAGATTATCTCCTCATCTCCCCTCTTATACATTTTTTCATTTTTCTACCACACACTCCGTCTTTTATTTTATACTAGCAAATACAACCCATCGCTTCGCTGGCGGGGATATTAAGGGGGAGAGTAAGAAAAGAGGGGAGGGAGACAGGAGGGAGGGTATGGTGGGGTGAGGGAGGGGAGCGAAGGGAGGGAGGGTGAAGGGGAGGGAGCGAGGAGGGGTGGGGGAGTGAGGAAGGAAGGGGAGGCGAGGAGCAGAGTGAGGAGGAGTGCAGAAAGGAAAGGCAGCGTGAGGGGAGGGCAGGGGAAAACAAGGGAAGGCAGCATGAGGGGGTGCAAGGTTAAGGCAGTGTGATTGGAGGGGATGGTATGGCAGCATGAGGGGAGGGCAAGGGAAGTCAGTGTGAGGAGAGGATACATCTGGACATAACCACCATCTGGACGTGTCCGGAGATAACTACTGCCTGGAAATAACCACCATCCAGACACGTATGGAGATAACCACAGCCGGATATGTGTGGAGATAACCACCATCCGAGCATAACCACATCTAGATACGTTCAGAGACAGAAAGAGAGAGAGAGGTGAGAAGAGTGAGAAGAAGAGGAGAGGGAAGGGAGGTGAGAGTGAGAGTGGGAAGAGGGAAGGAGAGAGAAGAGATGAGGAGAGAGAGATGGAGAGAGAGAGAGAGGTGGGGGTAGTGGCGGTCGGGGAGTTAGCAGAGAATATGTTATGCTTTATGAAAAACACATACACACAATCGTTGTGTGACAGGTGTAAAAAAATTTGGCTCTGTAATTGAGAAAATACGTTAATACGGCAAATGGCTTGGAAATTGGGTGTTATCAAATGTATTTTGCTTTGAAACTCTCAAAGAGAAACCATTTAAAGCACACCAAGTCATATAAAACAACCAATTGCTTTAGAAACAGACATGAGGATAAAGGAAAACATGATCGCTCGCATGCTGCTGGGGTTGAAAATTAATACTTCCAAGGTATGGGATGAAATCTTGCCACCACGGTGCCCATAACCAAGCATGCAGGCATACACACGCACCCACAGAGAGTCCCTAAATTACAGATCCAAATTTCCCCACATATGTACCTCTACCTTGCAGCAACTGCCGACAGTACATCCCATTGGGGACATGAATTGTACCGACGTTGACTGAAAGGTGCTCAGCTGGTGGCATAAGCACTCAAGCAAGCACTCCATTTAAATGGTTGATAAATGATAACTATGTCTGAATGTCCAAACGATGTCCGAATTAGACAAATGAACACTTTTTTGCAGTTGGAGCTGCTGTTAAGTTCAAATCTGGAGCTTACATTTTGTAATTCAGCTTAATGTAAGAGATTCTCGAGGTTATGGCATGTGCATAAATGAAATAATGCCACAAACGCTGATGTCTCCGGGGATTTATAAGCATTGCAATGTATCCAGCAATTCATAGGTGTCGATAATATGAGTGAGGAGAGTTGAAAAAAAACTTTATTGCAAAGAAATCCTTGTGGCCTGTTCCAAGTCATGGCATGGTAAAGCAGGCCAAAAAACATGGTGGCTTCAGACCCCAGCGAGGTAACCTAGGATGCGCCTTTAGACCCCATTCAGAGCAAGGTGGCCGAGAATGCACCTGATAAAGGATATAATTACATAAGGCTGTTGATTATCTTCAAAAGGGGTGTTGTTTTAATTAACCCAAACACCCAATTTTCAATCAAGCGCTGCCTTGGAGTTCTCTTAGTATGCATGCAAAGTTTCAGGCTGCTCGGTTTCATGGTTTTGGAGTTATGGAGGAGACACACACACAAACACACACACACACACACATTTATTAGTATAGATGTGATGTACTCAACTTGAAACAAACAATTCACTGTTGTTTTATCCTCATTCTCACTCTTTTCTCATTGCAGACCAATCATCAGATGGTCTAACAGAGTGTGGGGGATACACTAGAGTGCTCGATTGTGGTCAAGGAACCAGAGGCAACCTGGCAAACCGAAGTTCCTTTGCCAGTGGCAATGGCTGTGAGCAGCCTCTGAATTTGAGTGAGCGAACAGCATCAAAACCAGCACGCAGACTTGCTGTAGAGAACACCACCGTGCATTGGCCTAAGGGGCTTCCATGCACCCCAATCAACACAGATCCTGGGCATGAATGCGATAGTAGCAAAAGGGTAAGTTACCCATGTTTTGTTCTTCCCAGAAATTTGTTGGTTGTTTTAAGTTATTTTCAGAGTTACATTCCTCCAGTAAATGGTTGAAAGGATAGCCTAGAAATATTCACACTTGACTCTCAGCTGTACAGTCTGGGTTCGAATTTTGGTTCAGCTATAAACTGTCATCCTGGTGTTTCTCAAGCAGTACTATTCATCAGGCATGTGCCATCCATTGGATGGACATTAAATTGGTTGTCTCATCTGCTGACATTAGTTGGTGGGTGTTAAAAAAAATCCTACAGTGTTCTTCATGAAGAGAAGGTGAGCTATTGCCAGCATCTTGGCCAAATTGCAATTTCCTGCTCTTGACTATGGGACCAGCAGCTCCACATGAACCAAGCCACGTTCTGAGCTTTCTCCTTGCTCCCCTCTGACTATTAGCTCCTTCCATCTCTCCTCCCAGGACCAACTTTTAGGACAAATACCAGCTCTGAGCTCCTTTCTCCTCACAGGAAACGTCTTTCTCCGTCTCTCGCATGTGAGCCTCCCTCTCATTGGTGTGCATCCCACGGGAGTGTGTCCACGATCCAGCTTGTGGAAAAATCCCTCTGTCTCTGAAGGAGCTTTCAACGCAGCCCCACCCCTCCTTTCACACATTCAAGGCAGCGATGAGGGCCCCCACTCCCTCCCTCGCATGCAAACTTTCAGTCTACAGTACACATTGTATTGTGCATGCTAGACATGTTGCACTCCACCGCGCATGTGAAAAGTGCCGGACAATACTTCATACTTGAGAAGCATTGTCCCACATGATAAACGTGGACATGCAGGTAAGGAAGAATTGAGAAAGTGCAGGGAAGGAAGAATGTGGGAAAGTAATTTGGTGCTTGTCTGGAGGACCAACCATTTCTGGTGAGCAATGGATGGTTGGTGGAAAATAATAAAATAATGAGTCGATTTGATTGGTAAGGAAGGCAGACGCACCGAAGGATGAGAATAAACCTGCAGGGTTGAAAGAAAGACTGACAAGATGAAAGAGGGGTTGTTGAATTGAGGTTTGTTGAAGGGGATTATTGGTTGATTGAGAAATTCAGAGGTGGGGGGAGGGGGTGGGTTGTTGGAATGGACCAACATGGTATTAAAAGAAAGATTGAAAGGAGCAAGGTGGGGTGGGTTAGGGGGGGGGGAGGTGAGAAAGACCTCACACCATGGATACACAAACCAACTTCAACGCATGCCCCCCCCCAAAAAAAAAACTATTAGAAAAGGGGCAAAGGTCTACCTACACATCGACTATTGAAATAACTCATCCTTGTGTCTCCTACATGTCCATGTATGCTCTCCCCTGAGGTACCTTTCCAAAACCATCACAATATTATTGGTGGGGTGGAAGGCAATATGTCCATGTTGCACAAGGTACTTGTTTCCAGATAATGCAGCTATAGCCGTGATGGGACTTGACTTGGCTTCTTCACCAATCACAGTTAGGGGTGTATTAATGTCCTGTGTAAAAGCCATAAGGTTTCAAAGTCACCAAGTGGATGGAACATTGATGTTGTACCCTGCTGAGCCCTTAGAAGGGAAAACCTAGGCGATAGCTTCGCTTTTCATTTGCTTGGTGACAAGATTTGCCTTTGGCATTTTTGCACTACCAGAGGCCCTTCTGTGGCCGCAGTCAAGGTGTCATCATGATAATATTATCACAACATTACTCAAGGTTGCAAAACAGAGGAATATACTTTATTTTAACTCCTGGCTGCTAAAAAAACAGTAATACCTCTTCTTAGTGATTGGAGAAATGGGAGACAATGTGCTCATGTGGCAGATGGCACATGTTTCAAGATTGTGCAGCGATGGCGTGATGGGACTCAACTTGGCATCTTCACCAATCACAGTTATGGCTTCGTCAATAAGATATATTGTATGTATTTACACATATATACTAGCGGGGTGTGCTTATACATTGTGTAAGCATACGAACCATGCTTCCCCATTGTCTCAGGTCACTCACCTGCATTTTTTCTCTTTTTTTTCATTTACTTGCATTTTCATTTTAGATGTCCGATGATTCTGTAAAAAAAAAATTCCGGTGCACTGGCTTTGATGTCCATCGGCACACAAAATTTCAGCTTTCTACATCACCCAGAAGGGACAGATCTTTAATGTCAGTCAGTCAGTGGTTAGGAAGATATATATACCAGTAGACTAGGCGTAAGTCGGCAGCGTGTAACTCGTCACTTCGCCTAAGTCGGCAGCGTCAAAAGTCCCGAATTTATCTCATGTTAAATCCCTTTGAATAAAGGGTCATCCCTCTGTAAGTCGTCATCTCTAAGTCCTCACTTCGTCTAAGTCGTCAGATGTTGTCCGTTCCCGCGTAATGGAACTCAAGTAAATTACCACGCCTACTCGTCACATGGAACTGCTGCCTCGTGAGAAGCCGATTTCATGGAATCGTGATGCTCGCTCATTGGTTTACACTACCATGATAGGCTATTTATAACTGTGCTGCGTTCAGCTCAGTCAGCGACCAGGGTGGTCGCTGGCTCAGTGTGTGGCCAGGCTAGGCCGTGAAGCTGGGCATTGAGTACTTATTGGGTATTACGCAGACGGGGTCATAAGCCGTGGTCGTCGTGATGACAGTTGTCATTCTACTTTGGATATGTAAACACGTTGATATCACACTGCAGGCAGGACAATGGCGACTAAGCGTAAGCTTACAACTAAAACCTACCAAGAAAATACGACATTATCCAGTTTTGCGAGGCAAACCCACTGATGAAGAAAACAGCCATAGCTGAGAAGTTGGACATCAAACGGCAGACATTGAACGATATCTTGAAGAATAAGGGCAAGATATTTGGACAAGTGGAGAAGATCGCGAGGCCGTGGTAAGTGTGAAACGCGTGAAATGTGTGTCCTTTGAAGATGTCGATGACGCGCTCATCATCTGGTTTCGGCAAATGTCGGCTCAGCAAATATTCGGTTGGACGGTGAAATGTTGCTGCTGAAGGCACGTAAATTCGCTGCGGACCTCGGGCATGATGATGCGAGACCTGGCCGATGCACTGGATAGACAGATTCAAAGTGAGGTGGGGAATCGGCAAGGTCAAGAAGTGCGGCGAATCAGCAGTGTGGATTCGTCAGTGGTGCACAACTGGAACGATGGCATATTGAAAGACATCTTGAAATGTATCAGCATCGGGACGTGTACAATACCGACGAGACTGGCTTTTCTGGCAGATGCTGCCAGAAAAGTCTCTGGGGTTCGTTGGTCAATCCCATCATGGTGATAAGCAGGCGAAGATCCGTGTGACGTTGCTGGTTGGAGCGAACATGGATGGCACCGACAAGCTGCCTCTGTACGCCATCGGGAAAAGTAAGAATAGAATCCCCGAGCCTTCAAACGTGTGAAGCACCTGCCTGTGGCCTACTCAGCGAATAAAATGCGTGGATGAATTCTGCCCTGTTCGAACAATGGTTGGTGAAACTGAACCATCGTATGTCACTTGAAAAAACGCAAAATTGCGTTCGTAGTTGACAACTGCCCCGCTCACCCTGCATGTCAACTGGAGAACATAGAACTTGTATTCCTCCCACCCATTACTACCAGTCGCACTCAACCAATGGATGGTGGCATCATCAGAAACCTGAAACTTCACTACCGCCAGATCCTTGCCACGCGTCGCCTGAATGCAGCAGATGAGGGATCCATTCAAATGGGATTTGCTGGATGCCCTGATAGCTGCCAAAACCGCATGGGGAAAGGTCTCCAATGCTACCATCACGAAACTGCTTCCGTTCGTCGGTTCCTCAATGCGGATCCAGCATCATGAAGTTGATGAGGAGAGCGATGACGACCATGGAAACCAGTTCCGCAATGTCTGGAAAGACTCGCTGAAATCTTTGGTCAGACGCGATACCCTCATTGGAAAAATACATCAACGTGGACGCTGAGTTACGCAGCACCCAACAAATGACTAATGCAGAAATTGTGGATTCTGTGAAGAACGTCTCCGATGATACGGGTGACGTGGACAATGTGGACATTGTGATCTCGAGGACTCAGGGGAGACATACATTCCAAACGCCCTCCAACTATTCGGGAGGCATTCGGCGCCCTGGTGTGATGCGCCGATAACTGTCTTCGGTGGAGGATTGCCCAGACAACATCATGGAATACAATGACCGGTTTGAGTCCTTTCTCATGCACCAGATGCCAAGAGTTTGAGGCAGTCAAAACATAACGGATTACTTCGCGAAGGAGTAAAGGATCGATCGAGCTTCGTGTTGCAAGTCCGATCATGGTTTATATTGGCTTGTTTTGTACATTACCCCACTCACTTACGCATAGGCATTGAGTGGTAATCATCACCACGATGACTGTGTTCATGTAATTTGTCACATACCATCACGATGGTTATATGAGTTGTCTTACAGTTGTTTCATTATCTTTACTTTTGATTAAACTGATTCATAGAATTCCATCTTTGCTTGATCACTTTCCAACTCACCAAGGAACCCCCACCTATGCCGGCGAGGATTTGTGTTTCCTTTGGTACAATAGCTGGCTCTCACACCATACGTGTCCAGGCCAGCGCGACTTCATCCTTCACCCCACAGTCATCATGAATGTTCGCATATGCGTACATTGTCACATTTCTAGTCGTCACTTTTTTCTCGGTCCCGATGGTGATGACTTACGCGAGTCTACTGTATATATATATATATATATATATATATATATATATATATATATATATATATATACATATATATATACATATATATATACATATATATATATCATATATATATATATACTTTTTTTTTTTTTTGAGGTCGCGTCTAAAAGTAACGGGACTGACTTCACAGAAATTTTTATTCCAAAAAATATTATGGAAATCACAGCTTTCCCTTCAAAATAGTTTCCCTCCAGTCTCACACACTAGTCCATCTCTTCTTCCATGCTTCGATGCACCCGCCGGAGGCTTCTTCTGGAATCCTCGGACTCCGTCATCACGGCCCTTTTTATGCCTCCACATCAGGAAATCGGGTCCCCTTGATCATGCCCTTGAGCTTGGGGAATTAGTAAAAAATCAAAAGGGCCAAGTCTGGTGCGAACACGGGGGTTGCTCCAGAGTTGGCACATTCCTCTCCGCCAGAAACTGTCGGATGCTCAGGGCACTGTGAGCAGGGGCATTGCCATGGTGGAGCACCAGGCGTTGTTCTCCCACAGATCCCTCCTCTTGTCCCGGATTGATCTCATGAGGTGCCGGAGGATCTCATTGCACATGTATTGATTCACTGTTTG
>CM068953.1:111490562-111530552 GCA_035128595.1 Eptatretus atami | reverse complement strand
CTTCGACATCCTTGCTTTCTTTGGTCTTGGTGATGCCGGACTTTTCCAGTGACGACTCTGCCGTTTGGTCGCGGGATCGTATTCGAATATCCAGGATTCATTGCCAGTAATGACTCTCCCGAGCAGGTCTGGATCATCCTCGAGGCACTCGACAATGTCTTGTCAGACAGTGACTTTTTGCTGTTTCTGGTCCTCGGCCAACAGCTTGGGGACCATCTTTGCGCACAATTTTCGCATTTCGAGATTTTCAGTTATGATGCTCCAGACAGTGTCCTTGGTGATGGAAAGTTCCTCAGCAATCATCCACACCGTGAGTCGACGATCTCGCTGCACACCATCTGCTTCACCGGCTCGATGTTGTCCGCCGTTCTGCTCGTGAAGGTCTTCCAGACCTGTGGATCATCTTCAACCTCCTCCATCCCTCCTGGAGCCTCTTATGCATTCAAATGTACGTGCACGTGACATCGTTTCTTCCCTAGATTTGCTGCGCATTGCAAAGGATTCGGAAGGTGTTTTGCCAAGCTTGGCAAGACACTTCAGATTGGCTCTCTGCTTCACGACTCATAGCACGACGACTCAGACTATAACAACGTGTAAAGCACGACCTGTAAAAAAAAAATCACAAAATGAGCACAGTCAACCATTACCAATCATTATATATTGCTGGAATGTTGCGAAGACTGTGACGCAACCTGTTTATTCAAGTTGTGTAAGTGGATCACACAGCAGGCTCAGTCCCGTTAATTTTTAGACGGACCACGTTTGTATACGTGTACATGTATTGTACATGTATGTACGATATAATATAATTATATTATATATGTGCGTGCGTGCGTGCATGTGTATATATCTGACATCAAAACCCCCAACTTGATGAGGCAGCATGGCACACATCGAACCCCTTCACAGCGCTTGCTGCATGACCTGCAACAGCAACAAGTGTCGCCTGCCACACAAGCACATTGTCTCTGCCCTGCTGATCACCAACTCAGGAGATCTGCAGCCAAAAAACATTAAATTCAACGAAAGAAGCACGCTGACTCGATGACAAGACGATGATGTCACACATAATTTATGCGCATGACGTAATTTTCTTGTCATCGAGTCAGCGTGCTTCTTTTGTTGAATATATAATATATATATATACATATATATATTATATACATATACAGTATATATATACATATATATATATATATATATATATATATATATATATATATAATATATATAATATATATAAGCCGGTAGGCGGCGATGGGTCGCCGAGCATGGACCACTATAAGATATAGAGCAAAAATGGATGTCATATAGCAGATAGGGAATCACCTTAACATTATGCATATCAAATCTCATCCAGTTCCATCTACTGATAGCTACTTTTATCCAGATCATCCATTTGAATGAATAGTACCGAAAATGCGGTTTGAAATAAGAAATCCCCAAAGTTCGAGGGGGTGCTGTGGGTGAACAAAGATCTAAATCGAAAATCCAGCTTGATCGTTTGTGCACAATGTATTCCAGACAATTAGTGTGAATTTTCATGACCATCCGACCATAACCCTAGGAGGAGTAGCATTTGGCGCGAAGGCACCTCCAGCTCTCTTCATATTATCGATTTTTGCACTAATTGACCTTTGACCCCTGACCTAAGCGAAATCGGTCAATATATCCTGAGGCAAAGTTGTAGTACTCATTTGAGTACCATGAACCTGCAAAGGTTTCATTCGTATCGATGCACTCACCTGGTCGCTAGGGGGCCTTCAATTTTCGCCAATTTTCACGCATACCCTAATTGTAGGGGGCGCTGCGTAAAGTATTCCATATATCACAAAAACTGGAATTTATTGATAGAGCATCACCTGTAGACATTCGTGCCAAATTTCATAACCCTACGTGGGATAATGTGCTTTCAGAATTGATTTCGGGAACGGTACCGATTTTGAAGGTTTTTCTGTTGCTAGGGAACCAAAGCGTCCCTAGCAACCATCACAATTTCCAAAGCACGAGGTCATAAGATGTACCTACCACCCCGAGTTTGGTCAAAATCCGCCCACGTTTACTACCAATTATGCTGATGACAAACGAACAAACATCCAAACAAACAGACAGAATTACTGACAATAAGGGTCACCTATTTCGGCGACCCAATATATATACAGTATAATATATATATATATATACTATTATATATATATATATATATATATATATATATATATATATATCGACGGGAGCAACTCCTGTAAAGCAACATCCTTCACATGGTGCATATTCTGGACATCTGCACTTTATATGGCACGTGACATTTCAGGATAAATGCAATCATTTTTGTTCCATTCCTGCTGTGCAATGAACTCTCAAACTCACAGCAAATCCCTTCAATGTGAACAAGAACCTTGTGGAAGCAATTATTCTTGACCCGAAGGCAGTCATCTGGATAAAAGTCTTTAGGCCTCCAAAATGAGGCAGGTTGTGCAGAAATAACATGAAAAGTGTGCTGTACCTTTTGAAGATGTTAAATGCTGCATTGAATTTTGTAGTCAGTGTGGAAACCTGGATTGTATTTAATTTTATATTTGTTATTTATTGTCTTTTTGGGTAGATTTCCAAACACCCTTTGCAAAAAATCCTTTCAATTATATTAATATGCCTCTCAACTTCAGACATTATCAATGCAGTTCACAATTCGATCAATCGTAACATGAAAGTAATATTAATCAAAGAAGAAATTATTTGGTGTGCCACAAAATCTTGACATTAATGTACGGAATATTTTTGATTCCATTTTTAAACTTAAAAAAGGTTCAAAGAGGAGATCATATTTGTATGAAACGCATTAGATAAGGGCATTTGGAGACATGTTTGTACTTTGAATCACAAGGATATGAAGAGACAAATCAATGCATTATTTAGAATTTTTACCCTGATCCCAGCATCATGAGGCTACTACTCAGATGAGAACACAAAAAAGGCCACCAAAGTCTCAACTTCATATAAAGAAAAGGCTTATTCAATGGTAGTGCATTGGGGAAGTTTATAGTTGAGAGTAATAAATTATTACCATTAATGTTATATTTAATCGTTCCTGCAGGAGTTATGTTTTTTTCATGGAATGCTTGGAAATATGCTGAAAGTATATCTCAAGTTAGTTGTAAAAATCTGTGTTAATTGAAATAGTCACTGCATCGATCATATGCTGCATTCAGAAACATTACTGACTGTTTGTAATCAAGTGGGTGTGAATGAGAACAAAACTATTTGCCACTTACTGCTGCTACTTTTGATTTAATGTCCTTTCTTATTTGTGGATTTGCTCAACTGTCTGATCAAACTTTTCCATCTTTTATTTTTCAAAGCTGGAATCATAAGCTACACTTTGCTGCTTCCAAAGTAATTGAGTAAATGTGGCCCAATATTTACACCCCTACCACCATTTCACAGTTTAATTGGAACTTCTGGCTTTAGCTGCAGTCTCTGAAACACACAGATTGTTATTATTATACGACAGAAGGTACTACTATATAAAAGATCAAGGACTCACTTCTTTGCGTGACGGATGGACAGACCTATCTCCTTTTAATAATAGTAACATCTCTTCCCTGTGGGAGAAAAAAGGTGTCAATACCTGCTTCCTCTGGCAGGGGGTCAGTGGTTCAACCACTTGAACTATTCTCCGTGTACAAGCAAAAATCACAAGTTCTCTTCCCATTCTCACCGGGGGGAAGCATGGGGGGGGGATTATTTATTCCCATGACCTGACCCTGGGTGTCTCGTGCAAATATCCAAAAGTTGGTGGAGATTGACTTAGCCGTTCTCGATTCTGTAATGATTAGACATACATTCTGCTGCAGATATTCAGCATCCATAGTTTGTGAGTGAACCTTCAACATGTGTAACCAGTTACCCATGTAACCAGAACTTGATTATGCGTTCTGGTGATTCTCAGCCAATACATGATAATCTATCTCTCTGCATGTTAAATGCAAGATCTCTGAAACGAATCTACAGCATTTCAAGACTTTGTTTTGGAGAATATTTTTTTTTATTTTGTGTGGTTCTGTGAAACATATGGATTACTCCATCCGATAATCAGGGCTGACCTAAAGCCTTCTGTGTACACCTTCAAACATTTTCCCAGGGAATGTAAGCGAGGAGGTGGAGTTGGCCTTCTTTTTTAGCAATGAACTAAACATAACTGTTAACCCATCTTGGGATTGCCAATGTTTTGAGATGAAACTATTCAACAACCTGCTCGTTGGTTACAACCTTAATGTACACCGACTCATGACAGAAATCACATCCTGGATGCTTTCATTTCATGCCTTTCCAAAAGCAAGATTTTTCTGACCTTGAAGTTATTCTCCGTATTTCTGACCATTCTGTGACTTCTTGTAATATATATTTGCACAAGCCTCATTCAATTGTTAATCAATATGTCTTGTGAAACATTAAGGCAATCAACACAATATTGTTTACAAGAGATCTTATGAACAGTGATCTCAACACAGCTTTCACTGGCAGTGCTAATGTCTATGCTGACGGATACATCTCTGTTCTTAGCCCCTTAGTGGATGCTCATGCACCAGCCATGACTCGATCTGTGAAGATTCGTTTGCAGACTCCTTGATATAATCACGAAATTAAGCATGAGAAACACAAATGCAGACAACTGAAAAACAAGTGGCATTCTTCCAGGTTGGAAATATATCAACAAGTGTATTGTCAACAGAAACAGCATGTTAATTCTCTTCTTCGTAAATCTAAATGTGTCCACGACAACCAAATGATCGACGACTGCGGCAACGACTCCAAGAAGGTATTCCATGTCACAAATCTACTCTTGCATAGGAAACGGTGATCTCTACTTCCTACTCATGTATGCAGTAAATATCTTACACTGCTTTTCTGTCAGTTCTTTTCCTCCAAGATTGACTCTATTCATAACAGTCTCTCTCCTGATGTCTCAACATTACCATCGCAGACATCAACTGGACTTCAAGCACGAGAGCTTACCATCCCAGTCAAAATTGAGTCACTCATCTGCAATCTTCTTCTTCTTCTTTCGGCTCCCTCCGTTAGGGGTGCCCCACGGATCATCCGTTATGATCCCATAATGATTTGGCACAGGTTTTACGCCGGATGCCCTTCCTGACCAACCCTGGTCGCCTTTACGACACAGGGATATGGTACACCGTATTCTAACCGGGCATACACCGGGCCCAGTACACTGGTACTCACTTCGCCGACCTCGGAAGGATGACAGGCTGAGTCAACCTCCTGGTGTGTATTAATTCAAGCGGCCAACGGGGCTTGAACTCAGGACCTTTTGGATCCCAAGCCGCTACCCTAACCCTACGCCAACACCAGGTTTACTGCAGTAAAATAATGTGAGTTGATCGCATTTCCGCAAATCTATTGGCCTGAGGAAACCTGCTGTGAAGCTGGTGAAATGTCACCTGAGACCGGGTCTGCTCTTGCTTATTGCTCAAATTAGTGGAGTAGATCTAGTTTTACTTTTGGTTGGAAGCGCCTTCTTCTTCTTCTTCTTCTTTAAAAATGTGTCATCCCAAACCGCCTGATCTTATACAATATATATATATAATCTTCTCTCTTCTCTTTCGGCTGCTCCCGTTAGGGGTCGCCACAGCGGATCATCCATTATAATGCGCATAATGATTTAGCACAGGTTTTACGCCGGATGCCCTTCCTGACGCAACCCTGGTCGCCTCTTATGATGCAGGGATATGGTACACCTATTCTAACCGAGCATAACCGGGCCCAGTACACTGGTACTCACTTCGCCGACCTCGGAAGGATGACAGGCTGAGTCAACCTCCTGGTGTGTATTAATTCAAGCGGCCAACGGGGCTTGAACTCAGGACCTTTTGGATCCCAAGCCGCTACCCTAACCACTACGCCAACACCAGGCATATAATATATATCTCTTCTTCTTCTTCGGCTGCTCCCGTTAGGGGTCGCCACAGCGGATCATCCGTTATATCCGCAATATGATTTGGCACATGTTTTACGCCGGATGCCCTTCCTGACGCAACCCTGGTCGCCACAGGGATATGATACACCTATTTTAACGGGGTATCACCGGCCAGTAACTGGTACTCCATTCGCCGACCTCGGAAGGATGACAGGCTGAGTCAACCCCTGGTGTATTAATTCAGTGGCCGAACGGGGCTTGAACTCAGGACTCTTGGATCCAAGCCGCTCCCTAACCACTGGCCAACACCAGGCTTATATATATATATATATATATATATATATATATATATATATATATATATATATGTATATATGTATAGTGATTCTAGGTACAAAAGTCACAGGCATTCGATGAGATGAGTGAGGAAAGTGAAAAAATAAAGTTGAGCGAGCGCTTTATCGTTAAGAAACCATTGTGGTCTGTTCCAAGTCAAGACATTGTTGAGAAGGCTAAACAAAATGGCGGCTAAAGACCTTAGTGAGCTGATGAGAGAAGGAGAGAGGAGATAGGGACCATACTCTTGCAGAGCGTCGGTGCTGCTTCAGCAGTCTCCTTGTCTATTGGGTACAATCCTGGATGGGTTGCCACTCCGACACAGTATACCAGCATCCTGGCACTCATTTTGCCGACCTCGGAAGGATGACAGGCCGAGTTAACCCCACCTGCTATTAATTCAACACCTGAGTGGAATTTGAACTCAGGACCCTTGGATCCAAAGCCCACCACCCTAACTATTAAGCCACCACCAGGCATGCTGATAGAGGACTGAGTAAGATGGCACACCACTATATTTACAAGGCTTATTTCATTTTTTTGGATGAGCACCCCCTAAGTTATCTTCAAAAGAGGTGTTAAATTTACCCAAACATCCAGTTTTCATTCATGCACTCCCTTCGAGTTTTCTTAGTATGCATGCAAAGTTTCGGACCGATAGGTTTCATGGTTTTGGAGTAATGGAGGAGACACACTGACTGACTAACTGACTGACTGACACACACTGACATTTATTATTATAGATAACGCATTCTCTAAATCTCAAAGGTTTCAATGCTACTGACCTGAGGATCTGTTCCATTTTTGTTTTCTCGTCCCGTCTGCCCTTTATTTATTAAAGAATTACTCTTTAAGGTGAACGTGTCCATCCGCCTGATAGATTTCCAGCACTTTGGTCGCGTTTTCCTGATTAGGGCTAAATTGGTAAATCTTTTTCTTTTTGACCGGCTTGGCTTCAGACTGTGTTCAGAACTTGGCCACATGCTGCAACGTTTGTGTGCGCGAGCCTACTAAACTGATTAAATCATCAACAACACACCCAAACTCCCCTCTCTCCCACAAACCACAGGGAAATCGGAGTTGGTCAGTTGTGAATCTTGTATGATGTGATATATTACACCCCACCTCCTCTTTCTCTATATTATATTATAACAAGTGATATTGGCAAGTGAAGATGGATCAAACAGGGAATGAAAATGCAGGCCGCATGTCATAGTTGGCATACGTGCTTAGTTTATACATGGATGGAAGGAAGAGCAGGAGTTTGAACGATCCGCCATCTCCTTAAAGGGTTAGTAAAAGCCATTTAGCTTTCTGCCTGTCCAATATAAAAGGAATGAGAACGCCATGCGATGTGACAGATTTGTGACCATGATACAATATCTGCATGTAGGCCCTCCTGATACTTGAAAGTTGCACTGAGGAGGATCAAATTAGTGAAAATCACGAGTGTCTTAACAAAGAAAAACGAATGGAGAACGGTTTTGCATGTGCAGTGTTTTTCTGGAAGAGATATTTATTCGCCATGTTTTCCATCGTTCGTGTGAATTGAAATTCTGAATCGTTTGATCTTTTTGTCCGTCAAAATCCAACTTTCATAAGGTAAGATAGACCTACATTTTTGTTTGTTGTGATGGCTTCCTATGGTTTAAAGTTTGAGTCTTGCACATGAAAGTTGCCTTTGGTCATTCCTTTGTTGAGTGATCTGGTCCCTCCTGGTCAAAAGATATTGTTGGACGAATAAAAGTCATCATCATTGCAAGCTCTCATTTCCATGGTGGATAGCTTGTCACACACAGCACAGCACTGATGACCATCATTTTCTGTACCACTACTATCATCTGATAATTAATTAATTTACCTTCAAACCTTCTTTAAACAAATAACTTGGATCGCTTAAACCGAAGCCATACAAATGTCTTCTTTCCAGTAAGACGCCATTTTGAATCGAGCCAAGCGGTTGCCATGCACAGGTACATGCTGGGTAACACTAGGTGTACATGTGTCAACATGACATACAGCCTGTCAGGCACTGCTTCCATAATATCTGTAAGGGTTTACCACCTGCTAAGTTTATGACCATGGTAACAGACCCTCGATGTTTGATCTCGGCTCCTTCGATGTCCTTTTGCTCCTTACTCCATGAGGACATGGCTCATGGCTCCAGAAAATTGCAGCACTTCTCCAAGCCAGCAGGTCCAATCAATTGTGATCCGATCAATATTTTTAGCTGTTTTCATCAAGATAAGTTTGAGTACAAAGTGTACGCAAATGGGCTTTGCATTTTGAGATGCTTTCTCGTTTTGATTATTTCATCTCGTACGAATACAAATACTCCAATCTTTGCTACATCACATATTTTTCTGCAGCTTCATATCAATGTAAAAATCTTCTATCCTTTGTTGCCTGGCTTAACCATAAGATTCCATCTGTATAAAAATTCATCCATGGAGTATATCTTTAGGTTTTAGTAGGGATAGGTTTTAAATCCCTGTCTTCGGGTACATTGTAAGATTGTTTTTGTTTCACCTTCACAGCAACGATGGTGCAAATATACCCAAGTTAAGATGAAGGGAATAGAAAGAGAGGAGTGGAAGGACAAGGATGGAGGAAGTGGAGCTTAATGCAAACTGTAGTATGGATGTGGGACAGGGTGGGTTTGGGAGGAGCGGTTGGGTTGGGGATGGTGGGGAGGGAGGGTGAGTTCTGCAGAGCACTGTCTGCATCCAAAGAGCTCTGGGCTTATCGTGCCCGACAGCAGCGTGAAGTATCGATTTAATGACCTTCCTGTTAATTATGTGGGGCCCTCTCAGCATGCAACTTGTCCCCACATCGTCCCACTCTCCTCTGCACCATTTCGGAAGGAAATATCAGCTCAGGTAGTGAACAGAATGCCATACGATACTCAAATCACGTCGCTACAAGAACTTCAAGAAGCGTGATTTTAAGAAACAAAGAACCGCATAGCAAACAAGAGTCTCATGGTGCCCTTTTTTTTGAGGTTTAGACATGCAAAGCAGCAAGCAGTGCATGTTGATTATATTATGCTGCACCGTCAAGAAAATGTGGCTTTATAGACTGCAAATTAGCTATTAAACTGACAAACCTAATTGAAGTGCGGCATTGCATTAATTTCCCGTTGAATCCCATACCATTTATGGCATCGAGATTTTTGACTCTGTTTTTTTTTTGTTTTTTATGGAAGAATGGATGTGTTTATGAGCTGCTGAGCATTTTCCATTCATCCTGTAATTGTAATGCATCTGATTTGTCCGATTGTTCTTTGGGAGCTATTGTTCGCTGTTTAATTCCACAACAATCTAATGAGTTGAAGACTATTCATGGAATCTCTCCTTGTGTGCAATATGGAAAGACTAGACTTTTGGAGTTGATCTAGGAGGGGGTTATTGGAAGAACACGTCTATCCTGAAGGAGCTGTGGAGAGTCAAAGGACTGAAAGAGCAAAAAAAGCTAGACTAGAGAAGAGGCAGTAAAAGAACAGGGAGGACAATGACCTGCTTGTGATGTGTGAGAAACAGTCCTTATGCTTCAACATCACCGTGGGAAATGCCAGTTTTCCCACAATGATGCCCTTTACCTTAATAAAAATCCTATTATCTAAATAAACCTCACTTCACTTATTTGTACCATTATTTACCTTCTACCTTTGTTTACCTAGCTTGATGGTCAGTATTGTTTCCCCTACAATTACAGACCTGCATACTTCTATGCAAACTGAATATTTTGGATGTAAAACCTTGCTAATATACAAGTAATTATACACATCAATCTGTGAAAGTTGTACGCTGAAAAATTTTGTAGTGGAATATTTTTTTTATGTATTTATTGCTTAATATCATGGCCAAATGTGGCTTTCACATGAACGCAACTTACTTCCTGTTGTTCACCTCCTCGCTACACACATCCAGCACCAAAATAGTGGGAGGGTTTTTCTAAAATGTCATCAAAGCGAAAGGGTTGAAACTTATGTGATCCAGGAATTGATGTTTGATTGGACATTGTCGGCCGATGCCCCCTCTCACATTTTGTCAAACTGCTCGACAAGACCCCCACCCTCCCTCCACAGCCCCTTTTACCCCACCGCACACCTCCCACTTACTTGAGAAAAGTCAAGTATTCATGCAGCCAATTGTTATATTTATAGCATCAACAAAGGTGAAGCTGTTCTAAAAGGAAAAAAAAAACATACAGCAAATGCAAATAGATTTTATTTTGGTGACAACACAAACACGACCACAATGTTTTCTAACAGCATAACCAGAACATGGAAGAAAAGACTGAACCAGAATGTAAAAAGCATCTTATCAAGACTATCGAATCTTAAACAAAATGAAAAAGAATGATACACAATTACTTAAATGATGGGTTGGCAGGTCTGCAATCATATTGACTTCTGTATACTTGATCACACTGTTGATAAAGCTCCCTGTTACTGTGAAATTGCATTGTTATTTGACGATATCCTTTTGACAAGATGAATGGCTGTTATGTCTTTTCGATGCACAAGGAAAATTTCACAAAGGATTTCACAAGAAACTTAAACACAGGAGGAGGTCATGATATGGATAAGGCCTGCACAACTTTGCCAATCTGTCCATGGAGCCCTCCAGCTGGAATGCTTCGAGATACCAATCCAATTCTAATTTATACCTGCACTCTGTTTCTACTGCCACCACCATTCCAGGGAGACCATTCCCTGCATTAACTACTCTCTGAGTGAAGCACTCCTGCCTTAACATTGTCATAACTAATCTTCACTTTCAAGCTGTTATGTGGCCCCTGGCCCTGTCACCGTCAATTCTGCAGAAGAACTTCTGAACTTATTCCGTCAATAGCCTTCATTGTAGGAAACATCTCCATAACATCCCCTCGTAATCAACTCCTTTTTTCTGTACAAAGTCCCGTCTCATTCAGCCGCAACTCATAACTTAGTCGAGCTAGCCCGAGAAACAATCTACTTGCTCTATACTTGATCCTCAATTTAAATGGCGCTATATTCTTTCTCAGATGTGGTGAACAAGACTGAACACAATATTCCATCAACACTGAACACAATATTCCATCGACAGTGAACAAAATATTCCATCAACACTGAACACAATATTCCATCAACACTGAACACAATATTCCATCAACACTGAACAAAATATTCCAGATGAGGCCTCACTATATTCCTTTCCATATTTAATAACAACAAATACAACTCGTCGCTTCGCTGATGGGTACATTAAGGGGGTAGAGGGAGGGGAGAGAAAGAGAGAAAGGAGGGAGAGAGGAGGGAGGGAAGGGATAAAGGAGGGAGAAGGGATGGAATGGAGGGAGAGAGAACGGAGGTGAGATGAAGAGGGAGAGAGGGATGGGGTGGGAGAGAGAGATAGTGGTGGGAGGGAGAGCGATCGGGGTGGGAGAGAGCGAGAGGAGCGGGATAGGGGCAATCGAGGCAGGGAGGGGGAGTGAGGGAGAGGGGAGAGAAAGGGTAAGGGGAGAGTGTGAAGGGGTGAGGAGAGGGGGGATTCCGACAGATGTGATGTCATGTTTAACATCCATCCGAGAGATGGCACACACATTCATGAATCACCCTGCTTGTGAAACACCGGCATGACAATTTATAGCTTGGTTTGGACTCGAACCCCGGTGAGACAGCTTTGAGTGAGCATGCGTACCTTTTGGCTATCCTGCCATGATCTGGTGATTCATTGCTTTATAAAAACTGAATTGATCTGAACAGCAGTTCCGAATTATTAAAATTTTTTAAAAAAGCATTCATTTCTCCATGTCACACATTCTTTGACAGCCCTTCCTCTCCTCGACCTCCGGAGAGTTTATGGTGGAGGAGGGAGTTTGGCAGGATGATAGCGTGAGGGGAGGGGAAGGGAAGGCACCACAAGGGGAGGAGGAGGCAGGACAAGGGGAGGGGGAGGCACCGCAAGGGGAGGGGGAGGCAGAGCAAGGGAAGGGGAGGCAGCATGACGGTTGGAGGAAGCGTGAGGGTGGGAGACAGCATGAGGGAAAGAGGAGGGAATGGCAAGGCAACGTGAGGGGAGGAACTTGGGAAGGCAGCGTGAGGGGAGGAGGAGACAACACAAGGGGAGGAGGAGACAACACAAGGGGAGGGGGAGGAAACATGAGGGGAGGGGGAGGGGAGGCAGCATGAGGGGAGAGGCAGCACGAGAGGTGGGGAAGGCAGCATGAGGCGAGGTACAGACAGCATGAGGGGAATGGAAGGAAGTAGGAGGGGAGGGGAGGCAGCTTAATGGGCAAGGGAAAGAAGTGTAAGGGGAGTGTGAGGGTAGGCAGCATACCAGGGCATTGCTGGGGTGATAAAATGCACCCAAACAGCACCGTTGTATTTTTAACTGCCATGCTCATTGTAAAACCGGGCAGGAGCTTTTAAAAATTAAAATCCAACCTCTCGACCTGTCAAAGGCCTGCCTGCATGCATGCCCCAACCCATACGCATTCCTCCAACCTGCTCGCATGCAGGAATGCACAAACCCCACCATGTCCGCTCTCCGTGTATGCTGTCTATGTGCTTCTTTGTTTTCAGCCACTGACAACTATTAATCCATTGCAGAAATTATTTGCGTATCTATATTAATATTTTGTCATGAAAGCAGATTTCACAAAATGGGGAAAAGAAGTCTGGTTTCATATTTGCTGAAAAAACAAGGTTTCCTGTTGACTCTATCATCACGGATTAATTGTAAAAGCAGGATAGAGAGCACGGCGTTGCACCAAATTAAGTTCCTCTTTCTGCACATTCCTTAATCTTTTCTTCACTAAATATAATCGTTCAAACAGATGAAAAAAATTAAGCTGAATGATTTGCTTAAATAAATACACTTAGTAATAAAAATCACCAATTCGTTAAAATTTTCAGATTTCACTCCAGATTTTGACACTTATTTAGTACATCAGATCGGATTTTCAAATCAGGTGTAATATTTGGATTATATACATAAATTGGTCCGTGAGAGTAGATCGTGTTTCCAAACAAGACGTGTGTGAAGAGGCCAAACAAAATGGTGATTTAAGACCCCAGCAGCTAGCTGATGCAAGGCTCACCAAGGATGATACTTTGATAAAGGAAATAATTAAATAAGGCCGTTAATTATCTTCAAAAGGGGTGTTTTAATTAACACAAAACACCCATTTTTAACTCAAGCACTCCCTTGGAGTTTTCTTATTTTGCATGCAAAGTTTCAGGCTGCTAGGCTACATGGTTTTAGAGTTATGGAGGACACATGCACACATGCACACATGCACACACGCACACACACAGACACACACACACACACACACACACACACGACATTTATTTTAGAAACTTCCTCTTTTGATATACTCGTGGGCCCGTTGGTCCGTTGGGCCAAATTTCATTGGTTTTCATGACATTGTAGCATACCTGCTTCTGTGCTGCTGAAGTATTAGCTTGCCTTTCACCAAGCCCAGATGTGCTTAGGCCAGGGTGGGGGTGGGTGTTGGTGGGGGGGGGGGTTATACATTTGTTATTATTATTGCCAAATTATACTGTATTATTGTTATTGGTAATATTATTAGAATTAAATTAATGTATGCTTTTTTACAATTGTTATCAATATTTTTCTGTGATTTATTTTGGAATTAGAATGAAATGCTGTGGAAGGACCTATTCAGCTGCTTTATATACCTTAACATGGCGTGCGTTTAAAACATGCCAATTCTTCCACATTATTTGTAGTTAATTAGACGAATCAACTCAGGAGATCATGATGATCATAACGGTGTATCACACTCCACATCAGAAAGCTCCAGTAGGACTCCACAAAAAACACGCCTCACACACACACACACACACACACCTCATCCATTTGACACAAATAATTTATCCTCCTACGAATGCGACCTAGGACACGATTGACTTTATCTTTGGCTGCCTGGCACTGCCCTGTCTACTTATCCCCCCATAAATATTACCACCACCAGATCCTTATCCTCTGTGACACGCTCCATCATTGCCCCTTGCATTACGTAATCCCCATTTTCTTTATTCCTACCCATCCCCAGCACCTTGCATTTCTTTATGTTAAACTGTATTTGCCCAATCATTGCAAGTCTCAAGACTTTCCTGAATCTGATCACCCCCCTCTCTGCTATCTACCATAAATTATCTCCAAGCTTTGTGTCATCTGCAAATTTGCAAAGCTAACCCTTCACCTACCACCCGAATAATTGATGTAAATGATGAACAAGGCCAAAAAGACAAAAGTGTCATAGCTCCTGTGGTTTCAGGAGCAAATTTCACACAGAAGGGATTCAATGTTTACATATTTTGGGGGGAACATACTAAATTACACAAACAGTATAACATTTAATAATATTTATTTATGTATAAAAGAAGTTCGACAATGGTAAGATAGACAATAGAAAATTATAATTCAGTTGGAAATGCTGTCTGATCAGTTTTCGTAAACAGTACTGAAAGGTTGTTGGAGTGAAATTGAAAAGAGCATTTAGAATTTTTTTTTTTCATGAAAAGTGCTTCATGTTATAGGTATGAAAAAAAACATCAGTAAATGCATGTCCAAGAAATTGTTGAGGACTTCTTTTTTTTCCTTTCAACGTTGAAGGCTCCAGTCATGGTCGTCATCGAGGGCCAAAATACGATCCGAAGTCGATGAGGACGATTTAGGACCGATCAAGGCATGGTCCTAAATAGTCCTCGTCGAGGCTAGGCCTTAAATAAAGAAAAATAAGAGAGAATGTAAAGTGAGGAGTGAAAATGAGTAAATAAGAAAAGTGTGTGATTGTTTGCAAGAAAGAGTGATTAAAGCTATCCTGGTAGTTATAGTTTGATTGAGACAGGAAGTAAGACCAGCAATCCTGACACAGAGTGTGTAAGATGGTTCTGGGCACCACTTTAATGCTCCTAAGTCAGAATGGTAGTACTACTCTGAAAGGTTGCTGTCTACAACCTACTACCTAAAAAACCGGTCAAACCGGAAGGGTGTTTTTTGAAGACACCATATCCTTACTGGATGGCCGTTGGCTCCCGAAAGGAGCTCATCCGCCCTTTAGCAGGTATTGTTTTTAGTCCTGCAGGATATCACAGTCACCCTCCCCACTGGCAAGCCAGTGAGGGTAATCAGTTTAGTCGCCGACTACCTGACCATGCAGCATGTAGCACTGGGTTACATGTTACCAGTGGCAGTGAAGAAACCTGACTGACCTGACAATTGTTCAATACCAGGGGGTTTTTACAGCTAAAATGGCCGCCAGTCTACCAGTTGGCCATCTTTGATCAGATCGCAAAATAAAGTGAGGTGCAAGTGCATGCAATCATGTACTGTGCTTGTGCCAAGTTTGAACAAAATCTGACCATGCATGCCCGGGATATGATTTGGGACATGTTAAAGTAATAAAATGTCCTCCAGTCGGCTATATTTAATCTGATCTCGAAAGGAAATGACGTGCATATGTTCGCCATCATTCATTATCTGTTTGCCACGATTGAACAAGATCGGTAAATGCTTGTCCGAGAAATGGTAGAGGGTGTGTTCAACATTGGGTTTTTTACAACTAAAATGGCCACGAGTCGGCCATCTTTGATCAAATCACGAAACAAAATGATGTGCTTACGTATACCATCATGTGTTGTCATTGTGCCAAGTTTGAACAAAAGTAGTCAATACGTGTCTGAGATATGGCTGCAGATGGATGGACGCATGGACAGACGCGGGCTAATAATGGTCCCAGTACCGATTCCTTAGGTACTCCGATACTTACATCCTCCCGGCCAGATATCCTCCCTTTCACAGCCACTCTTTGCTTCCTATCACCAAGCCAGTTTCCCATCAGGTGAGTAAATCTACCAGCCACTCCAGAACCCCTCACTTTAGCCTTATATGTGTTACCTTATCAATTGTTTTCTGAAAGTCGAGATATACTACATCCACTGCTCCTCCCTCATCCAACCAGTCAGAAATTTCTTCGTAGAACTCCAATAAATGTGTTAAACATGATCTCCATTTCATAAATCGATGCTCACTACCTGTAATTAATTTGAAATTATTCAAATAGTTCCATATCCATTACTTAATTAATGTCTCTATCACTTTATCCACAACTGAAGTCATGCTAACAGGTCTATTGTTCTCCAATTCTTTTCTGGATCCTTTCTTAAATAACGTTGTTACATTTGTTATTCTCCAATCCTCCACTCCGGTACCTGTTCTGACTCCAATGAGCTGTTAACGATATTGGTTAACATCACACTTATCTGCTCTGCCACCTCCCGTAATACTCTTAGATTCACATTATCTGGACCGAGAGCTTTATCTTCTCTTAGCTTGTCTAGCTGCTATTTTTACATCCTCCACTCTTACTTGCATCTCCTCTCAAAGCCCTTCCTTATGCTGTTTTTTCACTTTCCTCACTCATATCATCGAATCTCTGATTTCCATACCTACAAGCCACTGTATACATCGCGATGCTTATAAATGCCCAGCCCAGACAAAAATGCGACAGTTAGAACGATAGCATATGAGAGTAGTACTCTCATATACTAAAGTTGGTAACAGGTCCTACAGTAGTCTGCAGAGAATTACTACAAGAAAGGTTCTGTCCTGACTCCAATGAGCTGAGGTACTCCGATACCTATTTTTTTACCTGGGGACATGCCAGTGTTTGTGGCTTAATTTCATTTCCACACATACGATAAGCTCTGGAATGTCTTAATCTGAGCCAAACTTCAAAATTTAAACTCTGGAATTGACCACAGCAGCAGTTTCTACTGCTAAAAAATAGTATTTATTTGTCCAATTCGAACATTGTTTGACATTCCTGACATGTCTGCATGGTGGTTATCTCCGGATGTGTCTGGATGTTGGTTGTCTCTGGATGTGTCTGGATGGTGTTTGTCGCCGGACGTGTCCTGGCATTGTTTATTGTATGACCGGTAGAACCTGTATTTCAGACATTTTTTTTTCCATCTTCACTGTTATCCTATGCAGTATCATTTTGATGAGACAGTATGAATTGTAAAGTCATGCTGTACTGCACATTTGTCTTCCCTTCCCCTCATGCTTTCTTTCTATCTCACAAATCCATCCCCCCCCCCCCCCCCACACTTCCACTCTCGTGGATGTTTGTAAGCTTAACAGCTGAAATTCGATAAGCTCTAGAATCTCATAAACTGAACCGGATTTCAGAATTTAAACTGATGAATTGAACTTGGCAGCAGTTCCGACTGCAAAAAAAAGTGTTCACTTGGCCAATTTGCACATTGTTTGATGCACCAGACGTCTCCAGGTGGTGTTTCGTATGACCAAGCTAGCCATTCCTTATCGACCATTTTGTTGGAGTGTTTGCTTGAGTGTTTAATAGTGATGGGTAGAATCAATTCCAAAGTACTCTATTCCAACCATGAATCGAAAGGAATCGAGGAGTGAACCATAATCGACGACAATTCTGAGTAATTCTTACTTCATAGAAAGAAGCGGTTTTTTTGGAGGAAAATTTTTTTTGTCCCTGTTGGACATGTTCCAGTTACACATTGCCTGGTAATGTATTAATTGAAAAGGAACACACCCATGGGACATCCTGTTTGCAATATATCAGCAAAAGCAATCACTTGCAAACTAAGCACACCCCAAGGGTGTGTCCCTTTTAAATTAATAGCAAGGCATTTAGAATTAGCCGGTAAAGTGTGCTGATTGCTTTGCTGATGGATGGGTAGGAAATACATCGATTGATAAAGTTTTAACAACTTGTTGTTCAAAAGGTCCAGAAGTGCAGTTTGGAACTGTTTTGAGAAGGTTAAAGAAGACGGTTCGAAAGTTGCATGCTTACTTTGTTCAATAAACATTGCTCATCACCTTAATATGCCCAACATGCTTAAATATTTGAAAAACAAATACCAGAGAAGGAGGAGATTGGGACCATACTCAAAGCAGAGTGTTGGTGGTGCCAAAGCAGTCTCCTTGGCTATTGGGCACAATCCTGGAAGGGTCGCCACTCTGTCACACTATACCAACATGCTGTCACTCATTTTGCCGACCTCAGAAGGATGACAGGCCAAGTTAACCCCACCTGGTATTAATGCAACAGCTGAGCAGGATTTGAACTCAGGACCATAGGATCCAAAGACCACCACTCTAACCATTAAGCCAATGCCAGGCATAAATACCAGTGAGAGTACCTATTAGTGATGGTTGAGAATGTAGATTCAAAGAAACTAAATTCTGCAACAGCAACAAGTTCATTTTAGCTATTGACAATTGAAAGCACTTTCACCCCAGTCATGCCCCGGTACACTACCTTCCTTTACGCTCATGCTGACTTGCCTTCCCTTCCTCTCATGCTGCCTTCCCTTCCCCTCATGCTGCCTTCCCTTCCCTTCTCCACATGTTGCCTTCCCTTCCCCTCCCCTCATGCTGCATTCCCTTCTCCTACCATCATGCTGCCTTCGCTCCACTCCCCTCTTGCTGTCTTTCCTTCCCTTCATGCTGCCTTCCCTTCTCTCCTCATGCTGCCTTCCCTTCCCTCACTCCCCCATCCTTGCTCCCCCCTCCTCACTCTGTCCCTCTCCTCGCTATCCCACTCTCCTCACTATCTCTCTTTCTCGCTTTCCCTCCCCATCCTCACTCCTCCTCGCTTCCCATCCTCATGCTCTCCTGTCGTCGTCCCCCTCTCTTCTCTTTCCCCTCTCCCCTTCTCATTTCCCACCCTATTCCTCCCCCATCCCACTCCCCACACCCCTCCCTCCTGTCTCTGCCTCTCCCCTCTCACTCCCCATCCCAATCCCCACCCATCCCTGCTGTTTCGCTCCCTCTCCCTCACTTCCCCCTCCCACTACCCCACTCCCTCCCTCCTCTTTCTTCCCCACCCCTCTCTCTCTCCCTCCCCCCTCTCTCTCTTCCCCTTCTTTCTTCCTCCCCCTTCTCTCTCGCACCCCTTTCTCTGCCCCCCCTCATTGCCCTCCCCTCTCTTAATATTCCCATCAGTGAAGTGACAGGTTGTATTTTGTAGTACCTAATAAATGCCTTCTGCTTAATCTCAATAACATTGCTTACCTCCTTACTCATGTCTCTTTCTGCTTCTCCCTTTACACCTCATTAGCATATGCAATAGACTGCACTCGACATATTGGCTCTTTGAAGGTTGCCCATTTCTTTGTTGCTTCGTGCCCTCTTGTTAGCTTCTCACAAACTATAGCACCTAACTCTCATCTGATACCCTCACAGTTTCCCTTCCTCAAATCAAATAGCCTTATCCTACTATCCCCAACATTATCGTTGCACACACTATGTTATGGGCACTTGTCCTCAAATGCTGTCTCACCCTGTCGCACATCCTACACACCGTATTGGGATCATTACTTAAAAGAGGTCTAATACTGCACTTTCCCTCATGGGCTTTTCTACAGACTGACTTGTAAAGCAGTCCTTTATTACATCAAGAAAATCCTCCTCACCTCTGCTCTTTTCCTATTCCTGTACCCATTCTATTCCTGGCAAATTAACATCCCACAAAATCAATCCATCCATTCCATCCATTGGGACCATACTCTGTGCAGAGTCTTGGTGCTGCCGAAGCAGTTCTTCACTTTCTACAGTCCTTTTTGAATTCTTCACCCACCCTTCTCTACTGTTCTTCCCTCATTCCGGAGCCCTATAAACACATCCTCTCAAATCGCAATCCACATAGAATCTAACGACATTCATTCCCTCCCTATCGTCATCCATTTTCTTTGATACTATACTCTCTCTCTCTCTTACCCAGATCCTCCAATTTTCTCTTTCCTATCACACCTATACATCTTTTCTAGCCTTCAAGCCCTGTCCTCCAATTTGTCTTCTCATTAAATCACATCTTACTCACTGCAACTATCATATTCTTCACATCTTAGATCTAAGGTCTTCCATTTTATTATTTCAGCTCCAGGCATTGGTATGGAATATTACTAAATACCCTCATCTCCTTCCATCTCACTTATATAATCGCTCTTGGGTGTTACTAGGTAAGTGGATAAAGGATGTGGTAGTTATTCACTTGTGTTTGCATGCGTGCATCCACGAACGTCTGAGATGTTTAATTGTCCGTTAAGGTCACAAAACGTTTAACAAATTAAATGGCATTTTTTTTTTCATTTTCTCTTTAAATATCCAATTCTTATAAAGAGCTTTCACATATATCACATGCAGGGCAATGACTTCAAGGGGTATAAGCACACTTTTGTAATGGTTGCCAACTATTTTGTCCGTTTTCTCACATCTACGGAAGAACAGTACACGAATCGGAATTTCACAAAAATAAATATATGATCTGCAGGTCAAACTGATTTTGCCTTGTATCACTGCACATTGTGATCCTACGTTTAAATACCATATATTTTATTGATTTAACCTGCTGGTTGCATAATTACTGAAGTGCGGCTCGTCCAATGATGCAGTGACCAAAGAGCCTTTTTTTGGAATATTAATTTTTCCAGGCTGCCCCCAGAACTGTTTTGTGTACCAGACAGGTCAATGTGTGGCAGGCATTTCCTGTTGGTTAGGATGCATGCAGCAATAGCTGGTGTGGCACTTGTTTCCTGGTTCCCACTACAGTAATGGGGTCTGATCTTGCCTTGATGCCTTGTCGGGTTTGACCAGTTCACTCTGAGGAGTTTCTGCTCCACAATGACGAGGGCCAACAAGCCCAAAACACGTGTGCATGGATGTTCCCTATCCAGGGTAGACTGGTCTATAAAATTAATAATTCAATTCTCTTCCTGGTATTGGCTGCAGTACAATACTACGGAGAAGTAGGGGGCTGTAGGTCTGCTAAGTTCACACCTAATAGGTGGAACCTATGTAACCGGCTTCGCCAGTAGAACCTTTAAAAATTTAAATTGTTCCGAGCTGCACCTGAGAGTAGTATCATTGGCTGAAGGTTGAGTTGTCACTGATGAAGTGCCCCTGGAGGTTATAGCAGGAATTTAGACTTTGGCGCGGGTGTTGGTGATAGCTCGGCGACTCTTCACCAAATACACCTGGGATGTTTAATGTCACTTACTAATGTTGGGAGAACAGGACACCAAGATTAACATCCATTTCAGGGAACACCAAGGTTAACATCCATTTCAGGGACACCAAGGTTAACCATCCCAGGGCACTCCGCTTATCGGCATCACCAAGGGATCAGATTAACATCCTTCCAGGGACACAAAGATTAACATCCATTCCAGGACACAAAGAAATTAACATCCATTTCAGGAGGACACCCAAGTAATTAACATCCATTTCAGGACACCAAGGTTAACATCCATTTTCA
This sequence comes from Eptatretus atami, assembly GCA_035128595.1. NCBI lineage: Eukaryota > Metazoa > Chordata > Myxini > Myxiniformes > Myxinidae > Eptatretus > Eptatretus atami. Next base: position 111,508,966 of record CM068953.1, on the reverse strand, counting down.
CAAAGGCGATGAACCAAGATCTGTTCAACATCCATTTCAGTCGACACCCAAGGTAATCTAACATCCATTTCATCCAGGGAACATCTTTCCTCGGAAGGTAGTTTCCATTCAGTTTAATTTCGACCAAGTTTTCATTTTAACAAGTAACATCCATTTCAGGGACACCAAGGTTACAATCCATTTCAGGGACACCAAGTTGTAACATCCATCTCAAGATTACCAATGCATTAGACCGACACCTTTCACAGGGACACGATCTAGTATTAAACATCATCATTTCAGGGACACCAAGGTTAACATCCATTTCAGGAGACACCATAAGTCTTCAGCAGGTTAACATCCATTCCAGGGACAACCCAATGTCAGAACATCCTATTTCATTAAAACCAAAGGTTTTTTAAACACTTCTCATCAGACACCAAGGTTAACGATCATTAATCCAAGTGGACAACCAAGGTTTAACATCCATTCCAGGAGGGTACACCTTCAAGATTAACATCCATTCCAGGGACACCAAGATTAACATCCATTTCTTCAGGGACACCAAGCCGTTAACATCCATTTCAGGACACCAAGTTAACATCCATTTCAGGGACACCAAGTTAACATCCATTTCAGGACACCAAGGTTAACATCCATTTCAGGGACACCAAGATTAACACCAATTCCAGGGACACCAAAGGTTAACATCATTCAGGGACACCAAATTAACATCCATTCAGGGACACCAAGATTAACATCCATTCCAGGGACACCAAGATTAACATCCATTTCAGGGCACCAAGTTACATCCATTCCAGGGACACCAAGTTAACATCCATTCAGGGACACCAAGGTTACATCCATTTCAGGGACACCAATGTAACATCCATTCCAGGGACACCAAGTGTACATCCATTTCAGGGACACCAAGGTTACATCCATTCCAGGGAAACACAGATAGGTTACATCCATTCCAGGGACACCAAGGTTAACATCCATTTCAGGAGATCCAGGCACCCTATTCAGCACAAAGGTTGACAATCCATTCAGACACCAAGATTAACATCCATTCCAGGGACACAAAAGGTTGACATCCATTCCAGGACACCAAGGTTAACATCCATTTCAGGGACACCAAGATTAACATCCATTCAGGACACCAAATTAACATCCATTTCAGGGACCAAGGTTAACATCATTCCAGGGAAACCAAGGTTACGTCCATTCCAGGGACACCAAGGTTTAACATCATTTCAGGGACACCAAGGTTAACATCCATTCCAGGGACACCAAGGTAACATCCATTTCAGGGACACCAAGATTAACATCCATTCCAGGGACACCAAGATTAACATCCATTCCAGGGACACCAAGGTTAACATCTATTCCAAGGGAAACCAAGTTTACGTCCATCCCAGGGACACCAAGGTTGACGTCCATTCCAGGGACACCAAGGTTAACATCCATTCCAGGGACACCAAGTTTAATGTCCATTCTAGGGACAGCACACACATTATTGAATAGCCCTGCTTGCAAAACACCAGGATGTAAGTTTATAGCTGGGCCAAGTTTCCAACCCAGGCTAGATAACTCAGAGGTTAGTATGCATACCTCTAGCCTATACTGCCAGTCCTCCCTGACAACTAAAACTTGTGACATTTATTACACTGGAGGATTACACCCAATTTGACCTTCCAGTGTGAGATGGAGGGTCAAACTGGATGGGAGAAGATAGTATAAGTACACATTTAATCTGTTTAGTATTGAAATCATTACAAATTAACTGTGCTTGGCACATAGTGCCCATAGCTCCACCATCACACCATGAAAATCCAAGTTTGAACTTAACCTTAATGTAATGTTGACTTTCAGGAACCCAGCATGTTTCTGCTTTAAAAAGAGTCGGTGTAAGGAGTCAATACCTAACGGAATGGCAATAAACAATGTCGTCATGTAACATGAAATTCTCCTTGCTCTTTTTGTCTCTCCTCTGCTTTGTTTAACTTGTCCTTGTTTTCTTAACCATGTCGCATTCTGTCATCACTAATTCTTCTTATGCCTCCTACTAACAAAGCTGTTAACCCCAAGGTTAATGTTGCATTTGTGCTCAGGTTAAGCCATAAGGTCCAAGGTATTTCATATTTAAGGCCTTCCTTCGCTTTGTATTGTGCTATTTCTCATTTTCATTAACACCAATGTGTGATGTGATTGTAAAATGCTTGTACACTCAGCCAGAAATCATGTTTTTAATTCCTTATATAACTCGGCAATAAGCTAAATATACAGCATAGTTATAATAAAATATTGAGGTACTTATACAGAGTAATGTGAGGAAAGATGGCCCTTGTAGGAACAAAACCCTCCCACCCCACTCCCACACCCCCTCTTCCCCAGCCTTAAAACCTCCTCATTTATGGTTATGTCTTTAGTATCCTGAATATCTGCACTTGAGGGATCTCTGCCTTTCAGCATGTCGGACAATTTTAAATTATATGTATTCAGTGTACGAAACAAAATGACTGACAAGGATGTGTATAACTATACACAGGAGGGACACCTAGCCCCACCTTTCATGTCAGTGGCACCTAGCCTCACCTTACTCTCATCTTGCCTTCCCTTTTTAACCAGTCATTTTGAAAGTAAAAGTTAGACTTGTAGCTAAGATAAACTGTGGACGAGCTCAGAAATCGGATTCTCTGTCCACACAGAAACAGCTGGTGAAAGGTACATTACTTGTTTGCATTTGCATTGGCTTTCCAAAGCTTTACACAGCCATTCATGCTTTAGAACCTTTTGTTTTGTTCGTCTGTGTCCAAAGTGAAACTTGTGAATGTTGTTCATTGTCTTCCCTGGAAGCAACATGCCAAGAGACGACGACGGGAGTGTTAACAACATCCTTTCAACAGATCTGTTCACAGCCTTGATTTTGTACAGACGTCACCTTTAGTGTTTGAGATGCCAGCTTTGCCAGGGGTTTTCTATAATCGTCATTAAGTGGATTTGGCTTTAAGAAAGCAATTCATACCTCTGTAGATGGCATCATACTTCTTGTTTTTTGATTACAGAAAACTGCTTCTTATCGTTATGAGATTCTTTGTGCTCAATCACAGGCAACTGAATTTTACATCTGTGCAATTGTGAATTGCACATCCCATAATCTCCTTCTCTTCCACCCTAACCCCCACACCATTCCTACCCCCCCCTCCCCCTCCTGCTGCAAAATTGGGTCAATCCAGGATTCCTGCTGCTTAGAAATGAACTAAAAACCCTGCAGGATGCCTTATCACTGTCAACAAACATGTCTTCATTCTCAACAATTTCAAATGTGATCTTCAATTGAGTGAAGCTGGAATAGATAGCTCTGCAGTCTTTCAGATATGATAGTTTACATCTTGCTTTACACGAGAATCCAACAGCTAATGAAAAGAGATGTACGCAGCACGAGCTGTGACAAAGCCAGGCTCTTTGAATGAGACAGACGTCATTTGTTTGAAAAGAGAACATCTACGTAGGTTGTGTATAAAATGGTGGAGTTTTTGCCCTCACGCTTTCCACATATGCCTGATGTTGGCTTTTAATGGTTAGGGTGGTGGGCTTTGGATCCAAGGGTCCTGAGTTTAAATCCCACTCAGCTGTTGAATTAATACCAGGTGAGGTTAACTCAGCCTGTCATCCTTCCGAGGTCGGCAAAATGAGTGCCAGTATGTTGGTATCCTGTGTCAGAGTGGTGACACTCCTGTGTCCAGGATTGTGCCCAATAGCCAAGGAGACTGCTAAAGCAGCACCAACACTCTGCACAGAGTATGGTCCAAATCTCCTCCGCCTCCTCCTCTCTTTCCACATCCATGTCCTCCTCCTTCCTTAACCATTTCCATTTTCTCCCTTCCTTAACTTTCATTCTATTTATTCCTCTACTTCTCAAAATTTATGTATTTCTTACTCTCCTTCTCAAAATATGATTTTATCTTTGTTAATCAAGCTGTGGCTGAGTCGATTGTTAAACTTTCAACCATGCAGATTAAAATCCCTGTGTTTATGGCGTGGTTTAACCCAGATGGTGAGTAAACATAGTTGAAATGTACTCCATTTTTCAGTGACTAGCTTATAAATCAAGTTGGAAGGCATTTCATTATTCAAGATCGTGATGGGTGATACTCTTATTGGTGTCACTCATTTTGCTTGTTTTGATGGAGAATTGGTCTCACTAGTCATGTTTAACTTACCTGGAACAAGCATTGTTCAGGTGAGGTATCAGCATCGTGTGCTGTCAGTCAGTGAGTCAAGCTGTATGTAAACACTCAGAGCTTCTTCTCCGAAACGACACACGATATTTTGATGAAACTTGATCACAACCTTCATCACCCGAGATGCAACAAAGTTTGTTCATGGCATTAAAAAAAAATCAGGGTCTTGGGGGTTCTATATGGGGGGTGAAAGTGCGTCCAGGTTTGACCCCACAAAATAGGTATTGGCTTTCTTCTCTGAAATTACACACACAATTTTGATGAAACTTGACCAAAACCTTCATCACCCGTGATGGACTAAAGTCTGTTCACTGCAATAAAAATATAATCAGGGTCTGAAGTGGTCCAAGAAGGGTCTTGGTGCTCCAAAAATAGGTATTTGCTCACTTCTTCGAAACTACACACACAATTTCGATGAAACTTGACCATAACCTTAAACACCTGTGATGGACTAAAGTTTGTTTATTCACGGCATAAAAGAAAAAAAATCAGGGTCTGATGTGGTCTAAGAAGGGTCTTGATGCTCCCAAAATTGGTATTTGCTCTCTTTTCAGAACTGCACACACGATTTTGATGAAACTTGACCAGAAACTTCATCACCTGTGATGTACTCGAGTTTGTTCACGGCATAAAAAAAAATCAGGGTCTACAGGGGTCTACAGGGGGTGGAGGGGAGAGGGGTTGGCCCCTAAAATAGGCATTTGCTTTTTCTCTGAATCTACTCACACAGTTTCGATGAAACTTGGCCACAAACTTCATCACCCATGATGCTTATACTAATAATCCCATTTTCACCAAACTTTGTAGAACTTCTGAGGACCAAGGCCTCCAGATGCCTTGAAAATTCCATCAAAAAATTGCATATTATTTCGGTCAATTTAAAGGTCAAAGGTCACTGCGATTCCAGAATCGCTACTTTTGACTTTTTCTCAAAAAGTATTCATCGAATTTAGACGCAACTTTGTAGGAATCATCTCTGCATGGTGCTTTCACAAGTTTGTTCAAACCATCGGCTAATTTACAATTTGTGGGTCATCCACACCTACCAGTGTTTCCCTGATTCTTCCAGGTGAGCCAAGGGGCATTGCCCCTATTTTTGATGATATCCATCAAGCGCCGGCACTTTTCAGTAAGAAAACACAACTGGAGAACGGCTTCACAGCTCTAATCATAAAAGCAAGTGTATATTTTTACTCATAAAAGCAAGAGAGACTTGTTAATCTTTGCTTCACATTCCAATGTTCTATTTTTATATTTTTGACGAAATTCCCCCCAGTGCTACACAGTACTTGTGAATAATCCTCCGCAAATTGATACTGAATAATTCTGAGTAAAATATTTCGATTGAACACGACTTTCTTGTTCCTCGTACTTTAAGCTGAGAGCTTGTTATCCATATAGTTTGTTTTCCTCGATTGATTTGCACTTGTGAGTCAGACGAGGAATATATTTCAGCATTCATTGGAAATACGATTGATAATTTCACCCCAAAGATGGAATGTAAATATATATATTTTTTTGAAAAAGCCCTCTTTGAACCAGTTAGTTTCTTTTTAGTCTTAACTCTCATTCCAAAAACTCTCACTCAGAAAATGTTTCGTATCTTGTGTTCATTAGAGACTACACCTAAAATATGAGAATGTCAGCATATTTTTGTTGCTCTGACGTAACAGAAGAAGGAAAATTTGTCATTATGTATTTATCAGACTTCACCGGGATATCACACATAGACATTCCATGGGATTCAAACAGTGCAACATCTCCATATTCGTGATTATTCTTTCATTATTCCCATGCTTAAAAAAAATAATGGGGAGATATTGTAATCGGCTGTCTGTCTCTCTGTCCGTCTGTCACACTATCTCCTCCTAAACAGTTGTGCATAAATTCATCAAACTTGGTCATTATGATTACGGCATGGCAAGAAGGTGCGAAAGTGCGAAATCAGTATCATTTTGGCCCCACTCCCTGGAGCCCTGGGACAGTCAAAAGGTCAAATACCAAAAAATGTAATTAGGGCACATTTTTAAACGTTTTTAAAAAATTAAACTTGGTATATGCAGTCAACATTAGGGATACATGAAACATGTAACGATTTTTTGGATTTGATTTCTTGCATTTTTTGGTCAAAAACAGAACAGAAGTTTTTTAGATCATCAAAACAGAAGTTTTTTAGAAAAAAAAACTCAAAGGTAATATTAGGTTTTTGATCATTCCTGGAGGAACTTTTTGCCATGTTTCAACTTTGCTTTAGGTGGGAAATGTGGGGGGTTGCAATGGCGTGCTATTGACTTCGATGTCGTTAATATATTTTGCTGAAGGCAGTGACAATATTTAGCATTGGCATGTCCATTGTGGACAGGATCCTGAGTCCAAGAGGGAAATGCTGGTGTATAAAACAAAGTATTTCATGGATTGACGAGTTTTGTTGGTTGATGTTTGAAAACTCATCTGTCTTAAATAGACACTTCCCTGTGAAATGCCACTTCCCTCGAGGAAAACAAACAAAAACGAAGTAAGGCATGGGTAAGGCATATAGCCACATTCAGCAGTCTCAAAGAATACAGGTAGTGCTAATTATACAGCTTCCCCTATCAAGGGATGAGGATGGAAATTTGGAATGAGGATGGATTGGGGTGGAGTTAACAAGGGTATAAATGATCATGGTTTTAGATTGGGGATGATCTGAGAACAGCTGTCTTGAAGACATGGAGGAAATAATGTGTTTGAACAGAATGTGGAAGTTCCACAGGTGGGGAAAAAGAGAAACGAATGTGTGGAGGTGAACAGTGATCCAGGATTTAGGTAGTTTCAACAGGAAATGGATGCTGGACCTCGTGTGTCCCACAGAAACTTGGGGGGGGGGGGGAAGGGTGGACAAAGCACGGAGAGAGCAGAAGGCGCAAGACCAGAAAGGAGGCAGTAGAAGACAGAGAGACCACCAACCTGTCTGCGTTGGTGAAGTGGGAGACCCATAGTCTCAGCTTCCTCATGGAATACTTCAATAATCTTCAAGGCTTTGGTTTCCACAGCATCAAGCTGAGCAAGATGTGAAGCAGAGGAGTCAGCCCAGAGGGGAGAGCAGTACTCCATCAAGCTGTGGATGAAGCCCTTGTGGATGGACAGAAGTTCAGGTGTGCCAAGGAAAGACTTTGCATGATGGAGGATGCTCAGTCATCTTTTGGCTTTGGAGGCCAACTTTGAAATGTGGCTTGCCCAAAATAGATTATGGCTGAGAGTAAGACCTAAGAGTTTGAGTGACTGAACTTATATGAGATAGTTGATGATAAAGTAGATGGTAGGGTTTGCGGTATGGTCCGATTGTCGAGAGAAGAGGGGGAGAGAGAGGGGGGGAGAGAGAGGGGGGAGAGAGAGGGGGAGAGAGGGGGAGAGAGAGGGGGAGAGAGAGGGAGAGAGAGAGGGGGAGAGAAGGGAGAGAGAGGGGAGAGAGAGGGGGGAGAGAGGGGGGGGAGAGAAGAGGGAGAGAGAGAGAGAGAGGGGAGAGAGAGGGGGAGAGAGAGGGGGAGAGAGAGGGGGAGAGAGAGGGGGGAGAGAGAGGGGGGAAGAGAGGGGGAGAGAGAGAGGGGGGAGAGAGAGAGGGGGAGAGAGAGAGGGGAGAGAGGAGAGGAGAGAGAGAGGGGGAGAGAGAGAGAGAGAGAGAAGAGAGAGAGAGAGAGAGAGAGAGATAGAGAGAGATAGAGAGAGAGAGAGAGAGATGTTTCTTCACAATTTAAAGACATATTCCAAGTGTTTGATAAGTTTGTGATTTTGTTAAGTCTGAAGAGAGGGATAAGCTGCTGCCTATCAGTCAGAAGGATGACGGATGTCACAGGAGATGGTGCAGTCATTAGCAAAGAGATAAAGAGTATTTTCTGGAGTCATACAGATCATTGATGAAGTTTAGGAATATGATGGTGCCCAGAAAACTGCCTTGGGGCACTCGAGCCTTACCAGGGAGAGGAGAAGAAAGGGTTCCATTGAGAGCCACGTGTGGGCTACGAGAGTAGAGGAAGTCAGTAATCCAAGAGTGGAGTTGGCCTTGGATTCCATCGACAGACAGTTTTCAGAGCAAGGGGGTATGCCAAACTGTATGAAAGGGATCACAGACTTTTCAAAGTATAATTTGGACACATTTACATCAAAAGTGTAGATAGATGCAATTATTTACAAATTTCCCACCAGACGAGTTGGCTCACACCAAGTCCTTCTCAAGACTGCATGGGGTAAGTATTCTATGAATGCCATGTAGTTTTGTTTTGAGTGAATGCCTTCTATTATCACGAATTACACTACGTAGTACCCCTCCGCTCAACCACCCTGGTCTCTTTCTGCCTCTGTCATTACAACTCATTGGAATATACCTACTCTACACCGTACACATTTGCTCTTTGAAGTTTTCCCACCTCTACGATGAAACCGCCCTCTCATTAGCTTTACCCAACCTTAAGCTCCCAAATAACTGCTCGTACCCTCAACGTTTGCTCTTCTAAGATCCAACGGCCTTACACCACTATGCTGAACTTCATTTCTCAACAATAGAGTTGCGCTTAATGCATTGTGGTCACTTGTCTCCAGATGCCTCTGCCCCCCACCTCCTCCACCATGTTGTGATTGTTACTCAAAAAGAGGTCCAACACAGCACACACCCTCATGGTCTTTTCTACCAACTGGGTCAAAAAGTAATCCTGTACTCGGGTGAAAAAAATCCTCATCGACTCTGCACTTTCTCTGTTCCTGGACACAATCCATCCTGGGCAAGTTAAAATCCCCCAAAAGCAATACTCTTCCTTTATCACTTTCCCTCCTGATGCCTAACGACTTATCACATCATTCCTTATCAACTGCCTTATACTTAAGGCTGGAGGTTATCACTACTCACCTTCACACATTCGTTCCTCTTTTTTTCCCCACCTGTGGAACCATCTTCCACATGCTGTTCAAACTCATTCTTTCCTCCAGGTCTTCAAGACAGATGTTCTCAGATCATCCCCAATTCAAAACCATGATCATTTCTTCCCTCATTAACTCCATACCAATCCCTCATTCTAAATTTCCACTTTCCCCTCCTGAGAGTTTCCTTCTGTATCCATCTTGTGTATCCCATTCATCCTCTCCTGCCGCTCATTCCTCCCCACACCCATTGTTTGTCCAAGTCTGCCTCTATCTTGGCCTTCAACTCTGCTGTTTGTGTTTCACCCCTCTCTCATTATTTGTCAGACTGTGCGTGAGTGCCAAAACTCATCTTGCTATGTATAATGCTTCATTAATGATTCCTTGAAATCAACTCTTCAACATGTATCACATCCTGTCAGTCACTGCAATTGGGAACCCGTACGTGGTTTGTCATCAATTGCTCTTCTTGTTCTAAACCTACCTACCTTTTCATACACCGTGCTGCAATGCACGCAGGCTTTCTCAACATGTTGAGAACACTCTTATATGGGTTTCATACCAGCTCGTGAAAGAAGTCAAATAATTCCTTAATGCTGTTACTCCTTGGTGAAAGGAGTTCCTCCACTGTGCAAAAAGTTTTTGATGGTTGAGGTATTGCTAATTGTGGTCGCGTTGTACTTTCATACCAAATATTGTGTGCAGCTGTGACAAAAGTAATTCTTTCCTGGCCCTTTACAAGCTTGAAATTAACAATGTCATTTAGTGGATTTAGTGTTGCCCTTTTTCATCTGAGGGGAAAGGGAAAGAGGCTTTACTTATTGATTCCTGCCAGTTTTGTTCTTTCTCAATGTGATTAATGGGAATTTGTCCAGCACTGTCGATTCACGACAGCATTTGTGTGCTTATCCCAAGTTACCATGAAGGCATTGAATCAACCAAAACTGCGGATCTGAAATTGTGTGATGAACAGACCTGGTGTAGCATCAAGCAGGTGGTTACCCCCCTCCCTGAAGGTTATTCATGAGCTACTTAGAATTTTAATCATAATGTAACCGTGAGATTGTGATTCTCTTGAAACTGTTTTTATACACTTATAATGCAGATCTTTCATTGTGGTGCTTTCAGTTGAAGTGGAATCAATATAACCTCTGGGATTCAAGTTCAGCATCCTCACTATTAAGACACAACTACACTCTCAATGTGTGTTCTTTCATAGAACACAGGAAGTTCTTTCTTTCCTAGAAGTCTTTCCTTGTGCTCAATGTGTGTTCAAGTTACGTTGCAGATAAAAAGCGGTCAGCTAGTTTCAATTATCCTCACTTATACTTTGTATACTTTGTAGCCTTGTTTTTTGGTATACTTTGTCGAGGCTCATATAAGAGCTAACACAGAATGTATAACAAAGAGAGAAGAAGACAACAGGGGCAGGAGAGGGAAGCACAACTACAGGGTGGAACAGAGACATGAGGAGATCTGTGGAAGGGAGAGGGATGGGGTGGGTTACACAGGGTAAACAAGATGGACACTACAGGGACTTTCAAGAAGGAAAACAGGGAATTTGAAGGAGGTGGGTTTGGGGTGGATTAATGAGGGTTAAAAAAGATCATGGTTTTGGATGGGGGAAGATAAGACAGCAGTTTTGAATACATGGAGGGAGGAGTGGGATTGAAGAGAGTGTGGGAGTTTGTTCCAGAGGCGGGAAAAAAGAGGAATGAAATCATGAAAGTGAGCAGTAATTCCTGATTTTGGTAGTTTCACCAGAAGGAAGTTGCTGGCAGACCTTGAGCGCCCTGCAGAAATATAGAGGGGACCTAGCACAGACAGAGAAGGGGAGATAAGGCTGGAGAGGAGATGGTGGAAGACAAAAAGACCACCGACCTTCCTGCGGTGAGAGAGAGTGAGAGACCCAAAGACTCAGCTTCATCGTGGCAGATTCCAATGATCCTAAAAGCCTTGGTTTCCACAATGTCGAGCTCAGCGATGAGTGAGGCAGGAGCACCACCCCATTGGGGAGAGCAGTACTCCATCAGGCTGTGGATAAAAATCTTTGTTCATGGTTAGGAGCTCAGGTGTGCCAAGGAAGGACTTTGCATGATGGAGAATGCCCAGTCAGCGACTGGCTTTGGAGTCCAGATTAAAAAGGTGGCTTTCTCAGCAAAGATCATGGCAGACAGTGACACCCAAAAGCTTGAGAGACAGAAATTCAAGAGGATTGATGAGAAAGTAGATGAAGGGTTGGGGTGGGGGGAGGTTTCCAGATGGTCCTGTCAGAGAGACATAGTGAGAGCATGAGATTTGTCAGGATTGAAAGACATGTTCCAAGTATTTGACCAGCATGTGAATTTGGCATTGAAGACCTCCATCCATTGTTGGCAAAGCAGAAGTAGCATGTCCAGGATAGAGTGACCTGGTCTGAATCCAAATTAATGATCGGAAATAAAGCCATTGGAGAAGAGGAAGGATTTAAAGTCAGAAGCGATGATTTATTCCATGACCTTGATGATAATTTGGAGAAGGCTGATTGTTCTGTAGCTAAAGGGATCTGGTTTTGCACCTTTTTATGCAGAGTGGTAATGTTCGCTGATTTCCAAGGAGATGGCAATTAATGGCCTTGAGCAAATAGGAGGGTGAATAGCACAGAGAGAGGGTGAGCAAGAGCAGCAGAGCAGGTTTTTAGGACATGTGGGCTGATGCGTCTGGTCTGGTTGCAGAATCATAGTCGAGGTTGGAGAACAAGCTCTCCACCTTGTCAGGAGAAAAAGACAGAGTCCAGGAACAGCTTGGTGTGACTGGGAAAGGTGGGTACAGAAAGTGGTGGGTTTCGGACACAATATTTAGAAGCAAACACAGAGTTGAGGTATTCAGCCTTTTCAGGGGCAGTGTCAGTTGTGCAGCCATTTGAGATGAGGGAAGGAATGAAGGGGGAGCATACACCAGAAACAGACAAAACTAGATGCCACCAGGATTTGGAGTTGAGAAACAGGTTTAAGAGTTCAGATTGAGATGAGAAAGATATTGCTTCCTGGCTCTCCTGAGGGTAGACACACACTTGTTCCGAGCTTTGTGGAAGGAAGGAACTGAAATTATCCTCAGTCGGATTTGCCTTCCATGAGGCAAAGGCAAATTGTTTCAGGGTAACAGCCTCGTCAGAGGCTTCAGTGTACCATCGTTGGCAGGAAGGGTGGGACAACTGAAGACAAGATGGGATAAATCTGTGCATGAGAGAGAGCAAGTTTCTTAAAAAGAATTCCCAGGATGAGTTGTCAGAGAAAATAGAAATGGGAGACAAGTCTAGAAGTTTGATGGCTGCTTGAAGTCCCTGCCAGTCGGCCTGAGTGAAATTCCAGACTTATTGGCGCTGAGATGGTTCTCCGAGAACGACCAGAGTGATCTCTACTTTGACAAGAATGTGGTCAGATGAACCAATTGGAGCAGAATTTGAACAGTAGACATTTGCAGGGAAATTGGTCAAAAGTAAATCCAGAAGAGATGGAGTACCATTGACTGAGATCCGAATTGGGAAGTTGACAGGTTGTGTCAGTCTCAATGAGTCGCAAAAGTTATTTGGTGAAGTGCTATGGGAGGTGAGAGAGGTACCCACACCCAGCCAACTGGGATGATGACAAGTAAAGTCACCACATATGAGGAAGAGAGAGTTTGTATGAGTGGATGGAAGTTGGGCCATGTTGTCGGCGAGCGACATGTAAATTGAGTCATCACTGTTTGGTGGATGGTACAACACGCATAGAAACAATAGGTGGGAGCAGAGGGGAAGCCATAGCTAGAAATATTTCTGGGGGTTATGTTTGAGTGAGGGCAGTGCATGGAGAGTGAGGAATGGAGTTTTTGATATAGAGAGCAACTCCGCCACCAGGACGTGGCTCAGGTCTATCATACCTGAGAAGGGAGCAACCAAGGAGAGAAACTAAGGAGTCAGAGATGTCTTGAAGGAGGAAAGTTTATGTTAAGCAGATTATGTCTGGTTTGTCAGTGGGAAAACCTGTCTGGAGAGATTGTCAGGTTTGAGTGAAGGCCCCGAATGTTTGAGATCCACCCCGTTAAGGAAGATGGAGAGGAGGAGGCTTTGGGTGCAGGAGAGGGGAGGGAGGGGGATGATAAGATGAGGGAGGAGAGGAGGAGGTAGGGAGAGCTGTTGACAGTGTGTAGGAGATTGCAGAAGAGCTAGGGGAGATGGCCAGATGAGGAGGAGGACAAAAGGCTAGGTGGTGATGGGATGAGGCACAGTGGGGAGTAATGAAGAGTTGGCAGAGGGAAGTAGAAGATTGGAGGCGGTGGACGAATTAGTTGGGAGAGAGAGAGGATGGGGGAGGGAGACAGCTTTGTGGATGTAAGGAGGAGGGGTGAGGGGGCGATTTCAGGGAGAAGGGTGAAGGGGAGAATTGAGGGACAAAGGTGTGTGGGAGCTTTTGAGAACAGAGAGGGGGGAGCTTTTGAAAAAGGTGAGGGAGAAGCTTGGAGGGGGAAGAGAGTGAAGTTTGCTTTGAAGAGGGAGGAGATGGCTGATTTCAGAGGGAGGGGTGACAGGAAAGCTTTTAGAGGGAAGGGAGATGATAAGAGCCTTCACAGCCATGGGGGAGTTGGGAGAGGGGAAGGATGAGACTGGATAGTGGTATGGTGAAGAAGGGAGCGGGCAGGGGGAAGAACAAGATTTGAAGGGGTGGGAAGATGAGGAGGTGTGATGAAAGGAAAGAAAGAGCATGTTAGGGATGTTGAGGAGTGTAGTGATTGAGAGAGTGAGATATCTGGTTGGAACGGAGCCCACAGATGTTTGAACACCACACATTTTGAGACACCAGAGGAGGAGCTGTTCGTAAAGCTGAGAACAGTGGAGAGGTACTAAGAGAGGAGGTAGGAAGAGGGGCAAATGGGATGTGTAAGGACTTGGTATAACAGGTGACGAGTCAGGAGGAGGTAGATATAAGGAGATGGGGTGAATTGGCCCTGAAGTTGGACCAAAAGAATAATTGTTGAAATACGAACATGCATTGCAAACTGGAATTTCTCAATTTTTAAAGTCAGAGATACATTTAAAGACATCAGGGGAGGGGTGGAATAAAGGCAAGTTAAGAGAATGGAGAAAGGAAATGTAAGAAATGGAATTTTTACCTATGCTACCGAAGGTGGAAGGTTATGTTTTCACCCCTTTTTGTCTATTTGTTTGTCTGTGTGCAGAATATCTCTAAAAGTGGGGGATGGATTTGGATGGAAATTTGTGGACAGGTTGGGTGTGTGACGAGGATGAATTGATTCGATATTGATGAAGATCTGGATCCGGATCCGGATCCGGCTACTATAATTTTTAAGTGGTTCTTCACCATTGAGAGATAGGGCCAAAAATGATATATTGCACGACATCTCAAAAAGTTATTGACGGATTCGGACGAAACTGGGTGGACACGTTGGGTGTGTGTAAAGGAAGAATTGGTTCGATTTTGGTGAAGATCCGAATCCGGATCTCGATACGAGAATTATTTAATTTTCAAAGTGATTCTTTACCATTGAGCGATAGGGCCAAAAACGATATAGTACTGTATAGCATGATTTTTCAAAGATGTATTGGGCCCGATATGTTCTCATAGATCAGACATTACATGGTGGAGGTATGCACTCTACCGAGTGCCCTCAAAGAAAACGCTTGACTGGGAAGTCTTCAGACCCATATGCGTCCACTGTCAGAAAATTGAGCAAATTGGGACTCGTATGAAAAAATTACAGTTTGCCAAAACTCAAAGGGTCAGTTGGCCATCTCGTCAGACCACTTCTTTCTCCTTTGAATGTTGGCTGGTCTAAGAAGAGATTTTCTCCTAGCTGCTCTCCCATAGTAGCCCAGTTGATAAAGGTACCGCACAGCAGTTCTTGAGCTAACTTGGACCTCCTCTGCAACATCTGCTGCCTTGCAACGGGGAGTTTTCTCAATGGACCACTTGTCAGCTTGAAGACACCTTTCTGACGGCCCATATCGACCAGAATGGGAAACTGTGGATTCCTCGCCTTCGTTGGTGAATTGCAGAATCACCCGATTGACATAGAAAGTGGAATGCCAAGGTTCTGAGCTATCTGTTGCTGAATGACTCCACCTTCCAAATAGCCAACAATTCGTCCTCTTTGAAAATTGGAATGTTTGTGTGCTCCCTGGGTTTGAGGCATAGTTAATTGTCATACAAGACCCAAGAACTCGTTTGTGTAAATAAATAGTCCAATATTAGTACAAATCACTGAGTGAAACTCCATTATACAGATGAAATGAAGAAATTTAAGGTGTCTAATTTACTTCTGCCATGTCTCTGTATAACACAATATTTCAAAAGGTTAATGATGGATTCAAACGATACTTGGTGGACAGGTTGGAAGTACCACGAGGAAGAACTGATTCAATTTTGGTGAAGATACAATTCCAGATTTGGATTCAAGAATTATTTAATTTTCAACTGATTTTTCACCAATTGAGAGATGGGGCTAAAAATGATATTGCATGATATATCAAAAAGTTGAGGACAGAGTTGGATGAAACTTGGTGGGCAGGTTGGGTGTGTGACAAGGACGAACTGATGAGATTTTGGTGAAGATCCGAATGTGGATCCGGATTCGAGAATTTTTCAGGTGATTCTTCACCATTGAGAGATGGGGCCAAAAACTACGTACAGCATGTTATCTCAAAAAGTTGCGGATGACTTGGGATAAAACGAGGTGGAAAAGTTGGTTAGGTGACAAGAACAAGCCGATTTCTCACTCTATGTGTGATTTTTTCATTCTGTCTGTTTGTTTGTTTGTCTCTCAATCGCCTTCAGGTCACAATTTAAAACCGATCTTCACGAAACTTCACCAAGTTGTAGAGGTATTCTCAACTGAGAAGCCTATTAATTGAGGTCAAAGGTCAAAGGTCATCTTGAGGTCTATTTTCTAAAATCATCATTTTTCACCCGATTGACTTGAAATTTAAACAGCAATTGCATCGTGCATTACTGAATTGGGAAACCAACTATTTTTGAGATGAAAATGTCAAAGGTCAACTCATGGTTAAACTTCTAAAATCATCAATTTTCAATTGGAAAATCGTCAATTTACATCTTATTAACTTGAAAGTTGAACAGGATTTGCATCGTCCATCAGTTAATTGGGGAAGCAACTATTTTTGAGGTGAAAAGGTCAAAGGTCAACTCAAAGTCAAACTTCTAAAATCAGCAAATTTCATCTGAAAATCATCAATTTTCATCCGATTAACGTGGAAATGAAGCAGCAATTGCAGAATGCATCACTGAATTTGGAAACCAATTATTTTAGGTCAAAGGTCAACTCAAAGTCAAACTTCTAAAATCGTCAATTTCAATCTGAAAATAATTAATTTTCATCCCATTGACCTGAGCTTTGATTAAGATTGTCAATTTCAATATTAATGAAATGGACAATTTGATGTATCCATGGCAACCTTTGGAGAGAGGGGTGGATTTTGCAACTAACATGCTCTGCATGATGTCTTTTCCCCTGTTTGTTTGTTGGGTAGTCGATCTATCTACCCTTATTGTCAGGTTTTCCGTCGTTATTTACTGTCTGTCTGTCGTTTGTCTGTCCAGGCCAGTACTCCGTTAATCGTAGGCCGATTTTGATGAAACTCTGGTGGTAGGTTCATACCATGACCTAGTTGTGCGCGTTTGAGAACCGTTGCTATGGACCCCTCGGTTGCCTAGCAACGGGGCTTTGAAATTTTCAAAAAAATCTAAAAAATTAAAAAATTCGAAATTCAAAATCATATGATCGTTTGTGGCAACACATTCAGCCTCCTTGACAAAAAAAATTCAGCCCGCTTCCATGAAAACTGTCGGAGAAGATAGACTTTGAATGAACCCTGGTCGAAAAAAATTAAAAAACGAAGTTCGTTATATCTCAGAGACTATGAGTCAGAATACATGAAACTGGAATGGTAGGTTCATGGTATGTCCTAGTTATGTGTGAGAAAGAACCGTTGCTATGGACGCTTTTGTTGGCTAGTAACGGCTGAAAAACGATAAATCGACTTGATCGACTACCATGTCCGCCTACCGCTTGTTTGTTATCTGTCTGTTTGTGTGCAGGATATCTCAAAAAGTTGTGACGGATTCGGATGAATTTGGTTGACAGTTGGGTATGTGACAAGGACGAACTGGTGAGATTTTGGTAAAGATCCAATCCGGATCCGGATACGAGAATTATTTAATTTTAAAAGTGATTCTTCACCATTGAGAGAAGGGGCTGAAAACGATGTATAGCATGATATTTCATAAAGTTATTGGGCTCGATATGTTCCTCTGGATCAGGCATTGCGTGACGAAGGTATGCACTCTACCGACTGCCCTTCAAGTTAGACATGGGATGCAAGAAAGGTCGAGTTGACCTCAGGCTATGGAAGAAAAGGTATATATATATATATATATTTAAATCTCTATAAAAGATTGGGGCAGTTGGGATTGGGATTACACGTTTTTAAAGAAGAAGAAGACGCTTCCAACCAAATGTAAAAATCTAGGTCAACTGCTAACTTGAGCAAAAAAGTGAGAGCAGACCAACTCTTGGGCAACATTTCACGAGCTTCACAGCCAGAACAGACCTGTTGTGCTTGATGATGGCAGTTGCAAAGCCAGCTTCATCAGGTATTAATTCAACCCCACCTGATATTCATTCAACAGCTGAGCAGGATTTGAACTCAGGACGTGTGGATCCTAATGTGGATCCCAATCCTACCACCCTAACTAGTAAGCCAACACCAGGCATACTACCCTTTGGTTGGTATTCCTGTTGTGATATCTCTTTTGGCTTTTGAGGTGGTGGCCATCTGCAAACGTGATAGATGTCTCAAAGAAAGGGGGTAGGTGAAAAGCTGGGAATTTAATAAAGTTGGAAAATAGGAAGGAAGGGGATTTATTGAAGAACAGGGTGGGAGAACTGTGTCAAAAAGAGGGAGAGAGGAAATAATAATTAGGATAAAGGGCAGAAAAGTAAATAAATGGAAGAATGAGGGGATATTTTACACCTACCAATTTTCTGTGTTCTCATCACAGAATGTTTTATTGATAAATTGTTCCATCATTTCATTCTCAATGTCCATTCAAGGCTCATACATACATAACTGCATTCAGGTTTCTGATCTTTGCATTCAACTCTGTCGCAATCTGTATTCGTGTTGACAAGAAGGAAGCCTCCATTCATGCATAAAAAAATTAATGAATAAAAAAAGCTGTCCTCCCCTGTTCCATAGAATGAGCTGTCCTATACACAACTTGCAGTTGTCCT
>CM068953.1:111465369-111478593 GCA_035128595.1 Eptatretus atami | reverse complement strand
CGGAAGGATGACAGGCAGAGTCAACCCCACCTGGTATTAATTTAACAACTGATCAGGATTTGAACTCAGGCTTCTAGGTTCCAAAGCCCACCACTCTAACCATTAAGCCAACACCAAGCATAATCTTGAGCTTGCCAAGTATGTATTCGTTTAAATGAGTGAGGGAGTGATGTTAACGTCCATGACACGTCACCAGTAAAGTCAATAATGGATGTTATTTAGAATTCAGCTCTGAAATAATTGTTTTAATTTGGAGATATTGAGAGGAAAGGCAGGATACCCCACCATTGTCATAAAATTATTTGAGTCACTGTGATTAAAACTACCAATTGGTGTGGTGCCAGTAAGAGATACCGCATTCTGGAAATGCTGCAAACAGAGGATTGTCAGCTATCACTTACAATGTGGAGATTCATTTAAACTTCTTGCCTGATGCCTAAACTATATGCCAAATTACTTGTGGACCACCTCAGAGATGTATTGAGGTTGCAATTTGTGATACTTCTGCAGAAACTCAAATTAAATCAGTCTCCTGAGACAGCTAAATAAAGGGAAGACAGTGAGAGGAAAGGGGTAATGTAGGCATAGAATGGACAAAAAAATAAAATCAAGTAAAAAAATTTTCATAAATATGTAAGATATATCCATTGATACAAGATGATGAGAAGCTGACATCTTAAAGGACTGTTGCTGGGAGATAACTTAGCAAGAAGGACCTGGCTGCCATATCATGTAAAACACGTTATGTCTCAAGAGGATGGTTTGACCCTTTGTTTGAGATTCAGCTGCAATTTTAAAATTAGCATTACCAGGTTGGAATAACCTGATCAAAACCCAAACTGGTGCAACAACATCAAATATGAGAAGCTAAATGAGTTTACATCATCTGCAATTTGACTTTCCATTTTACTAATTAGCTTATCATTGAAAGGAAGTTGATCAGTTTTTTCTTTAATGTATTCATCTTGCCAAATTACATCCGTCCCCCATTCCCTGCCTCCACAAACCTTTGCATACCAAGGTTTGGAAAAGAGATGAAGTGATGCCTCAGAGCAAGCACTTATTTGTGGAATGAAAAACAAGAACTCTCATTGCTGGAAATTCGTAATGTGGGAACAATAATTTTATGCCGGAGTTTATCAGGGTGTCAGCCTATCTTAGGATGTACCAAATCACCGGCCTAACCTTGACTTATCCAGCTTGTGACAACCATGATATAAAGTAGAGGAAGAGAAGGCAAGGCTTCATGGTCCAATCTCTTTAATCACTGGTGAACTGAAATAAACAGTAAACAAACGAGCAATAAAATGAAAAGGCAGTATCTACACATTAAGCAGTTAATCAATTGAATACACCATTTAGGATACTAACTTGACTCTGGTTATAAAATATCTCAGCATAAAATAGTTGTTGGCTTACTGGTTAGGGTGGCTGACTTGGGATCTTAGGGTCCTGAATTCAAGCTTTGTTGGCTGCTGAATTAACACCAGGTGGGGTTGACTCAGCCTGCCATCCTTCCAAGGTCGGCGAAATGAGCACCAGTATACTGGTAATAGGGGCACTGCATCAGCGGCATAGCCACGCCCTTAACCAATGATGCAACCAGCAACCAAAAAGGCAGCACACTATGGGAACAAAATGATAGTTGCCTGGCAGCCAAGCTGTCATATGGAAGAAGAAGAAGAAGAAGAAAGAAGAAAATAAAGAAGAAAATAAAGAAGAAAATGAAAAGGAAGAAGAAGCATAACGTGTTAATTTGCCATATCTGCATTGGTTCTACTTAACTCACAGCTCTGCTTCCTGTTCTTCCCTTTACACTGGTACAAAATCAGTGATTTCGATGAAACAATGCTCATACTCACCACAAAAGGTTACCATTCAACCACATTTATACTGTGCAAAGGTGCCTTGATAACAAACCAGTAAAATGAGTGTGGATATCTTAATGAATGTAATTTCATTAACCCAAATTAAATTATTTGTTTATGTTTACATATTGTTACGTTTGTGGGGGGGGGGGGGGGTAGTTATCACCATCGAGCAGATAGGAATGTGTAGAGTAGCATGGTCAGTGTACGACTAGATACCCATCTTGATGTAAGAGTAGGGAAACGTCAGCTTAAGAATTATCTTGTCTGTATGTGTGCCACACAGAGGGTGGTGCGTATAAATAATTACTTGGGGATTATGGTTAAGGAAACTGTGTATAAAACCTCAATGTAAACCTCTACCGGGGGTGCCGAGAGACTTGGCACGAAAGAGGTGGAGGCAGAGTTATAGACGTCTCCAAAAGTGGCGGAGCATTGCCAAAGAGGAACGAAAGGGAGGAGCTAAAAAAGGAAGCTGAGGAGAGTTGGTCAGAGGAGAAGGTGGAGAAGTCTGAGAACGTGGCTGGGAGTTGTTGTTTTGTGTGAGACTGAGGAGAAAGTTTCAAGGAGGCCGTCCTGCCTGCCTGCTTCTGCCGGCCTCTGTCTGCCTGTGCCTCTCTTCGCCCTGTGCCCCGTTTCGTCGACCTGCCCGTGGGTTTCGCCTCCTCATCATCCTGGTTATCTTCTGCCCATCTCCTCATTGTCCTGCCATCACCTGCTCACCTCATCATCCTGCTCCTCATCCCTCCTCATCACCTGCTCATCCCCGCTGCCCCAGAGCCGAGTCTCCTGGTTTTTGTTCCCTTCCAGTCTGTGACTGAGTCTGGTGAGGCACCTTAGTTACTTTAGATTTATCTTACCAATTTATACATAATTATTTATTGTATTTTGTGTCCCCTTTTCTTCCCCATCACAACCCACCGCCATCTCCTCCATCATGTTCAATGATCCCTAGTTCTTTTTATTATTGTGGTTCAGGAAATAACCCCGTAAGCTTTAAGGTTTCTCCTGTCTCTCCTCATGAGCCTTGCATGCTTTGTCCACCACTAATTCGGAATGCCTCCTCAGTTGAGCCACTCGGGACATCACGGGACTTTAATCTCCTGCCGCGATGAGCTCGACGTTAGTTGAGCCGTCGACGCAACAATATCATTCAGATTAAAAAATTGAGAGGATTAACTTGGACCATCACACTCCCCATCTAAAAATGGAATCAGAGTATAATTTTTACCATCTGAGATACAGGATAGTAAACAATGAACAAGGAATGTTTTGGAGTCAGTCTGTCACTTCAGTTTTTAGGTGGGTGCCTTCTCTATTAACACAAGCTCTGAGATCGGTCTCAAGTAGGTTGGGTGAGTACTGTCTCTGCAGACCATTATGTCCAGCTTTTGGACCTTTCTGTCATCACTTGGGTGAGTCTTTATGACTCTTATAAGGTCCAGTTGTTTCTTGGATATTTTTTCTCCTGAAGGAGCATGACGTCTTGTGAAATATCGGCCTTGGCCTTATTCCATTCCAGGTGGGGTTGCAAACTCTGCAGGTATGCCATCCTCCATCAAATGTCAGAACCAGGGGTGGATTGGGCCATCTGGACATCAGGAGAATTCCTGGTGGGTTGGTGGGTCTATGAGCGGGTGGGAGCTACGTGTAGGTTACAATGTTTTAAAACACAAGTACACAAGTACAACTCTCCACTTGAGCTGACTTCCTGTTGGCATGGTTTAAAAATATCCAAGGAGGTTTGACTTTTATTTTAATAGTATAAGCTACTCCCTCTGGTAGCAAAATATGGTGCCAATACCACACTCCCTCTGGCAGCGGCTAGTTGTTAAACCACTTGCACTCTACCACATATTCAGGTGAAAATCGCAAATCATCTTCCCCATTGTAGGGATGGGAGGTGGATACATTCTGTCCATGACCTGACCATGGGTAGCTGGAGAAAGTTTGCAAAATTTGTTTCGAGATTGGCCAAGCCGTTTTCAATTCTATGAGGTTCAGACATACATGTACAATGTACAATGTACATACATACATATTGTTGCATCAGACAGTCTGTCAACACAGGCCTTGTGAGCCGGGGGTCTGATAAAGGCATCCGTAAATGCTGGAGCGATATTTTAAGTTCATTTATTCAATTGCTATATATTAGGATTCTCCCAGGATTATTCAAATTAAAGCCGAACTTGGCAGTAAAGCACGTTTGAGGCAAAAGGTGGGGACACATTTCTTGTAATTAAAAGGGGGTTTATTTACAAAGTATTCAGGGAAAAGGGAGGACAGGACAATCAATAAACAATGGCACAGATCTGGTGGTTGACAGGATTTAAAAGAAGACACAATCTTATGTGCAATGAAAAGTAAATATAACCTGCTTATGGTGCCAAAATTACCAGACTCAAACAATGAAGGGGAACAGACAGAAAAGGTGAGGACTTGTGTGGGCATGAGCTCGTTGTAGTTGCAGGATGATGACGTATGGAGCGAAGTGCAGCTCGAGACGTAAAAGCGAGGTGAAGGAGGAACGGAAATGAGGGAGCCGGCCAAGCAGAGAGAGAGGGATGTCTCTTCCTCTGTCCCCAATGTTCAACTGCTTACTGGCACGTGCATGTGAGGACGTGGTCGTTATGCTCCATAGGGACCACCTTTTCAGCACGTGGCTGCTCCCTCTCATTGGCTGCCCGCTGGTGTGTGTGGTGCCTTCAATCGGGCCACCCTGCCCTGCGGGCTGGACCCTTGAAAAAGTATTCTGCCCTCAGCCTGGTCTCTATAGCCAACTTAACCATGATGGCTTTACAGTCCTCTGTCCAAACAGCTTATGCTGTTTCCTTTTAAATGTGTGAAGTACTTTTGAGGTGCCTTTCTGTGTCTATGTCCTACACCTGGCCTCACCTGAAAATAGAAGGCTTCATAACAATCTTACGCTATTCTACTCTAAAATGGACACTCATTACCTCCTCATTGCATGTTTTACAATACAAGTCACCTCAAACAAATATCGAATGCAAGAGTAAATCTTCCATACTCAAACATACGGTCCATACTGAAGTATTAGCAGAAGCTAGCTGTAGATTCCCCCTTCCACGTAACAATATAAATATACATATATACATACATACATACAAACATAGAATTACCAAACTTTAATGGGAAATTAATTCAGTATATGGGGAATGAATTAGGACAGCTAGTTATTTCCTAATATGCATGTTCAAGATTAGAGGTCTTGTAATTACCCCATAATTAGCGTTGCCAGAGTCCAGCAAAAGTTGATGGGTTCACTGGATCAGTAATGAAAAATATAGTGGGACGTCGAAGGGGTGAAAATTATAGTTACTGGTTTTACTGATTGGTAACAGATAAACACCCATAGTTGTAGTCAACTGCACAGATTTCACAGGAAAAGGGTTCCTTCCTTGAACTTGTGGAAACATACAGGGGGAAAACGGCTTGGACATAACTCAATGCATCGTTAATGCCATAGATGAAGCAGCAAGTGTGCAACAAATATCCAGCAGTTTTTCAACTTGGATATACAACGAATCACCAAGTCAAATTAATGTCTGGTGTTATAACCATAGATTAAATCTTGTGATTAGAAATGCGAATTGATCACCCGTTGCTGCAAATTCACTATTTTTTTCTGTTAAATGGGATTGCTGTAATTTTATAGGGAATCTTCTGAAATAATTGATATATGGGATCAGTTGGTGAAAAAAGCGATCAACACCGACTCCAAACCATTGTGGAAACACATTGGTGGGCGAAAGATGCAGCACTGACTAAAGTAATTGGTTTATTAGAAAATCCGCAAAGTTCCATGTATGAGTACATTGATAGAATTCTCTTCCTCGGCATGATTGAAGAATTAGAAAAAAAAACTCATCTGAATTGCAAGCAAAAGATAGATCTCACAAAGATGCACTTCTAAAATATGAAACAATAATGCGGCATTAATTTGTCTCTGAATCTGTAACCTTTATCGAAACAAGTACAGGTACATTCAAAGTACACTGCCCCATGCCAAATAAATTAATAACAAATCCTCCAGCACGCTCCATTGCCGGGGCGCCTGGCGATGTCGCCTTGCAGCACATGGAGACGGAATTGGGAGGGAGCGGTGTGCGATAATTGATTGATTGATTGATTAATTGCATAATTAAAATAAATAAATAATCGTAAAATAATTAATTTCTTAATCAATTGGCTAATAGCATACCGAAACCACCACCGTTTCATCCGAATCCGTAACTTTTTGAAAATTAAGTAATTAATCGAAAAATTCAATAAATAATTAATTAATCAATAAATCAAAAATACCCTTTATAGCCAAATCACTTGTTCACTGTCTTGCCCAAATATCAGCTTCATAGCTCAAAAGGTGCCTTAGATATTGGCAGGATAAGAAATAAAATAAACAAGTAATTATTAAATTGATAATGATAAAGTAATGAATCAATTAATTGATTAATCAAAAAATTTTAACAATACAGGTTTTGCCAAAGCACATCTTCACTTTTGTCCTCAAATTTCAGCTTCCTAGCTCAAAGGATGTCTGACATATCGCCCGGACAAACAAACAAGAAAACAGACAGAGTAAAAACTGAGGACTCCCTTCCTTCGGTGCCCGGCGATGACGTCATGCATCGCCTGGATATGGAATTTGGAAGGAGCGATGTACAATATCTACAAACAGTTGGGGTAGAACTGCGAAAAGTACATCAATTAGTGATGTGTACTCTGGATCAGATGGAAAAAAATACAGTGGTGAAAATTAGAGTTACTGGTTATACTGAATAGATAATAGATGAACTTGAGAAGCAAAGTCCACAGAAAGTATTGGCATCAAAGAGTTCTTTCCAGAGAAAATAAGCCTGGAGAGAAAAAGGATGCCTGGAGAAGTCTCATCTTAAAAAACCAATTGTTGATGTTTTTAAAGACTTTCAAGTAGGTGCACAGAACAGCATATTAAACACAACTATTGGAAGTTTAAAAGCAAGATTTGAGAAAAATGGGGCATTGTATGGGGTCCTGGCCTGTTTGTCCTCTGACAACCCGGCTGATAGCTGTTCCTACATCATACTATGATGTCAGATTGTCAGGGAAAGGAATCAAGCCATAGATGTGTTTCTGGCTCACTGGCCATCATCTCTGTTGGAAAAAGCCTTATTATATAAAAAGGTAAAGAGTCAAACATAACAAAGCTCGGTCCCCAAGACCAAAGTACAAAGCTTGTCAAACTATTATATATGTACCTTGGCTCGAAGATGATGACCATGGGTCTTGGCCTTTGGGTCAAGATGCATGTGTATTAGTTGACAAGCTTAGTTTGACCGTGTCGTACTAATCCTTATCTTTGTCATAATGTCCTATTTTTTCCCCCGCCTATTCATATGTAAAGGCATGTTTCACACACCTGATGGCAAGGTAGCCAGAAACACATCCATAGATTGATTCCTTTCCTATGTTGGTGGGCTGATTATCCTGCCAAAGAAGGCTTCCAGAATCATGTGGGCTGACTGATGCTGCAGTTAGCAGCGTGATGCTCATCGAAGAGCTAAATGACAGTGGTGATGTTCACACAATGATGGAGCAGAATTAGTTGGCACACAGGGGAGGACAGCGAAATTATGAAGGAATAAACACACAGGCAGCATAAGTAGGGACATACAGACAGGACAAGGGAAATGAGTGGGATGATGCAGAGAAATCTGACAAACAGGGTAAATGTACAAAAGTGTGGGTCGATGGGACAGGAGAATATAAAAGATCGGGAATCAGAACAGACGATAACATGAGATGGTGAGGGCTCACCATTTTGAAGGAATGGAGAGAAGAACATGATTGGACAGCTTCTACACAATCTTCCATTAAAAATTAAGACGACAAATGCGATAATGGATAAGTGTGATGCTGCAGTCATTAAAAAATATTCTAGAGGTCCTGTTGTGCTTTTTCAGGACTTTGGCAGCTCTATTAGATTCCAAATGTATATTAAGACATTGCACTCGCGTTTCTTGCAGTTTTTGAATGAAATCTCAAAACTGAGTCTGTCTTATGAAAACCTCACGTTGACTGTGTTTCACAATTTTTATTCACATTTATGTGACATTGTTCATACTTACTTGCTTTTTTTTAAAAAAAAATGCTCATAATGTGAAACACCAGTAATTATTATACTCAGTCTTTGCAAAGGATCAATATATCCAACAACAATGGGTTTACGTCATGAATTAGAGTGGGGATAACTAAGTTCCTCACCCACCTATACTAACAGTTTTATTAAAGTTGATTGAATCATGATCAAATTTTAACGAATCAAGTCCCATGTGTGGATCCTGTTGAACGGCTCTACATATGTCTACCACTCCACACAATGACACTTTTTTAAAATCTCTGCACTGATTTTTTTTAACGTTTTTAAAATCGCTTCTAAAATTCCACCTTTCTACAGTTGCTTTGTCTTAACTACTTGTAGTCCACCAGTTTCACCCGAGGGGACTATAGGTTTGCTTTCCATCTGTCTGTCCATCCATCTATCCGTCCGTCCATCCCACCTGTGGTTTTTCAGACTTTTTTCCCCCATACCCTTTAATATATTCAACTGAAACTTGGTACATTGCTTTATTATTATATGTTACAGAATAAGTTCGAGTTTCAGGGCGTTTCATCAATTTTTCACAGAGTTATGCCCTTTTTGGACTTAGAAAAGATCACATTGGTAGGGGACATGTATTGCAAAGCAATTCTCGCTATTGTTATTCTTCCGATCCCTTCATTTTGTGAAGCACTTTGATATTTTGCTAAAAATAAAGAGCTATATGAGGAAAAAAAACAAACAAACGATTAATTGATTGATTGAGACGCTGGACACATTCTTGTGAAAGCCGAGCTCATTCTCTGATAAGGGTGTCCTGGAGGCCCTGCAGTGCCTGGCTGATACTGGATTAGTTGCTATCACCCTCGATACCATGTCCAATGGGGTTCCAGTCAGGAGATTAATCTGGCCATTCATTCTCTCCAATGCTTCATCTTTAAGCTAAGCAGTGATGATCCTTGCTCGATGTGGGTGTGCATTGTCGTCAATCAAAATTAAGTTTGGCTTGACATTTGAATGGAAGATCTCACCTTCGTACTTAACAGCAGTGATGGTGCCATTCTCAATGACTTTGAGGTGTATCCAACCATGCATGTTGATACCATGCCCATACCATGACAGATCCTTCTCCGTGTCTATAATGTTCTGTAAGAAGCAGCAGAAATAAATGTTTACAGTGCTGTCTGATAATCCCGCGTGCCTGTGAGTATGATAATGTTAATCGAGATCCATCAGTGTAAAGCATTTTGTTTCAGTTATTGATGATCAAGCTCATGTGATCCCTCAATAATATTAACAATTTATTGTGTGTTGGGATGTCAAAGATGTACATATTAGTGCACTGACTGAATTTGAATCAGTATCTTGAAGCTCTCTGTAAACAATCTGCCTACAATTTGTAACTTCTGTTGCATTCAGAAGAATATTTCTGAAATGGTAAGTCTTCAAAAGGTTATTGATGTGACATCAATTGAGTATAGCAATCTTCCCACAGGGACTGTTCCTTCACCCTCTTCGACCTCCTCCATGTCTCGGGAAAGGGCATGGCTTGTTTACTGATTCCACATATGGGAGAGCAAACTTTTAAACACATTGAACAACTGAAGTGATATGATTGTTAAGTTACCCCCATTTTCAAGCATTCCGATACCTCGATTCATGTTCTCTTTACTTGATTGCCAACTTGTCTCCAAGCCATCACATTTAATGCAGCGCTGTTTTCAACGATGCCCTCTTACATGTATCAAACTTTGTGGGTCCACTACTCTGGTTTCAAAATTAAAATTCAGGATCATACCTTTTATCCATCATCCTCTGTACAGAGTTCAACAAAACATGATTCCGTGCTCACATGTAAACTTATAAATGAATGCCAGTATGTATCACAAATAATTAATTTATTCAAACTACTAATGATATTAATGTGGGCTAAAATATTGATTTTGAATAAAAGCTTCGTGTTAAAATTAATTTCATTTTGATATCATAACAGTTCTCACTGTTTCTCTTTTATACCATACTCTTTGCTTCCCCTCCCACCACCTCCTATCCAAAGCAGTCTCCATCTAACAATCTACCCTATGAGCTTCATGGTCGGGCTGAAGTGGTGCTGGAGGATGGGGGCTCAGCACGGGGAGAAGAAGAGGAAGAGGAGGAGCATGAGGAAGCAGAGAGAGGCAGCGAGATAGAAGGAGCTGACCCAGAAAGACTCAAAGCTTTCAATGCAAGTAGAAGTTTTTACTCAGCTGACAGAATAACTCCCATTGTGATAAGCCTGCATCCGAGCCAATTAAAAGGTGATGGAAAATTGAAATTCAACAAACTATTTAGAATCCAACTAAGCTGTGGTCACATTACAGTATCAGTAAGAAACCTGGAGCTTACTATCCATATCCAAAGCAGCATCAAGCCATCTGGTGCTGTCTGCAGACATGTGAACATAATATGTCTCCTTGGAGTCTTTTGCAAAAGTATCATTTGGACTCGAGCCATGCTGATTATAGATCCTGATAATTATTGAAGGTAAAATCGTAATTTGAGTGAAAAATCAGATATGTATTTATGTATGTATCTACAGGGAGCACCTGCTACACATCTACCCTCTTTAGACATCCATTAAACAGTTAACAGTGTTTCTGAATTGTAGCCAGGAAGGAACATATTACAGCAGTTAAAAGGCAACATTTGGCTTGGTTGCAATTGTGAAAGCTTCGTTGCCATTGGATGCTTTCTATATTGAACATATTCTTTCCAGTGGCCACCAGTCAACTAAAATGGCCACCAGTCGGCCATCTTGGATATGATTTCGAGAAAGAATGATGTACATATGTAAGCCGTCATTCATTAAATGTGTGCCAGGTTTGAACAAGATCGGTAAATGCATGTCTGAGAAATGGTTGAGGATGTGTCCAATACCGGGTTGTTGTTTTTACAACTAAAATGGCCACCAGTATACCAGTCGGCCATCTTTGATCAGATCGCAAAATAAAGTGAGGTGCACATGTATGCCATCTTTTGGCAAGTTTGAACAAAATTGGGCCATGCATGACTGAGAAATGGTTGGGGACACATTTAAGTAACAAAATGGCCGCCAATCAGCCATCTTGGATTTTATCACGAAAAGAATGATGGGCATGTGTAAGCTATCATTCCTTATCTGTATGCCAAGTTTGAACAACATCGTTAAATGCATGTCCGAGAAATGTTTGAGGACGTGTTCAACATCGGGTTTTTTTCTAACTAAAATGGCCACTAGTCGGCCATCTGTTATCCAATGTCGAAAAAGAATGACAGACTTATGTAAGCAATCATTCCATATCTGTGTGGGAAGTTTGAATAACATTGGTAAATGCATGTCCAATAATTGGTCGAGGACGTGTTCAACATCTGTTTTTTTACAACTAAAATGACCACCAGTCGGCCATCTTGGATCTGATTTTGAGAAAGAATGATGTACTTATGTAAGCCATCATTCATTAAATGTGTACCAGGTTTGAACAAGATCGGTAAATGCATGGCTGAGAAATGGTTGAGGACGTGTCCAATAACGGGTTGTTTTTTTTACAACTAAAATGGCCACTAGTTGGCCATCTTTGATCGTGTTGTGAAACAAAATGTATGTATCTCATCATTTTTTGTCTTTTTGCCAAGTACAAATGAAATCGGATCATACATGCCCGAGATATGGCTGCAGACGCACATACGCACGCACACATGCATACATGCACAGACACGAAAATCGAGACCAAATCCATCAGCCGCCGTGTTGGACTAAGTCCAACGGGGGCTAATAACACATGATAGCACCTTTGAGTTGTCTATAGCCGGGGTTAGAATATCAAACCAGCTAGAAAATGTCACATCGCTGCTCCCTATGCAGGGCGATGCATGAGTATGTGCACTGTTCATCAGAAGTATGTTAAGCCAGAAGACACATCTGCCAGTTTTGGTTAATGGTGGGCATTAAATATCCTATAGTGTCTATTCACAAAGAGTAGGCGAGTCATTACCAGCACTCTGATTAAATTCCATATTCCTTCCTCATTCATTCAAATGTTAGGCTCGCCAGATGGTTCATGAAATACTTTGTGGGAATCTTTTAACAGCCAACTCCACAAGAAAGTGGGAATAATTGTGGCTATCAAAGATGTAGTGGTGGTCATAAGAGAAACCAACACAATAAATTGTTTCAACCAGGAGTCACAGAATCATGAGAGATGTGCTCATAGAGGTATAAAAAAAATAATGGCAGAGGTTGATGTGACATCAGGAATAAGGCTTGAAACTCATAGTAGTAGAATGACTGGTGAACATGCTATCATATTCATATATATATATATATATATATATATAATATATATATATATATATATACATATACATATATATACATATAAATATATATATACATATATATTTACATATACTGTATACTCATATATGCTGTTCTCTTTATAGTACGTGCTTTATTTTCATTTTTGCCATCCCCAGATGTTCGTACGACTCTTTGTCGATGAAAATCTGGACCGCAGTGTGCCAATCTCAAAGCAACCCAAAGAGAAGGTGCAGGCTATCCTGGCTTCGTGTGCCCGCCAATTTCCTGAGTTTCAGGAGCGAGCACGCAAACGCATCCGCACGTATCTCAAGTCATGTCGTCGATTACGTCGCAGTGGTCTTGAACTGGTCAGTTGCATTCACTGAATTCATATCAATGGATCAATGGTGCCATCATGAGAACATTCACCTCGTTTTCAATTTTTCAATATTTCTCATTCAGTGATTAAGATTTTCGATGAACTTTGACCTCTATGCACAAAACCTAACCAGACCCCCCCCCAGCTATGCATGTGCCTATGCTGCTACATAGAGCAGACCAAAAATGACAAGCTAGTTGACTTACATTTTTTTATTCTTTTTTTGTTTTGTTTGTCATTTCCTTTTGTTACTTAAGGATGCATTCACTGTATGTATAAATATTTAATTCGCTCGAAACAACAAAAAGTAATAAGCCATGAGCCAGACCCGGTAATTTTTGGCCACCGGTACCATCCACGGAGAAAATTGCTCATTGTAATTTTTGGCATGGTATACATCTCTACAGTCAGAAACTATGTGATAGCATTGCATTGGTGGTAACCTTTTATGTGTTATTAGCTGTTTAGTAACCCCATCCCAAAATAAACTTTTCTGAAACCAGCATGACAGAATAAGACATTCTATTTAAAACTAATGGTTCTCTCTTATTATAGGCTATAT